>VZTY01009280.1:45427-60208 GCA_013400935.1 Turnix velox
GGTCCAGAGGAGGGCCACAAAGATGGTCAAAGGGCTGGAGCAACTGTCCTATGAAGACAGGCTGAAGGAGTTGGGGTTGTTCAGCCTGGAGAAGAGAAGACTCAGGGGGGACCTCAGAGTAACTTCTCAGAACCTGAGGGGGTCCTACAGAAAGGCAGGGGAAGGAATGTTTAATATGATATGGGATGGGAGGACTAGAAACAGTGGATGTAAATTGGAAGGGGGTAGATTTAGACTTGACATAAGAAAGAAATTCTTTACAGTGAGGGTGGTGAAACACTGGAACAGGTTGCCCAGAGAGGTTGTGGATGTCCCCTCTCTGGAGGTGTTCAAGACCAGGCTAGACAGGGCACTGAGCAGCCTGATGTAGTGGGAGGTGTCCCTGCCTATGGCAGGGGGGTTGGAACACGATGATCTTTTAGGTCCCTTCCAGCCCAGACTATTCTATGATTCTATGATTTATCCACTGAGATTCTCTTAGATTTGTACAAACCAACAGCTTGAATGACTGTCTGCCATACAGAAATTTTAATGGAAGTAACTACAATGTAAGAATTTCATGAGATAGCCTCTAAATGAACAAAAAGTACAGTAATTCACTCTTTCTACAGCTGTCCTAAGATTTAAAACTTGCCTTCCATTTAACTGCCAATGACACCAAGATTCAAGGTGAATCTTAATACTGATTTCTACTGCAAAGCATCCTAGAGATCTGCAGCCAAGCTCTATGTTTCCAGTCAACAGCCTCTTATTTGATGCCATTTAAAAAACTTCCAGCTATGAAATAGTTATTTTAACTGTACCACTGAGTGGATGCATGTACTGCACACTGCATATAAAAAGGCAGTAATTTTAAATCCCTTTTTTACTCTAATATAAATTGCCAGGACGACACCTTCCCACTTTGCCTAATTCCAAAACATGAATTAAATTATGAGTTGAGCTGCATCAAAAGATAGAGAATGATTTAACCCTGTTTTAGCCCAATTTTAACCATAATTGTACTAAGATTAATAGATATAAGATTAATAATATGTGAATGTACTCTAATGCCACTTGAAATAAAATCTGGTTACCCTTTATGGGACAAATTTAATGCATATGTTCAATTCCATACACAGAGAAATGTAAACATTTTTAATTTGAGAGAAAAGTTAAGAATGAACCAAACTGCAAAAGAAATAAAGGTCAAATAACAACAAAAGATCAATTGGTAAGACAAAGATTAAGCCTTTGGAAAAAAAAATCAAAACCTTTTCTGAACTCAAAATGGCCAAAAACAGAGTTGCAGGAATCTAAAAATGTCTTTAAGAGCAGAATAAGCCAAGCAGATGCACCAGTAGTTTCTAAAAACAGCTGAGAAAGGAAATTACAGTACATTTTCCAAAAACATCACATGTAGCTTCATTTTCTTAAGGAACAGACAAATAGCAGATCTCTTCATAAAAAGCTCTCTCAGTGGTCAGAGTAAAGTCCCCAAGTCTTTTTGAGTTCTAACAAGCATCAGTTGTTTTAAATAAGTCATTTCCTTCTCACTCTGATGGTCCATTTCATCTCAGCCTGTTTTTTGAGCCCATCTGCTTGAGGCTTGTTCTACAGCAGGATTCAGATGGATGCCCACAGCTGACCTGTAGGAAGAGTTAAAGGGACATTTGGCCATGAGTGGCTACTCTGATAGCCACAAACACTTGGATGATGGATGTTTATAATTGAGGCTCATCTTTTTTTTGTTTGCCTGTGAGCTGCTTCCTTTATGTTCTGTTATTGAAGTGCATGTGTCGACTGACTTGAGAGGACACAGCCTTGTAAATGAGAGCTTTGATCTCAAGAGTTTATTTTATCTATGCAGCAAGGAAAAGTGAATGGAATTGGCTGGCAGAACTAAGCCCTCTCTTGTCTCTGTTCTACAGCTGCTGCATCCCCCTTCTGGGGTCATCACAACATCCACTTCCACTCTAGATACTCCCTTTTGCCACAGAATTAAAAAAAGGCTTCTCCAACATCTCCCAGTAACCTGCAGCAGAACACCAAAAGCTTTACAGCTCCTGTAACCCAGCAGCCACTCAGTCTGTCTTGCTTTTTGAAAGGGATATATTTGATGAAACACTGAGCCTGTGATACAGCAAAGCTCTTTGAGCTACACCAAGACCAAGGAAACTTTAGTATTCACTGACACTTATTTTAAAGTCTGGACAGACACCTACATAAAAGGCTGCAGAGTAAAAAAGAAGTATCTCTCCATCATTTCTTTCCCATTTCTGTTAACCTACAGAAGCACCAGCACTAGGGACTGTTGTGCTGTCTATTAGATGTACACAAAAATCCCACATGATGAGGGCACAGCACTAATTTACTTCTCAATTCAGATAACTAATAAAATGTGTCATCTATGGTGTCACAAGAGTGTTGTCTGCACCTCATTTAGGTTCTGTATTTTCCTTATAGTCAATGTCAGTTGCTACTTTGCATGAAAACTGCTTTACCTGTGTGTGTCCTTCCCTTTAGTTTGATGTAATTCTTCCATGTACATTTCGTTTAGTTGTAGAGAAAGAAAAAAACATAAGAACTCTGCCATTTCATAACCTGTAAAAATGAAAATTCTTCTTAGGGACTGCACAGAGGTCAATGTAGTGCTTTGGGTCTTACTGTTGGCTTCTCCAACATCTCCCAGTAACCTGCAGCAGAACACCAAAAGCTCTACAGCTCCTGGTTTATTTTCTGAACCCAGCAGCACACTCAGTCTCTCTTGCTTTTTGAAAGGGATATATTTGATGAACCACTGAGCTGTGATACAGCAAAGCTCTTTGAGCTACACCAAGACCAAGGAAACTTTAGTATTCACTGACTTTTATTTTAGAGTAAAAGTCTGGACAGACACCTACATAAAAGGCTGCAGAGTAAAAGAAGCTTCTGCTCCATCATTTCTTTCCCATTTCTGTTAACCTACAGAAGCACCAGAACTAGGGACTGTTGTGCTGTCTACTATATGTACATAAAAAACCCCACACGATGAGGGCACAGCACTAATTTACTTCTCAATTCAAATAACTAATAAAATGTGTCATCTATGGTGTCACAATAGTGTTGTCTGCACCTCATTTAGGTTCTGTATTTTCCTTATAGTCAATGTCAGTTGCTACTTTGCATGAAAACTGCTTTACCTGTGTGTGTCCTTTCCTTTAGTTTGATGTAATTCTTCTATGTACATATCTTTTAGTTGTAGAGAAAGAAAAAACCATGAACATAAGAACTCTGCCATTTCATAATCTGTAAAAATGAAAATGAAAATTCTTCTTAGGGACTGCACAGAGGTCAAAGTATTGCTTTGGGTCTTACTGTTGGCTTCTCCAACATCTCCCAGTAACCTGCAGCAGAACACCAAAAGCTCTACAGCTCCTGGTTTATTTTCTGAACCCAGCAGCACACTCAGTCTGTCTTGCTTTTTGAAAGGGATATATTTGATGGTCATTCAGCCCACTCAGCAGCACGTGCAAGAGAACAGTCTTATTGTCATTATATTGTGCAAAGAGGAACATCACATACCTGTACAAGTAACTTCAAATTTCTCTTTCAGAACTTAGCAGACAGGCAGAAGATCAAGTTCACTTCTTACACTCCAGGCATCTGAAAATGATGACATTCTAAACTGACAAAAATCTGTTTCATTCTATGGGCAGCGATGCTTTCTAGGTAACTATCAATGAGGTGTCAACTTTTCTTCCCTTCCAGTGAGAGCAAATACTCACATTTCTTCTGTTGGATGGACTAAAGGAAGATTCAGAAAGTGTCTTCAGATCCCTTTTGCAGAAGAAGCCTGTCCTATCTCTATGGAAGATAATGAAAAGAGGTGGTTCTCCAGAAGACTCACAGGATGCAAATATCAACCTGGTGAAGAAAGGGCACAGTCTCACTGGAGGATACAGAGAGATCAGTAATTTTCCTATGTTTAAGGGATTTGAAAAATATATATATGGGAAGAAATTGGGCCTATTTCTAACTTTGTAAGCTCACTACAGAATGCTGATGAAAAGCTGGAGCACAGCAGATGGGCTGAATGAACCCAACTGGGCTTATTAAACTCTCTTCCTATAGCACTAAATCAGAGCCTACCTTTGGAATTTAAGGAGGATTTTGTGCCTCTGTTGCTGTAACAGATACTCTCCAGCTTCAAAAGGAAATCTGGTTAATCTGCAATTGCCCTATCACCAGGAGAAGTGTTGTAGTTACTTAAGAAGGAGGTGACTTACCCCCAGGAGTTGCACTTCTGGTTCCTCCCCATGTTCACAGGGCCGAGCAGAGAAAACCCAAAGCAAGATGAATTTCCATGTCATAACAAGAGGGAGGTGGGGGGAGGAGAGGAGAGCTGCTTCCCATCCACAGGTTTGATGCTATTGCTTGGAACAACCCACTTGTCTTGCCCAGGAGGCTGCTCTGCTGCTTTTGTGAACACAACCAGCTAAAAAGGCAATAAAAACTCTGTGTTATTTTGAGATCCTGCAATTACAGCAGTGAAAATGTTCTGCCTTTTCCCTTTATTTGCTCTGGGGTCAAAACCTCTCAGCTGTGAGCAAAGTGCTGTTTTGCCAGCTGCAGAACTGCAGGGTGAGGGTTTTTACAGAAAACATGAGGAGTTGGATCAGTAACCACCTTCTTGACTGACCTGGCACTGTCTGGTTCCACTTCTATCACCAGGGAGGGAGTTGCCTGTAGGGATCAGCTCCCTGTCTGCCTTCTGTCGGGTTGCTCTGGATGCAATTACTCTTTGATTAACTTTTCAACATGTGGGCTTGGCTCTCCTTTTTCATCCTTTAAAATTAAGACTTTTCCAGAGCCTGTATTTACTCCTTTTCCAGAGGAAATAAGAAGTGTCTTGTTAGGTTTGATTTATTAGGAAGTTCCATAAGGAAGCTATCACACAATGTCTTGCAAGGAAAACACAGAGAACTGCACATGAAATCCAGCATCTCCCATGAACCAAAGTAATAAATAAAAAATTTAATCAAGGCCTATTAATGTGTCCAGTAATGGCAGTGACAAAGCTCCCATTTATAATAGCACATCATTGGATCACACCTCAGCCTTTCACTATTAATTCTAGAGTTAATTCTTAATTCTGTCTTAATTCTGATATTAATGACATCAGCAATGAAGTATCTTTCATTTCTGTCTAAACAATTTACAGACATTCAGAACACAAAACAAAGTATTCTACTCATGTTCTCATTCTGAATTCATAGGAAAGACAGCCAAGGATGTTTACTATTTTGATAAAAACATTGATTATAGTATAATAGTTTTAAATTTTTTTTAAATTCACTTTATTTCATCATCAGCACTCAAATGTTTGAATGACAACATATAGAACCATCCAGTGTGTGTTGACTGACAGTGATAGATACAGCTCTATTTCCTGCAATAATCACTTAGCATATGTTAAGCACATCTTACATTTTTATACGATCTAAGACTCTTTGAAATCTTTAATTCTGTACCATCTTCATGTAGTTAGTGAGCAAACAGTAATATAAATGTCTTACTGAATTGTAACAGTCTGAAATCTAAATATAGATCTTAACAGTAATATAAATATCTTACTGAATTGTAACAGTCTGAGCTTTTTTTTGTCTTATCACAGTGAGAAGAAATTCACCTTTGCTGTCTGGACACCATTAGGTTTCAATCCACTTGTTATGGAAGATCTTAAGAAAGGGAGAGGTTTGAGCCTCAGCCTTTGCTGATCAGAGGGCAGCCAGGGGACACATTCCAAGTGCCCTTCCTCATTACTAGTCCTCTTACTAGGTATAAATTTTACCCTTTACACAACAATTTACCCTTTACAGAGTTCTTTACTATTAAGGATGAAAACCAAATATTTAACCTACTCTCATCTCATCTTGGGTAAAGACAACCTCCTCCCTCCTCTCTTCTGCCTCTCCTTTTTTTTGAAAGGATGCTTCTGAGTGCAAGTTTTGACAAGATGTAATTACTTTAGATTAATTAGCTAATTTTAAGCAAGAAATTGATGCAAAAAAATATATGCCAAGTGTTGTGAGTCTGTTTGGTCTTCAATAGTGTTTTGCAGTTCTGCTTCTAGATCAGATGAGCTACAGAAACATTTCAGATTTCAAATGGATAATTCAAGTGGCAACATAAGATTTGCAGAATGGTTAATTTTTTCCATGAAAAAATATGAAACAAGAATGAAAATTAAATTTAGTGGTTTGTGTATGAGTTAACTAGGAAGCAAACAAAACAGTTCTAAACAAATTGGTCAAATTAATTCTTTTGAATAGGTCTAAAGTCCCAGTTATACTACCCTCAGTTGCCACTTAAACCACCACAAATCCCTAGCACAGCACACACTTCATCAGATGAAAGTGTCAGATGTTTGATGAGAAGGACCCCCTGCTTCTAAATGACACTGAAAAGATTTCCAAATCAAATTTCCAAGTTCAAGAATGGTCACAGCTCCAGCAAGCAATGCAGGTGAAGCCAAGCAATTACTCCCACACATTAAAAATAACTCAATGTAAATTAGCTTTTTTTTATTATTATTTTAGTACAACACAGATATTTACTCTGAAACAATAATGAACATTTATAAACAGGGCTTTCAAAAATATTAAATACACAGCATTTAAAAAACTCTAACACAAACATTTAACAGTCTAAAACATTCACAATGCATTTTTCCCATCATCTACAGTATTTATCTCTAATACTGTAAGAGGATGCAAGTCTGAAAATATATTATAAGCTATCACACAGAGCATAGAAAATCCATGAAAATATCCACTGACATTTGGCACAATATAAATATTCTACCCCAAGGGAGAAAACAAGTGTAACCTTTTGTGTCACACAGATCATTATTCATCACAATTCATGTTACATGAGAAAGCTGCTGCTCATGCAACAGCAGCTCTGGTTTTAGTCAGGCAAAACACACTCCAAAAGTTTGTGAGCAAGGGACACAGTGGTCTGTAAGAAGGCATGTTGAGGTACTTAGCCATTTAATTTAGCTGGATAAGGAACAATGTAATGTTTTCCTGTTGTTAAACATTGCCATCTGTATCTCTGGCACACAAATTATAAAAAGAAGGGTGTGACCATTAAAAGTACGTGTCCTGAGATTTCCTTCTTCAGGGGGCAGAGAGGTTAAATGGGAAAAGCTGATCCGTGTACAAATCAGGAACACATGTGGGACTGAGAACAAACAGCAGCCAACAGGCAAGAGGGGAAGGACTTCTCCAGGCTCAGAAAGAGATGGACAAAAAGACCATCTACAGTAGATAAACTGATTTTCACATCGAAATTGGTAAATATAGCCATAGTCTCCATAATTATCTAGACCTTCCACAGTGTGGAAGGAAAAGATTTCCATGGGGTGAAGTCAAGTTGAGTGGAAATGGGAGATGGCAAGGTCCTTATCCTGTTGTTATGGGGGGATTGGACTAGATGATCTCTTGAGGTCCCTTCCAATCCCTGTTATTCTGTGATTCTGTGATTATTTAAGTGTTCAGAATTAAATCTGAGTTTTAAAACTTGGTTTAACAGCAAAACTGTTGGTCCAGTACTGCAAAGAAGCTTTGCTTCAGCATCACTGGTTTCTACCTGTAGAAAATTAAATCTGGTTCTAAAGAAACACATGTAACAGGATTTATGTTTTTAGTATCTGAATGAAATAACAAAATAGTGCAGGTTTTTGTAGACTTCATCTCAAATTTATGTAATGTTTGCACCAGCAGCCTACCTACTGTTAACAGATACCAACTGGTGTCCTGCTCAGGCTGAGTTTTGCTTGATTTCTTTGGAGACAAACAGAACATTTAGCACAGTAACTAACAGATAAACAGGTAAAGATAAGGAATATAACACAGTAATCCTTTCAATCCAATGCATCTCATACGTAAGTGGCAGACCCCAAAAATATTAAATCTATTCAAATAAGTCTTTATCTTCACCTTAAGACTTCTTCCTTGACTTAGAAGAAACAAAAAAAGCTCAAAACACTAAGAATCACAAAGCACTGAATTTTCCAGCGTGAAGTCATACCAAAATCTTGATAAATTATCATTGATATTGTAGGAGAGCAATCGGTCAGGAACGTCATTACGGGTACCCTGTACTGCTAAGACATGTGGTGCCAAGGCAAAGGGAACATCACTCAGAAGGTCTGACATGAAAGGGCTGCTTTCCAAATTTTGACTCCTCTCATTCCCCACTTCTGCACTTGATACAGGCAACTGTGAGCGGTGCCCTGTGTTTATCTAAAGAGAACAGAAAAAAAGAGAAATCTAGGCAAATTTTAGAAATTTCACTACAAATCAGGAAGTAAAGGCTTTGTACTTGGAAGCATCACAACCTATTCATAAATGAAAATAAAAAAAGAACATTGAAATTAAAAAATCTGTTGCAGATTTCAGTTCAGGTAAATCTAAAAGATCAAATTTTAATGCATCTTGATATCATTCCTTGACTTGTATGAAGGCTAAAGCAACAATAGATTTTTTTTCTTTATAGATTAGAGGATTTCTCCATCTGATGTTACTCCACATATATGAAACTCAGAAGGTTGGTGAGACTTGCCATTATATCCAGGCTAGTTTAGTTACTTCATATAATTCCTTCCATAAACTGAGGAAGCTCCACCTTTCTTCCTAGTAAAATTCATAAGCATCTTCTGCTACAAACACCTTCTCTTGCTGAGAACACTGACAAATACACAGAACATTTATGTATGTTAATATATCTTAAAAAGTAATTTGAGAGCAAAAAGACATCTTGGGTCTTCTTTCCTTCCTCTGGAAACTTAATATTTCTTAGAAGAGTGCCCAATAAGCAGTCCCAGAAATGAAAACCCTTTCTGCACACAGCAGATAGCATGGATCTGCATGTATTGACAACAACAGAGCACTGACAAGGACAATTTCCTCATGCTCCAAATTGCAAAGCAACACTGCAATAAGGAAGCTTGACTGACATTAGAATTATTTTACTGTTAGCATTTTACTATACTCAATTGTCAGGGAAGTTCTTAATGATCTGTAGATGCTGATACTATTTGAATAGTCAAAACAGTGTCATAAATAAAGCCTGAAATGGCTGCAAGCAACATACTACAGGTAAGTCAGGAACAAAGCATCAGGTCAGTATAACAAATGCCATAATCTCATCTCAGGTCCAATGATCATAGAATCATAGAATAGTTTGGGTTGGAAGGGACCTTAAAGATCATCGAGTTCCAACCCCCCTGCCATGGGCAGGGACACCTCCCACTAGACCAGGCTGCCCAGTGCCCTGTCCAGCCTAGTCTTGAACACCTCCAGAGAGAGGGCATCCACAGCCTCCCTGGGCAACCTGTTCCAGTATTTCACCACCCTCACTGTAAAGAATTTCTTTCTTATGTCTAGTCTAAATCTGTCCCCCTCTAGTTTATATCCATTGTTTCTAGTCCTCCCATCCGATATTATGTTAAAAATTCCTTCCCCTGCCTTTCTGTAGGAACCCCTCAGGTATTGATAAGTTACTATGAGGTCCCCTCTGAGCCTTCTCTTCTCCAGGCTGAACAACCCCAACTCCTTCAGCCTGTCCTCATAGGGCAGTTGCTCCAACCCTTTGATCATCTTCGTGGCCCTTCTCTGGACCCTCTCCAACAGCTCAATGTCCTTCCTGTGTTGAGGGCTCCAGAACTGGATGCAATACTCCAGGTGGGGTCTCACCAGTGCCGAGTAGAGGGGTAAAATCACCTCTCTTGACCTGCTGGTCACACTCCTCTTGATGCAACCCAAAGTCTAACCAGTCCCTTGTGAGAAGGTTCTGGGTCCAATAAGACAAGATCAGTTGCACTGAGAAAAGTACTCAAGATCTCTTATTTGAGTTTCACACACAAACAACTACTGTCTCTCCCATGTTAGTGAAATTGGAACAAAGTATTTTGAGATGTCTGAGCAGAAGAAAATAGTTCACTGGGAGTGTTTGGACTGAAATCTGCTACAGCACAGGGCTCAAATGCCTTGACTGATGCTTTTGGGGCCTGCTGAGACACTGGAAGAGGTTGCCCAGAGAGGATGTGGATGCCCCCTCAACCCCTGGAGGTGTTTAAGGCCAACCTGGATGAGGCACTGAGCAACCTGGTGTAGTCCCTGTTCATGGCAGGGGGGTTGGAACTAGATGATCTTTGAGGTCCCTTCCAACTCAAACCATTCTCTGACTCTATGTCTTTATGAAAATGTCCATTTTTCACTATCTTAAAATGCCCCCACTCAATTTTTCATTTATAGCAATACACATTTTATGTTACTGTTCCATAAATATATAATGGGAAAAACACAAAACCTGAGGAGGATGATTCCTCAATGAAGAATGCAAAACCTAAACATGGCAGAAAATTGCTGGCCAAAGCTAACCTGTCAAATTCACTGAAGACATTGCTGCTGTCACAGCTGCACTTTAACTCCTTGAATACTGAGGAGTCCATCTTTTTATCTGCAACACAACATGTCTGATGTGTTAGGTCATATGTTCTATTAGCTATATATCATATTATCTACAGAAAGAAAAAAGTTCCTGTCCTCTACTTTTTAGGCTGCAAAACAACCTTTCACCTCTTCCTCCTGCAGCCATTTTAGGCAGTGGTTGCCCTTTGCTCTTCAGAATTGTTTTGGAGCACTCCTGCAGTGACACCTGGATAATAGCATTGTGTGCAAGATCTTAGCAAACCAGACATAATCTTGTGCTTCTAAATCATTAAGACATCCTTTAAATAGGGAAAAGACGTATTTAACTCATGTGCCAGAGAATCCACATAGGTGAAAAGACCTTGATGAAGCCAACCAAATCCTGGGTTGCATCAAGAGGAGTGTGACCAGCAGGTCCAGAGAGGTGATTTTGCCCCTCCACTCGGCACTGGTGAGACCCCACCTGGAGTTACTGTGTCCAGTTCTGGAGCCCTCAACACAAGAAGGACATTGAGCTGTTGGAGAGGGTCCAGAGGAGGCCACGAAGATGGTGAAAAGGCTGGAGCAACTGCCCTATGAAGACAAGCTGAAGGAGTTGGGATTGTTTAGCCTGGAGAAGAGAAGGCTCAGGGGGGACCTCATAGTAACTTCTCAGTACCTGAGGGGGTCCTACAGAAAGGCAGGGGAAGGAATTTTTAATATGATATCGGATGGGAGGACTAGAAACAATGGATGTTAATTGGAAGGGGGTAGATTTAGACTTGACATAAGAAAGAAATTCTTTACAGTGAGGGTGGTGAAGCACTGGAACAGGTTGCCCAAAGGGGTTGTGGATGCCCCCTCTCTGGAGGTGTTCAAGACCAGGCTGGACAAGGCACTGAGCAGCCTGATCTAGTAGGAGGTGTCCCTGCCTATGGCAGGGGGGTTGGAACTCGATGATCTTTAAGGTCCCTTCCAACCCAAACTATTCTATGATTCTAAGACATCCTTTAAATGGGGAAAAGACATCTTTAACTCATGTGCCAGAGAATCCACATGGGTGAAGACCTTGATGAAGCCAGCCTGACCATCAGGCCTTTTATACTGACTGTGGTAACATAATGAAGAAGCAGACATCAATAAAGCATCAGTGCTGAGATCACCCAAGCTAGTTCCAGTGCAGACAGCAGCACAAACCTGTGTGATGCAACCAAAGTCAAGGTTATGAAATGGCTTATTTTTTCACGTATGCAATTCTTCAAGCATATATAGAACTGCAACTCCTAGAGAATTTGATATCCCACATTAGTCACACTGGTTTCTACCGAGATGCCTAACTTATTTATCCAGAATACAATCTATTCAGAGCATGTTCTCTAGACATTAGCTAAACAAAGCACTGCCAAATGCTATGACACACAATCCTGCTGTGAGAAGTATTAATTGAATGCATTTCCAAGATCACCAAACAATTTACATTTTACCAAACACCAGGGAGTCAAAAAAACAGTTAAAAGGGTACAGAAGGTACAGTAATCAAATTTAATTCAAATAAGCAAGGTGTTTTCTTCACCTTTAGTTTGCAATCCAAACACACAGGGATTAAAGAGACAATATGTTTATATATATATATATGTGATAGCTGGTGACAATATATTTATTAATAATGCTCCAACAAGTTGGGTGTCATACATTCTTTCAAAACTAAAATTGTCCTCTACAATAAATTCTCAGGTGTTTCTCAGCTGCCTTTAAAATCATTTAATTTATTCTATCTTTGTGTGCTGACCATAAAATCTGACAAGAAAGAAAAAATGCATGGTTTGTAATGTCCTGAGAAGCTGAATTTACAGTGCTCTAAAGAAAAATCAAAGATCAGTGCTAGCAGTACTATCATCCAAACTGCTGAACATGTGTTTATAGCAAAAAGTGATTAATTTTAAGAAATCTATACATTCTGAAAAAAAATCATGCTTTTTTTTCCAGAAGGACAACAATTTTCCTTAAAAAGACAACCTTGGGAAACACACAGTATGTTCATTCTTCCAGAATATTCTGTAAATATCATAATTATGACAGAGATGTACAACCCTACTACTCATCTAGAAATATTATCTTTATTTCACACAATTTTGCAGTAAAATAATGTGTCTCATAGTGCATCTTAATGTTTCCCCAAATTAACACATTATGAAATTATTTCTCACACATATAAAAATAATCTTATTGCTCTTCCAATTGCATTTCAAGTGATGCTTTTCTTTTTAGGGCATTCTCTTGGCCTGTTTAGGAATTTTTAGGAATTCCACAGTGAGAATTTCCACTGATGACATCAATTCACAATTCAAATAAGCACAGTAATGGCTAAGAATAGTGAGGAAAGAGAAGAATTACTCACAAGGAACTCTGAATGTTCAGCTTACTTTGCAATAAAATTTTAACTTAAGAGAATGGAATCAGTAGAACCCTGCTGGAGGGGGAAAAAATGCACATGACTTTTAAATCCCAGTCCCAATCCCAGACCTAAAAATCAACAGGAAAACACACCCAAGCTCAATACAGCAGTAAGTGAGCTGCTACATCCTTACACAACTGTAAGAAAGGAAGAAACCCATCTGGACAAGTACAATACAGATGCCCCTGAGATGGTTCAGAAAACCTCACGTGATTCACAAGAGCTGCTGTTATTCTCAAAAGTTTAGTCAGCATCCCCTCCAGGGACTTGAGGGAAAAAAAAAAAGTTATTTCTAACAGGGAGAACAAAAGGAAATGAAAGAAAAAGTGGTGGATACCTTGCAGCGGGCTGGTTGCTGTATCCAAATGGCTTCTGGTCAATTTATTTCTTTCTTAAAAGAAATGCAGTGAATGGGATTGTAATGCTAGCCTAAATCTGGTGTTGTCAGTGGTTGTGACAGGGCAGACTTCCTCGCTGAAAGCTTCGGGCTAAGATCAAGTCCTTGGAGAGGCTTTCAGAAGCAACAATGGCTGTCAATGGAAATCAGCTTTCCCATTTGCTTTGGGGGTCTTGTTTCCCAGCCTCTTCTGACTCTCATTCTGCAACACAGCAGTCATTTGTCTGTCTTAAACAGCTCCTGCTACCTGTACAAACTCTGTGTGATTAGGAGGCAGAATGTTTTTTCTCCATTTGTCATTATGACTGTTCTGAGCAAAACAATCAGATTTTAAAACAAGCATTTAAGTAAATTTGTGCCATACATTTTAGTTATTTTTCAGTTTCCACTTTAAAGCCTGCTTTTCATCCATTCGTTAGAGCAGAATGGAATCAAGGTCAAGGTTAATGTTGCTGAAATTTTAAATATAAAAGAATAATCTAAAGAAACACTGAAAAGTACCTGTGATGTTCTACAGTTTTTCATTATTATAGCAAAGCTCCACACAGTGTTCTGGCTAGCACAACACAGCAGGAGAACCTTTGCTAAAATTACCCTTTCAGTATAAATAACTATATTTGTACATCTTTATTGATATTAAAGCAATTAGAAAAGTGTAATTATGTATTTTCCTTTTCTCCTAACTCCTCTTAATTATTTAATTCAACAATTTTTCAAAGACAGAGAACCACAACACCTCAAATGTGGGCAAATGAGTGAGAAACAGCTAAATAAGCAGGAACAAGATGCAACATTAAGGGAAAGCAGAAATTAGAAGGAAGCAGAAAAAGATTCTGAGTCTTTATTAAAAATTCTAAGTCTTAATTTCCTACCATAATGAAAACAATCATTCTCTTATCTTTCCTTCTATCTCAATCAATTTTAGCACTTTTGAATCTAATAACTGAAGAGCTGTATCACCATTTATGCCCCCTCCAAAGCAGGGTTCCTGTTCTTGCTGCTCTGAAGATTTGTAGAAAAGATCTCTTACATTATAATAAGCAACATGAACAATATTCAGCATGTTGTGCTTCTTCTAGTACCAGGAAATGTTACTAAATAGGCCAGATTTATTTGAGATTTTTTTTTTTTTTTTAGTTTCTGTAGCATGTGCATTGAAAGATTTTAATTACTGCAACAAGTAAACTGCAAGCCAGAAGAGCTGTAACTGAAAATGCAGGCAGCTTTAGACGTAGAATCATAGAATCATAGAATAGTTTGGGTTGGAAGGGACCTTAAAAATCATCAAGTTCCAACCCCCCTGCCATAGGCAGGGACACCTCCCACTACATCAGGCTGCCCAGTGCCCTGTCCAGCCTGGTCTTGAACACCTCCAGAGATGGGGCATCCACAACCTCTCTGGGCAACCTGTTCCAGTGCCTCACCTCCCTCACTGTAAAGAATTTCTTTCTTATGTCTAGTCTAAATCTACCCCCTTCCAATTTACATCC
>VZTY01009281.1:0-18064 GCA_013400935.1 Turnix velox
GTGTGATTCAGCTGTAAAGAACAACACACTGACTATCTTCGTAAGAATTTTCTTGACTTTGACATCTAAACATTTCTCAGCTTTTTGCTTGTTTTTTTTTTCTTCACCTGAAATGAAAGTAAAAAGCATGGCCAGGTATCCATCTGTATTATGGCCAACTAAACCCCAAGCACATATTCATTGTTTTCCCACACTCAAACTTCTGTGCTGGGGCCACGTTAAGGGACCAGCAACAAGATGCTGCTCAGACAAAATGTGCTGGAGAATTTTGTCACAAACAGACGTACAAGGAGCTGCCAGTGCTGACACCTCCAGGTTATCCTGGCTCCTGGGTGCACAATGATCCCATGTGCTGGAACCAAGGGAGAACTGCTGCTATTGCCACCCTTAATCCTTTCTTCTTCTCTTGGACTAGGAGTAAGAGATGCAAACTGGAAGAGGGGAGATTTAGGCTGGAGAGAAGAAAGAAGTTCTTTCCTGTGAGGGTGGTGAGACACTGGAAGAGGTTGCCCAGAGAGGTTGTAGATGCCCCCTTAATCAGTGGAGGTGTTTAAGGCCAGGCTGGATGAGACATTGAGCAACCTGGTGTAGTGGGAGGTGTCCCTGCCCATGGCAGAGGGCTTGGAACTAGTTGATCTTGAAGGTCCCAAACCATTCTATTATTCTCTCTGAGGTATATTATATGTTTTTTTGTGGCTTTTCAGCTAATCAAGGGTCTGGTATGTAGTTTATAGTCTCCCCTGAAAGCTGTGCTAGCTTGAGCTGTGATCTAGTGATGTGCTGTTTCTTTTCAGTCTCTTCCTTCTGTAACATGCCAGGTTTATCACCATGTGCTTTTCCAGCTCTGCCCCTTTATGTAAATAACACTTAAAGGCAACACATCAGAATGTTGGCAAAGAGGATGGAGCCTTGGTATTGAATGCCAGCCTGGACAACCTTCCATCCAGACATCCCAGGATTAAGTGGCTGCTCTGCTGAATGCCTCTCGGAGCTGAAGCATCTGCTTTGGCTGCCTTAGCAGCAAAAGTTTTCACAGCTGCCAGACTGGGCTGCCTTTGCTCTGATTTTACATGCTTTTTAGGAGCTGGCCCTAGCTTGCAACAGCACATAACTTCAACCTTAGACTTATAAAATGGGCCTTTGATGCTTTGGAGCTCCACGTGTGCAAGGAGGCTGATGGGCAGTATTCCCAAATGACTAATATTAGTCACTCTGCCCCCTTTCCTAGTGTCTCTGCACAGAAGAAATAAAGTATTGACCATCACAAGAGAGAGCCAGAGCAAAGGGGAATGTATCTCACATTAAAAAAAAATGAATCTAGGTCTTGCTTTCCCAAAGGCAGAGACATTTGGACAAATGTCAGCTTGTTCTGCTCAGAACAATTTACAGTCACCAGACAGAACACAAACAGGGAGCTTAAATTTCAGCAGGGCAAGGACTATGGGGGTGAATGGAGGAATATATGACTTGTAAGTAATTTCAAACTGCTCAGTTCTTGCAGTTAATGGCACAAGCCCTTATTTTTTTGGTGATGGCTAATGTTAAAGTAGACACCCATGGTGCCATGACTAATTGTATGTTTACCAGCTGTTAGCAGTATCTCCATGTGAATTAATTAGCCTGAGAGCCCTCCATTTACAGTCTTCCATGAAAATAATACTGACTGGCACTGTCACAGAAGTAAATTGCTTCCCCTTCTAACATGGCCCCATTTGACAAAAGATTAGCCCTGCCACCTGTCCCCTCGGCTGGTGATTATTTTGCTCAAGTATTCCTCATCCAAGCTGAAACTTAAGAAGTAGAAGAACATCTTAGCAAAGATTAAAAGAAGACACAAAACACTTTCAGCAAGATGTTAATAGTTTTTTTGCAGCCTATTTTGAATCCACCACCTACAATGAAACTGCTTACTGTGAGGCAAACAGCAAAATGTTCAGAGCTGAAGCTGCTTTGAGCAGACACCTACAATCTCCTGGTTTCTGGATGAGCCTGGTTGCTCTGAATAATTTCACATGTGAGCCCTTGTGGTCCTGAATCTGATGTTCTACAAATTATAGAGTGGTTTGGGTTAGAAAGGACCTTAAAGATCATCTAGTCCCAACCCCTCTGCCATGGGAAGGGATGCCTCCCACTACTCCAGACTGCTGAGTGCCTCATCCAGCCTGGGCTTAAACACCTCCAAAGAGGGGACATCCACAACCTCTCTGGGCAGATAGACAAGCTTTTCTGTTTTATAGCTACTACTCTGGCCAATGCTGCTGCCATATATTTCCAGAAAATGAAAAAATAAAGGTCAAAAATACAAACGAGGCAGGTTCATCAACCTTCCCAACACCCTTCCTCGCCATGAGCTGAAATATTTAGATACTTTCAGTATGTATATTTTGGAAGTATTCCTTCACCTCTAATCAGATGGTGAAAGTGTTTGTTTTCCTTCATCGTGGCTGTGAAACTGAGCCTTTCTTTTTCTTTCTTATCTACCTCTTCTCAGAAGGACCCTTTTGATTTGCCTCTCTCTTTGTGACCACATGAAGTTTGGCTAGTGATGAAAAGACCAAGTAAGCCCCACTGAAAACTTCCAGAAGGTGCAGAGTTCAGCTGAGGGAGCTTACAGGTCTGTGGAGGAGCTGAGAATTAACCACTACTCAACTCAGATCCAGAATTCATGCTACTTTCAGTATGTATATTCCAACTAAAGGTGCAGAGTCATGAGGAATCTCGGTAGCAGGAAGGGAGTTGAGGATATTTTGAGTAGGAAGTCAACATGGTCACATAAATGACAATATGAAGCTCAGGAGGAAGATCATTTGTCTTTGAAAAGGTTGACTTGTGAGAACTGCTTTAGCAGAAGGAGAGGTCACACTTCTGAATGAGACCTGGGAGGAGAGAACAGTTGGGGAGAGCAGTTAACATGAAAAGTCTACCTCCTGAGTGTTCTCTACAGGAGGCACCTGGTTTGGGGTCCCAGCTGAGTTGCTGTTTAATAGCTTGTCTGGGTGCCAAAAACCTGTTTCATGACCTTCTTGGCTGGAGCATTGCAAAAGCAGTGGAACATTTTTGCTAAACAGAGCCTTTAGTCTTTAAATCATGGCTTTCTGCATGAAAACCCAAGAAAATTGAGAGCAATGTCAAAATGCTAAAACTTCAGTGCTCAGTCAGACACAGTTTTTGCCCTGAATCTGCATGGCTGGCTCCATAGTTTCCTAATGGATGCCTCACCAAATAGTTGCCCTTTTGTATGAGCAGTAATCTGCCATGTCCTCTGAGCATCATGGATGAGCTCGTGTTCCATCAAACACACCTCCCAAAACTCCTTGAAGCTCAGCTAATGAATCTTGTGTTACTCCTAACATTAATACTTGGGAGATTTAAAAACATTCACCAAATGGAACTTGCCCAATCTGCAGCTGGAAAAACCAGGACATATTATTCTTCTGGAAAAGTAATAAAACCTTGGACTCTTTTCAGCTGTATTTCTGTGCAGGATGGATCAACTGTGCTGTTCTCAGTTAAGAATTCAAGAAATGCTTATGAAGTCACCCCTGATAAGAGGAGCCTAAGCTACTTGTTTTGCTGAACAACCATTTGCTTACAGTCCAGTTCAGTGACCAGGGATTTATTGTACCTATTTTTTCCAAGACATGTTCTAGTGGTAAATCTTTTTCAATTTTCCTTCTTATTTTGATTTCTCATCCCTTCTGAGTGCTCTAAGATTCAGTGCAACTCATGATGAGGAGAGGGAGAAGGCATGCAGCATCTTTTTGCTCCTGTGGGGGAGAACAAGAGATGCAAATAAAAGATTGGATCATAAATTAACCAGATGGAAGTGACTTCTCCAGGATGACCTGCAGCAGGAAGGTGCTGAATTGATGATGGAAGACTCTTAGAATCATAGAATAATTCAGGTTGGAAGGGACCTTAAAGATCATCAAGTTCCAACCCCCCTTCTTACCAACATTTTGTCCACTGTATTCCAATCTTCCATATTTTTTTTGCATATTCATAGAAGAGCAAATGCACTGCAGCATTTTGGCAATTTCCTATGGATTTTTGGGTTAAAAAGCTGTAATTAGCCAGGCAAAATATGTTATCAATTTAACTTTATTTCCCAGCTGTGCTCACCTGTCATTTTTAATTATAATTTTCAGGATCCTGGTGATGATGTCATCCCTCCAAATTTCCCAAAAGCTCCCCGGTGTTCATTCCAGATGATTAATGAAGGTATGAAAACTATGAGTGCTTCCAAATCAAATATGTGCATAAAGGCAAGCAGTGCACAGGAAAAGATGATTAAAATAAAGAATTGTGTGTTTCCTTGAAACTCACCAGCCCATTGATACTCAGATCTCAGTGGAACTTTTGTGCAACCCACTGAATACTTTTTCTATAGGGGGAAAAAATCTAGAAAAAAACTTGACTGTTAGACCTATTTGAATTTTTTTTTTATTTTTTTATGGCTGTGGCTTTCACATACTTGTGACATGAAAAGGACAAAAATGGGCTCTGTGCTAAAGCCATAGGTTTGGCCAATCCATACATCAATTGTCTTGAAAAAAGTGTGGGGCCTGAGACTTATTTCATTTTGAATGTGGGTTTTTAATGAAGAAAATTGAACAGGCTGATACTCTGAATTTTTTTGGCTTGCCAAAAGGTAAGCTGCTGCAATTCTATGTATTAATAAGCACTCAGGAGTCAGATTTGCCAGGAGAGAAAGTGCAGTGCTTTTCTTATTAACTGAACTAGCATTGTGTTTAGCTGGGCTTTGCCAAGACCTCTGGAAATGTCTAATTCATGTGGAAGGAGTCTCAGATGCTTAACTACTAAAGTAGCATAGTGTTTTCCACTCTAAAACAACACTATCCTAAAAAAAAAGTCATTTATTCCCAATATAAACTTTGGGTCTACCTCCTCAGTGTATAAACTTCAAAGGAAAGAGAGTTTTTTAGTCACCATAAGAATGGAAAACCTGGAAATTATTATTCCTTCAGCAAAAGGTGAATCATCAGGTTGCTCCAGGATTCCTACCAAACACAGCATGTAATTATCTTATAGGAAACATATATTTTCACAGCAAGATAATTTATCACAACATTCATTGACAGGGTCAGCAAAAGCAAGGTCCAGGTAAAGCCTTAAGTATAAAAACATATATTTTTTTTAATTTTTTTTTTTAGAATCAGAGGGTCTAAGTCAAAAAGCATCACTCAAAAGAGTCTGTTCATCAGCTCTCTGGCAGCAAAGCAAGTTCTGTACTCTATGTATCAGGGGAGGGATTAATCAAAACATATGGATGCCTACATCCCAGCCAGATTGTCTTCAGTCAGTGGAAAGAAGCAAAGTTTTTTCAGGGCATGATTAATTTCCTAAAGTAGGTGCTAAAAGAAGTAAATGATACAATGAAAAAAAAAAAAAAAGAAAAAGAAAAAAACCCTGATGAAATAGGTAAATACAGTGGATAATTTATCATTGTAAAGTACTGAATACCTAAAAAATGTCTATTTCTCTGCAAAAGTCTTCAAAGGTCTCCAGAGGTTAGGGGTTTTTTTCTTTGTAAAAATGCCAGCTGTCCCTAGAATTTTATGCAGGTCTGTTTTGACCAGCTAAGTAATTGTGTCCCCAGTCAGCCCAAATGACACCTTGAAAAAGGTTTTTGTTCTGCTAAAATCTCTGGAGAAACTTTATTTTGCAGATAGTTCCAGAAACTCATGCAGCAAAATGATCTGTTCCCTCACAAAAAGGTCTTGTTAGTTGCTTTCTCTTAAGATGGTCATAATGATGGTATGTGGTGTTTGTGTATGAATGCTGTGGTGAGGTTGCTTGCCCAGAATGGGAAAGACAGGACTTTTGTGCTTCCCTCAGTCAGAAGAGGTTCAAACCCACATCTTTTCACTTCTAAGTGAGCCTAACCACAAAGCCATGGGAAAGGGAGAGGCACATGGCCCTCGTAATGATGCTGGGTGGCTTTTCAGGAGAAAGGAATTAGAGCTGATGATCTGGAGATCACAGAATCATGGAAGAGATTGGAAGGAACCTCAAGAAATCATCTAGTCCAATCCCCCTGGTGGAGCAGGGACACCCAGATCAGGTCACACAGGAAAGCATCCAGGTGGGATTTAAATGTCTCCAGAGAAGGAGACCCCACACCCTCCCTGGGTAGTCTGTTCCACTGTTTTCCACTGTTCTGTCACCCTCAACATTAAAAAGTTGGGGTTTTTTTATATTTCTGTGAAACCTCCTGTGTTCCTCCTTGCACCCATTGCCCTCATCCTGTCATTGGATGTCACTGAGAAGAGCCTGGCTCCATCCTCCTGACACTCACCCTTTTCATATTTATAAACATGAATGAGGTCACCCCTCAGTCTCCTTATCTCCAAGCTAAAGAGCCCCAGCTCCCTCAGCCTTTCCTCATGAGGGAGAGGCTCCAATCCCTTCATCATCTTCATGGCTCTGTGCTGGACTCTCTCCAGCAGTTCCCTGTTCTTCTTCAACTGAGGACCCCAAAACTAGGCATAACATTCCAGCTGTGGTTTCACCAGGGCAGAGCAGAGATGTGAAGGGTGGAAAACATGCTTGTGTTGCCTTTTGCTCAGCAAAGACCTAGTTTCCAGTCCCTGTTTAAAGACATTTTTAGTGATTAAAACATGTCATTGGTTGCCAGGGGAAGAGACCTCCCTTTGTGAGGGGGATTTCCAAACCACCTCCCAGTATTCTGTAAACACCACTCACTCCCTTGCCTCTGTGGGAGGAAAATAAAGCTCCTGGGTCATGATAGGTACCTTCAGCACTTGGAGCACCTTCCTACCTCCTTTTCTTCCTGCTCTTGAAGGGATTTATTGAACTTTATCTGGACATGGCAAGATCTTCTTCTATAAAATGGATCTCTAAGCATTATGGATGTTTGTGCCTGAGATTTTGAGTAAAAATTCTGTGGAAGTGACAGTAGTGCCTCTGAAATAGGGGGGTTAGACTAGATGATCTCTTGAGGTCCCTTCCAATCCCCATTATTCTGTGATTCTGTGTGAAATGCACATCAAATTTAAGAGATATAAAGCCAGAAGATTTCTTTGGAGTTATTTTGGTGTCATTAAGCCAACTGTCTCCTGGGCTGCATCAGCAAAGCCACGGCCATCAAGTCAAGGGAGGTGATTCTGTCCCTTTGCTCTGCTCTCCTGAGACACCACCTGGAGTTATTTTTGGACAAGGATGGAAAATATGATCCTGACAGATGAGAGGAGTCAAAATGAGGAGAATTTTTAATTTTTAATTTTTTTTTTTAATTTGACCTAAGCTCCCAGCACAGTGTTTGCAGGAAAGAGGGATTACCTGAGTGGAGACCTGAAGGTGATCTCCATTTCCCCTCTCCACCCTTCATGCATGTGTGAATTTTGGCAAACCAGCATGTTATGAAATCCAGACACTCACCTGTGGGTAGAAGCCAGACTGTCTGTGTGCCACCACTCATCCATCTGCATTACAGACCACAAAGCCCAGCTGCATGGGCAGGTATTAAATCAAAATGTGTCACTCTATTAGAAAATATAGCTCATGCTAATAAATAAGTAGCTTCCTATTGCTTTTCCTGACCTGGGCAAGTGGCAGGAAGTTCAACATGTGTGCTTGAGGACAGGTTTGACCCATTTTTATTCCTAACCTCTGTGTGTTGCACAATGTGCAGGTAGAACAGTCTGTCCTCAATACTGTGGTGTCTAAGAGTCCATCTTCCTAACATGGCCTAATTCAATCATAGAAACATAGAACAGTTTGGGGTGGAAGAAACCTCAAAAATCATCTATTTTCAACCCCCCTGACATAGGCAGGGACATCTCCCACTAGACCAGGTTGCTCAGTGCTTCATCCAGCCTGGCCTTAAACACCTTGTCTGCATAAATTGAATAAAATAATGAATAAAATAATGAGGTATGAGCTGCAAATATCTTTCAAAGATCATAAGCAAACCCTGGGAAAAATACAAAAAGGAGTTTTAAGGGTAATAGACAGCCATCTTCAATGTGCAGTTGTCCCAATGTATGTGAGGTTTTGCAGAAACACAGAAGGGCAGCATTTCCTCTTGCTACATCAGAGTGAAAAAGCTAATGGAGATAATAAGTGATTCATTTTATAAAAGGTAAATGAACATACCTAAAAAAAACCTTTTTCTGTGAGGGAAACAGAACACTGGAACAGACTGCTCAGAGAGGTTGTGGAGTCTCCTTCTCTGGAGACACTGAAACCCCATCTGGATGAGTTCCTGTGTGACCTGGTCTAGGTGTTCCTGCTCTGGCAGGGGGATTGGACTAGATGATCTCTTAATGTCCCTTCCAATCCCTGATATTCTGTGGTTCTGTGAGCATGAACCAGAGTAATAAATATGGAAGGTATCATTAACATGGGCTTCAATGAGATGGGCATTCATTGCCCTCTGTATTTTGTATTTGCTATTCTGAACTAGGAGCAACCTAGTTAAAAGTTTCCTGCCAGGAGCAGTCATGGAAGTGAGGAACTGCAGAATTATTGCAGAAAGCAAATGTTGGCTTTGTGACTGGGACTGTGTGTTTCTAAGCTATGATAATTTGACAGGGAAAAAAACTCAATCACACCAAACTGGATTTTAAATAGTGGGTAGTACAATGTGACAAAGCAAATATGTTGAATCCTGCAAGAACTGGGTTAGAGAGAGAGAGCACTGAGAAGAAAGAAATTCTTTAGGGTGAGGGTAGTGAAACAATGGAACAGGTTGCCCTGAGAGGTTGTGGATGCCCCCACTCTGGAGGTGTTTAAGGCAAGGCTGAACAAGGCACTGAGCAGCCTGATGTAGTGGGAGGTGTCCCTGCCTATGGCAGTGGGGTTGGAACTTGATGATTTTTAAGGTCTCTTGCAACCCAAACCATTCTATGATGACAAAGCTGGGACCTCATTTCTTTCTTAACAGTAGCTACTCAGGCATTCATTCACCTCTCATGTCAGCCCACAGAGGGTAAATATTTTCAATACAGAATCTGTTGAAGGAAAGTAAATTTACCTCCAGTTGAAGGTAAATTTGGGGTGTAAATTATTAATTGTAAATTATCCACACAGTTTTACTGGCAGTCATCTGGAAAAAGTTAGCAAACAAAGGGGAATAACTGGAGTGAGTACTATAAATCAAGCTGAGAGACATGGAGAAGGATGAGATTGAATGTTAGGGTGGTGAGACACTGGAAGAGGTTGCTCAGAGAGGTGATGGATGCCCCCTCTCCTTGGAGGTGTTTAGGGACAGGCTGGATAAGACATTGAGCAACCTGGTGTAGTGGGAGGGGGGTTGAAACTAGATGATCTTTGAGGTCCCTTCCAACCCAAACCATTCTATGATTCTATAAAAATAGCAGAAAAGTAGGATGATATAAAGTAAGAAAGGGTGACATATTTGGCTATATGGCATTTTGCTCTTCCAAAATATCTTTTGCCTGCACTGTTGGAAGTTCATTCAATGAAGTTTTGCTGTTGTTACCATTTTACACACAGGGTGTGAAGCTGAAAGGCAGGCCCCTGTTACCCTGCTTTGCCTTGAGATTGACTGCTTTAATTTAGAAGTCAATAAACACCATACATGCTCACAGCATCCCAACCCGGAGCTATTGGAAATTGGCACACTTGAACTTCCTCCCACTGGGAAACCAAGGCTTGGCTTTCAAAATTCATATTTTTTACATCCTTCCTGGTTCTATTATATTAAAACAAAATACGTATTTTTTTTGTCCCCCAATTGGCCACTGGAAGCTGCTTTTATTTTGAGGGGAAAGCTAATGTTAAAAGCAAGGATGTTTTCCTTTGTGAAGTCAAGCACTGCTTTGTGGAAGGAAATGAAAATGTGTTAATTAAAATGTTGCTTTTACTTTATCTTGAATGTCACATTAACTTTATCTGCAGCTCATGCAGCCTCTGGATGGTTTCACGTGGGCACTTGGCCATCTTTTGTTTTCCCCTTTTATTATTTCCACTTAAATATTTATGGCTTGAGCCCAAGCCCACGAAACTCCATGGTAACACTCCTGTGGAGTCTCATTGGCTTCTCAGCCTTGGAGTGCAGCCTTGCTCTGGGAGAACAAAAAAAAGAAAAAGAAATAAAAAGAAAAGGAAAAAGAAGAAAAATAAAACCTAAAATTAAAGAAAGAGAAGAAGAAAATGAAGAAAAATGAAGAAAAATGAAGAAAAATGAAAAAAATGAAGAAAAAGAAAATGGAAAAGAAAAAGGAAAAGAAAAAGCAGAAGAAAAAAGAAAAAGAAGAAAAAAGAAAAAAAGAAAAAAGAAAAAGCAGAAGAAGAAAAGAAAAAGAAAAAGAAGGAAAAAAAGATAAGATATAAAGATAAAGATAAATAAACAAAGAAAAAAAAAAAGGAAAAAAAGGAAAAGAAAAAGAAAAACCAGAAGNTAAATAAACAAAGAAAAAGAAAAAGGAAAAAAAAGAAAAAGCAGAAGAAAAAGAATGAGAAAAAGAATAAAAAAAGAAAAAGAAGGAAAAAAAGATAAGATATAAAGATAAAGATAAATAAACAAAGAAAAAGAAAAAGGAAAAAAAAGAAAAAGCAGAAGAAAAAGAATGAGAAAAAGAATAAAAAAAGAAAAAGAAGGAAAAAAAGATAAGATATAAAGATAAAGATAAATAAACAAAGAAAAAGAAAAAGGAAAAAAAAGAAAAAGCAGAAGAAAAAGAATGAGAAAAAGTAAAAAAAAAGACAAAAATGAGCCTGTGGGTTTGTATGATTGTTATCTCCCAGAGATCTACATACACCACTATAAAAAGAAGTCTCTCAGCTGCCAATTTGATAAATGTGTGTCACCAAGGTTATGTAGCATTCTATCCCCTCAGTCATCTTTAACAGCAATAAAGTGCCTGCAGGCCAGAAAATGCCCTCTGACACCTCTGCAAGCTCTGAAATCTAATGGATTGAAATCAAGTAAACAGTTCCTTCTAACACTTTGAAAAAAAATAATATAACCCATTTTACTCATCCTGCAGAGTGGATTTGGGAGCTCTAAGAACATCTTGGACACTACAGTTTACAAATGCAACCCACAAAGCATATAAATGAGTAAGTTTTGAGACACTTTGTTTTCCTTCCAGATTATTTCATGCCATTTAGGAAATATTTACTCTAGAGTAATCCTACTGGCACATGCTAATAGCAGCACTGTCTTCAGAAAATACCATTGTAGTATTCTAGCACTGGTTTGCACTTTGCATATTTGAGATTCTTTTTAGGAGAAGCATTGTGTTTTACAAAAAACTTGCAATAGATTCAGTGTCATTTTTTTTTTCAGGGACATAAATATCTAAATTAGGTGTAAAACTATAAACATGAGCATATTTTTGCCTCTTAAACATAAGAAGATTGGAAAGATTCACCAAAAAAAAAAGGAAATTAAGTACTTTGATCATTCAACTTTGCTTTCATATTCTCATTAGATAATAATTAGTAATACTTTAATTATATGAATATATTTTGCACTCAAGGGGAGGTGCATTTTGTTTAGCTGGTTTTCCTTCACTGATTGTTGAATGAAGTGGCTGAAATCTGTTTCTTCTCCTGAACTGTGCCAAAAATCACAAAATTAATTTTCCATGAAAAAAATACTGCATGTTGACTCCATTTGCAAATCAAACAAGGAAATTATATAGATATTAAATTACTGTGTGTGTGAAATCAGTATTTGTGTTAAACTGATCTAGGTGTTCCTGCTCCAGCAGGGGGATTGGACTAGATGATCTCCTGAGGTTTCATAGTTTAATTCCTGATATTCTGTGAATTTGTGGCTGTGAAACTGCTCCCACCTCTATTGGAAGGAGGTAGAGCTCAGCAGCAAGACATCTTCATGGTCCTGCAGCACCATCAGGTGTCTCTGAACATTCAGAAGGGCCATGATAGATTGTAGGGCATCCTGGGAAGCTTCAGGCCACCAGAGCTAAGCTGGAGGTCACTTGGGCAAGAATAGCAGGAAAAATATGGAAACATTTGTCCATGTCCAATTCAAATCAGATACAGTGTTTGGAGCAGAGAATATCTTTCTGTCTGGTATTTCAGAATGAGTTCAGTGTTCCTGCACTTCCAGCTGGAGCAATTTGAGAAGTACCAGCATGCAAGTCATCAGTATGAAAAGAATACAAATGCTGGAAATACAGTATGGATGTGATGTTTAATCAGGTGTGATGACAGAAGAAGGAAGGAATTTCATACTATTACTCAGTAGATGCAAGCATCCACCCTGGTAAAAGAAATATTTGATTGGAGGTAATTTTGCTTGAAGAATGCCCCAAATAGGTTAGTTATTTTTTTTATGGGCTCATTTTAAGAAGACCTGTGCTGGGGCACATGTAAGAGCAGGAGAATCTGGGATGGTTTTACTCAAACCATCCAACAATAATAAAAACTAGGTGGGATAAGAAGAATCATGAAAATACTTTTCTTCTACCAGGCTGGATGAGGCACTGAGCAGCCTGATCTAGTGGGAAGTGTCCCTGACTATAGCAGGGGGGTTGGAACTCGATGATCTTTAAGGTCCCTTCCAACCCAAATTATTCTATGATTCTGTGATTCTTTCTTGTCTGGCCTTCTATGGTTTTAGCTGCTGCCTTCTCATCTCCTCTCTGGATAACAGTAATTGGAGCCAGGAGGTTGTTTGGTTCAATGCTGAAAACAGCTTTTAGCAGCTATAAATACCATTAAAAAAATCTAAGGGGCACCACAGATTCTTCTGGTTTTGCAAAAGAAGTATTTTCTTAAAAAAAATACTTATTTTAAAATACAAAAATAGCTTATCAATATCTGAAGGGGTCCTACAGAAAGGATATGGGGTGGAAGGACTAGGAATAATGGATGCAAATTGGAAGAGGGGAGATTCAGGCTAGATATAAGAAAGAAGTTCTTTATGGTGAGGGTGATGAGACAGTGGAAAAGTTGCCCAGAGATGTCGTTGCTGCCCCCTCCCTGGAGGTGTTTAAGGCCAGGCTGGATGAGGCATTGAGCAACCTGGTGTAGTGGGAGGTGTCCCTGCCTATGGCAGAGGGGTTGGAACTAGATGATCTTAAAGGTCCCTTAGAACCCAAACTATTCTATGATTCTATAAGTCTNTGAGGGGTGATCTCATTCATGGTTATAAATATTTAAAGGGTGTTAGGAGGATGGAGCCAGGCTCTTCTCAGTAACCTCCAATGATAGGACAAGGAGCAATGGGTGCAAGCTGGAACACAGGAGGTTCCACAGAACTATAAGAAAAAACTTTTTCACAGTGAGGGTAAGAGAACAGTGGCACAGGCTGCCCAGAGAGGATGTGGAGTCTCTTTCTCTGGAGACATTCAAACCCCACCTGGATGCCTTCCTGTGTGACCTGATCTGGGTGCTTTTGCCCTGGCAGGGGGATTGGACTAGATGATCTCTTGAGGTCCCTTCCAATCCCTGACATTCTGTGATGACAAAGACACTGTGTCTGAGGTGCTTTACTGTATATATATCTCCTCTGGGAGAAGATGAAAGAGGAAATTGTACATAAGTGACATGAAATCACACTATTTAATAAACGTTGGAAGGCACTCAAAGGCTGCACTAATTATCATGGTAGAAGGACCAACTTGATTAGTATGGGACAAAGTCAAAATCAACACTCTAAGCACAGAGAAAGGATAGCACAGGCATTTAGAAGATGTTTTTGTGGTTTTAGTTATGAAGGTCCCACTGGAAAGGATTAAATTAAAAAAAAAAATAGTTCAGCTTCAATTTTTGAGCATTCTTTAAACCAATAGCCAGGGAGGAATAAACACATCCTGCTGTCAAAATCCTGAGCTGGGCAGTGTGTTGGGACACACTTGGACTTCAGACAGTGGTCCCCAAGGCTGCTGAGTTGTGATCACAGGGGCAAACTCAGGATGCAAAGCAGGCAGATGAAATCAGAGGCTCCAAGTCATTGCTCATGGTAGCTCAGCACATTCCCTGCTGACCTGGCTGAAAGAGAGCTTTTATGAAATGCAATTGATTAAAGAAACAAATGATGTAAAATGAAATGTCATCATGGATACGGGGGTTTAGGGCTATACAAACAACTGTGGATTGAAATCATTAGACCTTCTCTGCTCTGGAATGGTTCAATATTTTTAGAGGATTAAAATGCCTTTTCAAGCCTTTGGTCTCCTGTACTTATTTGTATGTCAACATAAGTATTTGTCAGTGTTTTTCATGCTTTCCTAAGTCAGGAAATCTGTAAATTCATCATATAAAGGGACTGAGACTTAATTCCTGGGCCTGCTAGTCCTGGATCAAAGGTTTTGATATATTATTCCTAACTTCTTTTATTTGGAAAAATGTAGCCAATACCTCTAGCAGACAGCATGGACCTGATCCAGAATCCACTGAAGTTATTTAAAATACTCTGATCGGGTTCCATGAGTTTTGGTTCAAATCCTGTGGCTCCAATCCAACACAGCACTTGAGCTCACATGTAATTGCTCAGGAGCTTAACTTTACAAGTGAGTACCAGTGCTTTACCAGTTTGACACATTCCTATCAGCTGGTAGAAGCAGATAGACTGGCTCTGTGTAACAACTTAGAGGGCACTCACTATGGAATATATTCATTTTCAAAGTCTGATGTGGGATTTTTTCATGTCAGGTTAGTAAGCAGCCCTCTAGATAATAATTCCTAATAAATCTTTCCTACAGCAAGTCATGTGTCATTGTCACAACAGCAGAGAGGACAACCCAACTGATTAAGATACTCTTGCAAGGAGTGCTTCCAATTCAAGGCCAGGGCACTGGAGACAGCCATGATGATCACACAGTCACAGAATGTCATGGGTTGTCAGGGATCTCAAGAGATTATCTAGTCCAATCCCCCAAATAATAAACAGAAAGTGCTATAGGAAGGCAAAAAAATGTTTGCAGTCAAGCTGTTAAAAAGTAATACAACTTGAAGAAGTGAGCACAGTTTTTATGAACGTTTTTGTGGGGAGTCACAGGATTGTATTCTGTCAACTGGCAGACCTGGCTGAGTTATTTCTCCCTTGTTTTCTCCATGATGCTTTGATTCTGGCTGGGAATGGACTGCATTTAAGGCAAAAAAAGCTTCTCTGATACTTCCAATAAAAATTACAATGGTTGCCTCATTGCCTGTAATAATGATCCATTGCCACCTTCTGTAGGGTGTGAAGAAAGGATATTGCAAACTCATGTTGATCATCAAATAGTCATCAGAGATAATTACAATCTGCTGCTTGAATGGCTCACAGACCCCACTAAATCTAGTAGTTCATCATATATTTTTCCTGCAAGAGATTACCATCATTCCTCAGAAGCAGAAGTTCATAGTTACTCAGGAAGTCCCTCTGCAGTGCAATGCCTGGATTGAGCACCAGGGATGAACTCAAAACTGCCAGATTGTGATTCTTTAGCCACTGTGGGAGAGATTTTGCAAACTGAGGAACATTCAGACATCTGTTTCTCTTCAAATCTACCTGAAGGTGTCTTTTCTGTCTCCCACTTAGATGAGTTTAACACAGAGAGAGCCTGGGGAGGCTGCAAACAAAAGCCAAAGCTCTGGCTGATATCAGCAGGTGCTAAACTCCAGGATGCTGCTATAGCTGTGAATCTTTCCACAGGGAGATAAGACTAGCTCTTTGCTGGATGCTGCTAACCCATTCTAGAGAGAATTGTCCAATATTTTGAGAGTTTCAAGTTGGAATGTTCTAGAAATAAGGGCTGATAACAACTGGGAACAAAATAATGCATCATTATTTCTGTGTTTTTTCCTCTTTTTCAGTGAGGAACCAGCCTCGGTCTTCAGGCAACTCCACTGCTTTTCATGAGGTTACTCAAGAGGTGCATTTGATCTTCTGCTGACAATTTTTTAGCCTTGAGAAAACAATTTATGCTTTGAGATGGGGGGCTCAGAAAAGGAACAGCAACATTTAACAGCATAATTACTTCACATTATTTTGCATTCCCTGCCCTCAGCTGAAACGAAACACATTGCATGCTGAAATTATCTGGCAGGGAGGATTATTCAAACAAGATAAAGTCCCTGCTGAACATAATGTCAGCTCTTTTCATGCATGCTGAGCAACCTGCTGGGCTTTGGCAGCTTTAAGAGCAAGCCATACCCTGCTCATACTGGAAGCATGCAAATGTCTGAGCTAGCAGGCTGAAATGTGGCCGTGCTAGCAGGATGAAATGTGGCCCAGCAGTCCTTCCTGCAGGAATGTTAATTATTACTTTTATGTGGATAAACTCTCTGGAGCTGCATCCATTTAAAAACTCAACCACAGGCACTAGGCACAAGTTTGATGCAGGCTCAGTGTTATAATTTTTTTTTGCTTTGTTTATATATTGGTAATGGTACCACGCTGGTGTCAACAGACTGAGACCTTATGAAGTGAATGGAGGAATAAATATTATTGTTAAAGGAAGGATGAATCATTTGCAGTCAAGCAAAACTGAAGATTTGTCTAGCTGCAGAAAACCTTGACTTGAGGAGCTGGAGCATGTAGAAATAACATCAAAATGTTAAATAACAGTGAATTAACACGGTGCAAGCACAATATTGCTGAAAAAAGGGAACAGAGAGCCAGAGGACAAAGCTAAAGCTGCAAAAGAATGTGTGTCCAGCAGGTTTCCTTGAAGAAGAGCTGCTGTTTCAGGTCCTTCTCCCCCCCAGGCTTCTTCTTGACAGGTGGTTAGTGCTTGTGGTGGAGTCCTGGAGATTTCCATAACAGAGAGCACCAGCACTAATGAATCACTGAGCCCCAAGTTTTCAAACAGGGGATTTTATCCGAGTGTCTTAGTGATCCAAGGGAGGCAGATGAAAAAGGAGGTCATTTGTTAAGAACTGGACTCAGCCTTGGTATCTCATTTTCGTGTATTTTGTGCTGTGTCTGGATGTGCTTTTAGCATGAGATGTGTCTACACGGAGTTTACAAAGAGCTCTTTCACAAGTTTTGGAAGGCATTAGTGGTGATCCTGCTGTAAGTAAGCAAAGTGCAGAGGGAAAGGAGTAAAAGAGAAAAGAGAGCTAAGGAGAACAAAAGGAAAAGGAGGAGAAAGAAGGAAGATGGTTTAACATCAGTTGGTGGGAGTCTAGCGAAGAGTTTCTTAACTATTTTAGTTTTATTCTAAAACTCTTGTATCAGGTTTAGATTTCTGTATAAATCTCCAGGTCAGCTGCATGGGTTGTGTTCAACAGGAACTGCTTCTGACTTTGCAGTGCTGTTTAGCTGGAAATAAACCCAGCAGGACACTGAAGCCTGAGAAGGAAGCAGAGACCAGTGCTGCTACAGCTGCACTAGAAAAGACTGTTCTCAACTAACTGGGATGGGAAGTTTGTTTCTAGAAGGAGAGGCACAACATTTTAATGTCTTTTTAAATGGAGCCTAAAATAAAGGTGATGGTAATATTACAAAATAAATGCAAATTAACTGATAAACCTGGAAAGCTACTGGTAATCTGTAGCAGAAAGTCAGACCCAAGCCTTTTAACAGGCTTTCCTTCCATGACGAGGTGAGAGGTGGTGTCTTGACACACTCTGTAAAAACACCCAGAGTGAAATGAGAATTCTGTGATGCTGTTGGAGGCACAAAATATCTTGCAAGATGCAGTAACACCTGTCCCCAATTTCTCTCCTAATCTAATTTGCACTTTCTGTATGAGACTGCAGTGAAGGGAAGCATCCCCTCCTCAGGAAAGCCCCGAAACATGTTTGAAGTTCTGTGAAAATTCAAAACACATGTCACTGTTGTCCAGAATAGATCTGGTTTAATAGCTTGAGCTCTGGCCTTTTTTCCACATGGGCCATGTTCAGAGGACTCAAAGCAACTCTGTTATACCTAGAAGTATTTTTGCAAATTCTGATGGAGAGATCATGACCTTGTTGGAAGACAGAAGATGGAGAACACAGGTAGGTTATTAAAAATACATGCAGAGTAAGACCTTACTTAATGTGGCAAAATCAGGCCTCAAGCATGAATTTCTGGTTGTCAAATACTGGAGAAGGATTGAGTTTGTGTATATGTAGCTACAAATAAATACATAGAATAGTCTGGGTTGGA
>VZTY01009282.1:0-10359 GCA_013400935.1 Turnix velox
GCTTAGCAACCCCAACTCCTTCAAGGCAAGGGAGGTGCTCCAGCTAAGGTAATTTTATTTATATCTATCTGGTAGCACCAGGAAAAACAGTTTTACACAATCCATCTTCACACACATTCCAGACTCCACAGTCCTCCTTATCTATCTCTACATCCATGATAAGCACAGCTAACTAAATCAACTGATTTTGCCACTGATGTTAACATTCTAGTATGTGATTTTAATGCTGGAATGACTGATTTTATTTCCACTTTAAAAAAACCCAAACAACTAACTGTGAAATTTGCAACTCAGTGAAGTTAATGTGTCAGGTGGGAGACTTGGATCACTCCTCAAGGTGATAAGCTTGATGTGGGAGCTGCACCTGGTAGTTCCAGGCCATCCCCAAGGAGTTTTCAAGCACTAGCATCAGTCTGCAGTGCTTTCCAGATATTGGGGCAACACTGTTACCTCTAACAATTTTATTAAGTCTCACTGAAACAGGCACATCGCACCTGTCTTCTTAAAAATCTCCTGCCTGAGAAGAGCAGCCCCTTTGCCTGTCAAGATTAGCAGCAAGTATGTGAATGCTGGTGTCAGAAGTTTGAGTAGTTGCTTTAGGATCTGTCAAAATATCTTGCTGGATGCCTGCCAAACATGCCCAAAAGTGATTTTCAGTCTTCAAATTATTATCATTCAACTAGCTTTTTTCAGAATCTGATATGGGACAAATCCCTCCGTCAACCTCATTTATATGTGAAGTTACCACTTCAAAGTTTTGATACTGAGTCATTTTTAAAATAAAAGGAACTTATTTTCCTAGGGGTAAGATACATGCTCTTCAGCTATGGTTGAATGGATTTTCTATAACCTCAAGCCTCAAGTCAAGCATATCAATTTGTCACCAACAGAAAATTGTATTTAAGTAAAAGCAGATTATTATACTAAAACCAAAGAAAATTATGTTTTAAAATTATATCTTGTCTTTTCAGCAGAATACTGTGTAAAAAATCTTCACATAAAACAAACTAACTCTCCTACATAGCTACTCACAATTCCTATGTACATTAGTTACATTACAAAGATTATCAGGCTGTTGCATTGTCAGTTTTTCACATGAGTATATTATTTCATTAGATTGTAGGACTTGATGTTTTCCAAATAGGATTGAGGTTATTTAATGAGACTTTAATAAAACCAGTTCTGTGATACTCATTGCAATGGTGTAATTGGAACTAAAAGCATGTGCCTGTCTGGAAACTCAGAGCAGGAAATGTTAGATCTCAGATAAGTAACTTTGACAGCTTTTAAATTGAGCAAAACAGCAGGAGGAGAAGGGAACAAGAAGAAAGAAATAGGCTGAGATATGGGATGAGACATGCAACTTGCAAAGATGGTACTAGAGGGATGTTCAAATAAACCAGGGGGTGGGAAAAGGCCTTCTCATGTCTCTAAGCCAGAAGAATTCTCCTATTATTTATACAGAGCACAGTGATGCTCTGCTGATGTAGATGTGGGGTGCTCCAAGATTGCCAGGAGCTACATCCAGCTTGCCAGGATAATTGATTAGTCAGTTTATTTGTCTTCATCCACAGAGGCAGGGATCAGCTTGTGGTCAGAAGAATAACTCTGGTGGTGACAGCCCGTTCTTGGCTGCCTTTCACTTCTCCCCTCTGACATAATTAAACCTGGCCCCCTTCCCGAAGTCCTACGATCAGAAGCAGAGACACAAGCTGCAGCTAGGGGCAGGCTGTCTCCGCCCGAGTAATTCCACCAGCTGACTACCAAAAGGGCTGCAAGGCAAAGGGGCAGCTAGGAGCAGATAGATACATAGGTTCTTTTCTGGCCAAAAGCCCTCCCTCCTCCTTCACGGTCACTTGTTTTTTCCTTTTAGAAAAAACACAGCAATGATCAGGAAGAGACCAAAAAGAGCACAGAGAATGTAAGCATCAGCCCTTATAAGGAGAGTCTTGTAGGCCAGAGTATGTGCAGCTGCCATACAACGTGCACTGTCACACACAGCAAAAGATGTCCCACATCTTCCATTTGCTGAGGGAGTCACTTTAAGGTTAAAACAGCCTCAAGTTATTACTTGGAAATCATGTCGGTTCATATTTCTAGCATTTCTTTGCCGCTGTTAACTCATTTTTCAAAAACATCAAATCTATCTCCCATTATCCTTGGAGTGGTCTCTTTAGAGAAGTTTCAAGGTACACAGTGTCTGAAACAATTACACCATCAGCACTGCTGGCTGCCTTGCTAACCTCTTCTTCCCTTTGGTGCCTCATACTAATGGTCCCTAAGTAATGTAATATTTTTCCAGAACATTCTATATGATATGCAAACTGCAGAAGAATTTTAAAATAGGGTATGAAAGTTCCACAGTGGGTACTGAGCAAAAGATTACTCCAAAGCTGCAGATTGACACGTTTGGATAGGATTCAGTTTACCCAGAGAATTAGATTTGTATCAAATGAACATAAAGAAATACATACTATAAGCTAGGACCACTCTCTGTGTTTTTGCACAATTAGAATATTTACTGAGATGTCCTTCAGTATTTCTCATTTTGTCATTATTATTCAACATCATGAAGAGTCTTGCAGACTTACAAGGTGGGATGCTAAAGCTACAAGACAAAGACTTCATAGATTTCATCAGCAATTTAGTTAATGCAGGATCATGCTTCATGAATTTAAATTCAAACCGATGTATTTTTTTCCTACAGACTCATATTGCAAACAGTTTCTAAGGTCCCTTGTTTTTAAAATATGGGAGCAGAGATAACCTTCAGGACTCAGAGCTGAAGGAACCACAGACTGAAGAGGGCGCTTTAAAGAAAAAACACATTTTTTTCTTTTATTACTTGCACATACAATTAGCTCTGACACTTTTCATTCTAGTATGTAGACATTTATGGTGATCTCTGATCAGGAGAACACAAGTTAAGATTCTGGTTTTTTTAGGAAAATTTTATAGGCATCATCCTCCAATTCAACATGAGATTTTTCAGTCATCCATTCTGTTTTACTAAGTGGCAAGAAGAAATGCAAGACAAATTGTGTAAAATCCACATGGCATATCTTCACTGACATGTTGCTTACCCAGATAGAACTCCTTAGACCTACTCAGAATAAGGTAAAATTATCTTTTCTGAACTGTTGTGACAAACCTGCTACAGCAGAGTATCATCACTGACATCTGTGACGTTAATGTGCCTAGTTGTCATTAATAGAGTTCCATCAAGTTTCTCCTGTCTCCTTTCCCATCTCTTACCCAGAGGTAACACTCACCTTTTCCCACTCACGTTCGTTGTTCAGCACTATCACCACCAGCCTGGGGTGTGCCTGATAGCCATCTGCTGTGAAGGACAAATCTTTACCTTCCCAAGTCACATTCATCATAAACCTGGAAGGCAAGGAAAAAAAAGTATTTCATTAAAAAATTAATGAGCTGTCCAAGAGTTAATGAACGTGCCAGTTCAGCCACCACAACCACTCATGAAATACACATGCCAAATCCTCTTCATGCTGTGAAAAGCCTATGCTTGCATCATGGGGAGCCTGAGCATTTCAAGGCAGGCCTTAGAAGATGAGGCAAAATACTGTTTAAATACCATTTTTAATATAGACATAATTTTTAAAGCAGCTTCCACACCATTCCTGATCTATACACTCCATGAATAATCCTTCTGTCATGTTGAGCATCCTCACTTGTATTTCAAGACCACGTTAAACATGTCTACATCAGTTCTGGTTGCACCACTAGTCTACTCTCTCACTAGGTAAGTGCATCTACCCTGGCTTCATATGCTCAGACCTCCTAAAGTCTCATCAGCCCTTCCTGACACCACAGCTGCACACAGTGTCTTTGTGACTGGCTTCCTGCAAGGGGACAGGGACTGTAGCAGCACCAACTACAAGAACCTCAACTCATAATGTGAATTCCAAGGCTTGCTTTTCACAGAAAATGAACAAATCCTCTGTAAATTAGCTGTTGATTCGTATGCAGGAAAAGATTAAACAGATTTACTGGGTTACTCATCAAACCATTGTGTCCATTTAATACCTGCTTTTAATCAAAAGAGGAAAAATTAGCTGTCATTCCAGCTAAAAGCTGGAATCAAAATATTAAACTTGCTGAATATCAGGACAAGAGAGACAATGTACCCTCACCCTCTGAAGATGACACTCTCTCATGGCCATGCTGTGAACAAACAGCAGCACAACATCAAGAAGGAGATCAAACTCACAGCAGGCCACTGAAAGACAGCAATGTCAGATAGCACCTTTCAAAACACAACTCCCACCAAGTCCTCAGGTTTTTCAAGCAGAGAGATTCAGGGCAGGGTCAACTGATGCGTGTGTGTGTACCTGGCCCTTTGGCCCTCACGTTGCTTCAGCCTCCTGGGTGGGTGACAACAAATAAAGGAAACTCTGGATGGGGAAGGTGAGAAGTGAGAGCTTGACCAGAGCAGCACAGACAATTTCTGCCCCCCAACCATCATTACACAGCACAAGATGAGTCTCCAAATCCTGTCATTTGTCTAAACTTCAAAACTGAATGTAACTAAACAAGAACAGCATGGTACACACCTGACTACCATTGCACAGACATATCTTCTTGCTTTTCAGGATAATGACAATAGAGCAAGAGCTTTGTCATCTCCATCTGCCCCTGTACAAACCAGAGCAACTAGAAACATCTTGGAATCTATCTCCCAGGGTTAGGACTTCTCCACACAACAGAAGCACTCTTCTAGACAAATCAAAGCATTTCTATGCACAAAGCAGCTGCATTTTCCATGAGGACTGGCAGGATTATTTCCTTTGGCTGTTTGTTTGCTTACATGTTCTCCTTTTATGTGAGAGAGCAAGCATTTGTTCGAGTGAGATTGCATTAATGAGCTGCTAATTCTATCTGTCCTGCTGCGATGGTACCAGGATTTCTCACAACAGTATTTTTCTGTCTTGGAAGACTCTGGGCATTACACAGATGGGAAGAGATTATCTGAAACCATTCATATCAAATTGTGGTGTTAATGCATTGAAAACGATCCCTATATTTTATTTTCAATCCTTCATTCATACACTATTTATTCATACACTAGCTTTCCCATGTGTATCTGAACATTGATCAGATAATTCAAAAACTAAAGTAATCCTCCTTTTTTTTTCTGGGACTAGAAAGCCAATAAAAGCATCTTCAAATTGCAGTGACAGAGGAAGGATAAATTGTGTGCTTCTGAACATATATCTTCGAACCAATTTAATATTCAAAGGATTTGTGGAAGAGGGAGGAGGAGCTTTCCCTTCATGGCTTTCTTTACATAGAATTTCTGTATAAATGGAGACAAAAATCACTATCTAGATGCTGCAAGTCACATCATAAAGCGTTACCAACCTCAATTTACAGGCAAATTAGCTAATATGGCATAGCCTTAGTCTTACTGCAATGGGTTGAAAGCTGAATTAGACTACCATAAACAGATGGAGTCTACAAATCTTTTTTTTGGCTCAGTCCTTATCGTGGTTTTGCTCAAGTACCACCTTACAGTTCTATTTCCTGTTTTCCACCGGGTTTTCTACTCCTGAGCTCACAAGCAGCATCCTTTTGCGTGATCCGACTTCTCCAGCACAAGCAGGGAACCAGAGAACAACAGATCCCAGGTCCATAAGCCGTACACAATTACTTAAGCTCTTTCCATTATGAGAATGCTTAACATCTATTGTTTGAGATACCTCCCTAATACAGCATCATCCAGTATCTTTTATCTTGTAGTTTAAAAAACAATGCTGCAGTATTTGGGACATGAAACAATAAAGACTGCATCTCAGAATATTTTAGGCATTGATTTGTGATGTAAGAAACCTAAAATTTAGTGATGAGGATAAGAAAGTAGGAGGAATTTATGTAATTCACCTTGGCATGGAGAGACTGGTCAGCTCCCAGAGACTACTTGGCACTGTTAAATGCTGGTATACACTCACTTTTCTTGCAGATTATATGTGACAAGAGTAGTCTTGGGGAGTTATTACATAAGAACAACTATTTAAAGTTTATTCATTTTAGTGCAATTCTGACATTTCCAAATTAAACCCAGCTTCTAGTTCTTGTGGTACTGGAGAAGCTCAAAGAATATCTGGTACAGAAAATGCATTCTCTCTTCACAGCTCAGGGCTTTGCACCAGGAAGCAAAATTAACTTTCTAAAGCAGCTGATTAACCACAGTGCACTATATTACAACTTTTGCTATTAATAACCTCTCTGTGCATCACACAACCCACTCTGCAGAATCTCCTGGTGAAGTCTAATCTCACTGCCCCAACACTCACAAGTCCTGTTCTCATAGTTATGCAGATTTAATGAGAAAAGGAAAACTATTTGAAAGAGAACATCTCACACTGAACAGTGAATACCCAATTCATGTCTATACTCATATCCTACTAAAACAACAGGATTGGGTTCCTATTCAAGACAGGTTCAGGTTTTTGTGGCCCAGCCAACTGAACCACAGTATTTTGAACAGCAACACTTCTGATAACAGGATGCATCTTAATGTAACAGAAAGTGGTGTTTAAATATTAACAGTGAACTCCTTTGTGCAGATCCCATGGGTAAGGACCAAAATTTAGTTAATGAGATACCATCAGCTTTTATTTTTATCTGGCACTGTCAGCAGATACCTTAAGAAAGGCTACACACAGATCACACACTAGGGGCAGGCAAAGACACACATCCCAGCCTTGTCTGACACCAGAGACCACTCTATGGCTTCTCAAAGGCTGTGCTGGACTGACAACCAACCCGGGGCTGCCTACTGTAGCTCCCTGGGGGAAGTAGGAAAAGAATCACAAGTTTTCTGTAACAGCCCCATTAAGTTTGTACATTTTTCAAGGCACAGGCTAAGGAATAGGAAAAGGAAGATCAAAAACGTGGAAGTTTTCTACTATAGTAAAGTCCTCTGTGAGGAGAGCTGTGCAAGTTTCTGAACACTGAAATACATATATCCAATTATTTGGTAGTATCTGGATTTAAGAAAGACTATGCTATTAAAATATGCAAGATGCCCTCTACTTCCTCTAACAAACCAGATAAAGAAACTAATGACTGTGTGGCCTGTACAATGCAACATCTCAGACAGAAGTTATCAGGAGTACTATGTCTAAAAGATAAAAAAAAGGCAAAATAGAAAGTGCAAGGAATCCTGACTTACACTTTGGCAGCTCCCCAGTACGAACCATTTTGAGAAAACATTCATGTCAACTCAGATTATAAATTCAGATTAATATTTAGTTATTCTGGTGCAGGTGACAAAAAATAAAATGCTCACAAGCAAAAGTGACAGGTTTCAGTTATTAGGTGATAAAAGCTGCCTAACTAGCCTAATACTCCTGTAATTTCCAGGGACAACTCTTTAACATTGTACATTTCCTGTCTCCTAAAATATTACCAGGTTCCTGCTGATGCAAGTGATTCAGGCACAGCCTCCAGAGCATTTTGTCAATTTTGCCTCATAGCTGAAGAACACAATGGCATTATTTTATTAACTCAGCTTTATATCCTCTAAGACCAATTTCTGTCATCACCTATATCAGATCCAGAGCAGTATTTATTCTCCACAGCACACAACATCACGCACTCAGTTATAAATAGAGCAAGTCTTCCAGCACACTGTCTTGGAACACCTGAAAATCACTGCTTAAAAAGGACAGGGTGGGATTAAGGAAAACCAATATTCTCCTTCAAGAACATGCAACAGCAATAGAAAAAAAAATGACCAAGGTGCAGAAAGCAAACCCAAATCAGTAAGCCTTACTTGTGCAAAGTGTGTGAGGGTCGGTCATTCTTCTCTGGTTGTCCATAGCAGCTAGTTCTTGCTTCTGGAATGAAGGAATATTTTTCCATCATGGCTGATGCAGCTGTGGCAATAATCCCAAGGCCATCTCGTACCCGAGCTTCTAAACTGTAGTCCCATTCATCATAAGATGCTGAAATGAGTCCTGAAGGAAACTCCTTGGGAGTGATTTCTGTGTTACCACTAACCAGGCTGGGAACTATCCAAAAGAAATCATAGCCAGTGAGACCCAGGGAACGAGCCTCATCCAGGATGTAGACAGCTTCATCCTTGGAACAATAGAGTAGGATGACAGATGAATGAATTTTCTTCAGCTGAATTTGGGTCTTGGCATCTCCAAAGGCAGTATCAAGTACAATGACATTTTGCATGTCCCAGCCCACAAAACTATTTTCCACTGTGGTTTTAATGACATTGATGAAGTCTCGATATCCAGGGAAGGTGGTGGTCACCAGAGAAAATACGTGCCAGTCATAATCTTGCATGATCTTCAGCATGACGATGGCTTCTTGTTGGATGGAAGCCCCAAACTGGAAGAACGTGGACATCACATCCTAGAATACCAAAGAAAGTGAAAGATGACTACTCCTGTAAAAGTCCAGAGAGCAGAATCTTTAATCCCTCTTGCCTCTTCATTTCACCAGGGCTACCAAACCTGTTGCATTCAAATAACTTTTTGTGCCTTGTCATACTCATACAATTAATAAGCAGCATTGATCATAAGTAACTACCACAGCTAATTAAAATATTAGTCAAAAAGGGATGAACAGATGTTTATGTAGGAAATTTCTGAGTGCTTGATCAAAACAACTCAAAGCAGTAATTAACTAAAGAAGCTGCTTAGAGACAGTCACCCACTGCTAAACAATTCATCTCCAGCAGGTAGCTCTGCACTGGTCAAACTTACCAGTAACCCAATAAATTCACATCAATTTTCAGTTCTAGACTGCACTGCACATGCATGTAAAAACTCCATACTTCCAGATTTAATGTTTGGGGGCTACATCATTTCCACAGGTTTCCTGGACCTGGTGGAAGCCGTCAAACTCTGCAGAGAAGATGATTTATCATCCCAAGGCTCACTACTGTTTGTGAGCTCACTCCAGACTGTGCTTCATTCAGAGTGCATGGCCCATTGATGTCTGATGTTCTATTAACAGGATGGGACTCGAGGGAAAAAGCAGCAAGCTACCAGTGTCCTCGTTAAAGGACTTAAATGGAAGTAAATTCAAATACTGGCCTCGTAACCTGTAACTAGAAGCTGCCTTGCCTGACACATTCTGTGTTAGCAATTTGCTACAAGACTTGTTTCTCATATTTGTCTCAGATTTTTATAGCATTCGTAACATTTTATACAGCTTAAGGGCAGGTGCCTCTTATTTTAACAAGTTCTCTCAGAAATAGGCAACACAATAATGTATTTTGTTGGCATTACATTTGCAAACATTTTCATTGATCTATTTATGGCAAGTGGATGCATGATCTAAATTTATTTTTGAAATCTATATCCTAGATGCATATACATCACAATTATTACAGTAGCAAAACTATAAACAGTAAGCTATAAATTCCTGATGTTCATTTTGCTTCAGTATTTATTCCTGACCAGTAGGGGCAACTTACATGCATCATTTTCAGATACAGAGAGCATGAGCTCCTGCCAAAAGAAAAGCTTACGATTTAAAAATACAATAATAAGCATGCAAGATTCCATTACAGGAAAGGGACACTCAGTGCTTTAAACTTAAGAGTTTTATGAATGTGGTCATGAATCACTATCCTATTTTACTCTCCCAGGGAACAGAACCAGATTAATTGACTTAGGTTTCACAGCAAAGTGGTGTCAAACACACAATTATTAGTGAGAACAGCTGTACAAGCTCTAGATTTTTTTTTTCTACAGAATTCTATTCAGAGAAAATGGTCTGCTCATTTTTAATAGAAGATGAGAGTGTTACTACTTTCCAAGTCTTAAGAACCTAACACCAGGGTTTTACTCAGCTTGACAGCAATACAAATCTTACACCTTGTGTCAGACCACAAAGGCTGAGATCAAGGATACAAAACATAACACCATTGGTGGTAATGAAACCAAATCCCATGGCTTCCTTGGTATCTCTGAATGCCTGGGACAATGCTTTGTATTAATTATAGATGCCATAAAGCATGGCATCTATAGTGAAGGGAGAAGTGAATCAGCACAGTTTGTTCACTGAATGGTTCTAAGAGCTGCTTTTCCTGGTGACATGCTCTGTACACTTAAAAATAAATAAACAAGCAAGCTTTTCATCAGGAGACACTCAGAGCTAGAGAAACCCAGCACACAGCAAATCTGCTCAGAGTCAGGATTTAATAGTCTAGTTACTGACTTGCTACTACGAAGTAATAGAAATCTAAAGACAATGCCATGGATCCAGGTTTGTTATAGCTTCTCGATTTAAAATAAAATATATGAAGTAAATCACCTCAGTGTTCTTCCACAGCTCTTGTCCTAGTTTTTACTTGTGATTATGCTAAATAAC
>VZTY01009282.1:10487-77555 GCA_013400935.1 Turnix velox
AGGCAAATAACAAATGAAATCTTTGTTTCTTTCTGTTCTTATGTAAGATACGTTTGTAGCAGAACATTTCCCCATATGTTTCACACTAGACTGAAGTAATCCTTCAATTCTTGTAATCCTTGCTGTTTAACATTATTCTTGAATTTTGTACACAAGATAAAATTCTGCCATTACAGAAGGGTACTTCAGCACTTCACTTGTACACACAACAGAGCAGCTCTCTCTGCTGTCAATGCACAAGTTAGAGTAAATTGCTTTTTAATTAGTGCACAGAGTCTATGAATCTGTCACAGTTGTCAGAATCAGACATTTTTACTTCTCAAATTCCAAAAAACTACAGAAATATTTCTCTCAAAACCTCATCCTCAGCTATTTTCATGACATATTAGTTTCCTAGCACTAGCTTTTCCATAGGATCAGCAGGGTCACTCTCCCAGCTGAAACAGCTTGGGAAGTTCTGAAAGTACTAGAAAAAACAAGCAATTGCTAGTTTGTTAAAGAAAGTAACGTTTGGGAACTAAAATAATATGCCTTTTGTTAAATGAAAACAAAGCATTAAACCAGAACAAAACAGGGGTCAACACAAGACCAAATCGATTTTCCACTTGGCAGACTCGTTGAGGACAGTTGTTTTGCTGGTAAGACAATATTATGACAGGAAACAAACCCCAATACAAAATACAGTTTAAAAAGCAATCCAGAGCATGATTTTGTTCAGTGAGAAACAAGATTATTATGACAGGACTACAAGTAAAACTTTAATGTTATTTTAATTACTTCATTCTTCTTTACTTCCTATCTTCCACAGAGAACCAGCAAAAACTACTTTTCTTCTGTTTTCATAGAATCATAGGGCTGGAAGGGACCTTCAATGGCCATCTAGTCCATTCCCCAGCTGTGAGCAGAAGCACCCTGCACTAGATGAGGTTGCTCCATGTCTCGTGCAGCCTGGCCTTGAATGTCTCCAGGTATGGGACCTCCACCACCTCTCTGGTTATCCTATTCCAATATCTCACCACCCTAATGGAAAAGTGTGGCATATTAAGGCATGGACCCTAAGGTTCAAGTGCCATTTGTGGCATGTTAAGCCACAGACTGAGTGGTGATCAAAGACACTTCAGTGCAGCTTATATAGCAGCTTGCTAGCTATAGCAGTAATTTTCCATCCTAGCAGTTGTATTTTATCAGTTACTTTCTCATCCTAAAACCTACCGACTAAAAATATCAGCTATCTACACAAATACCAGGTGTCCTCCTTCTTGTTTCTGTTAGATCTTGTTCACTGCTCCCCTGGCTTCATTCCAACAAGCACCATCATATCTTTCTCACAAGGTCAATCTTCATCTGCAGAGCTTAGCAACTTGACCCCTCTGTACCCCCACAGGGAAGAACTTATTCCTCATGTCTAACCTAAACCTGCCCTACTCAAGTTTAAAACCATCACCCCTCATCCTATAGACACATATCATGGAAAACAGCCTCTTCCCAGCTTTCCTGTAGTCCCTTCAGGTACAGGGAGGCCACTATGAGGTCTCCCAGGAGCCCTCTCTTTTCCTGCCCCAGCACTGAAGATATTCCACTTCTCTAGAAATGAAGTGCTAGGTCTACATACAGTGCAAGCTGCTTTGTTTTGTTTAATGAGTTATAGCGGTTACTTGGCATTTTAAGAAAAAAATGGAGAGCCAGAGATTAGTCATTAATTTATGCTGAATAACTTGGCATCACATCAAAAATACACAGAGGGAAATTACTTGTACCAATCTCAGATGCAGGTAAATACCGTATCTCATGCTGTGTTAACTTGGTATCATTTCTCCTGGATTACTTGAAATGATACAGTGATCCCCAAGTAAGTGGGAAGTGAATTGTGTTTATGTAGCTGGAATATCTAGGTTCCATCCAAAGGACCTTCCTTTGTGGTACTACACAAACACATGCGAAACTTTGAGCAAATGCAAACACTGAAGCAGAGGAGAGGAAAGGAAAACCTTTCCTCCTGAGATACCCTGCACATTTCTGTACTCTTAAGTTACTGAATTCCTCCCTCTGTTCATTAAGAGTATATATAACATGCAATTCCCAACACAAACATCTCACTGAGGCGCCCAGGGAGACAACTCCCCCATTATCACCATGGGAGCAATTTGGGGAAAATTATACAAAATTATATACAGTCAGGCAGACTAGAGTTGTGAGGGTGGAAATTACTATTCATTACAAATGGCAGAAAAGACTTGCTTCCCAAGGACCTGTCACCTCTCTGGCCTCACAGGTGGCACAAAAATGCAGGAGCCCAGCTGGGAGATTCCTGTATTGATGCCACCCTCTCCCCTGGGAGTAGCTCTCCTTCCCTTTCACAGGGGCTCCATAGCTGCCCAGACCCTGGGCACACACCACCAACCACCATTTCATGGGACCCCCACCTGCTACAACCCTGAGCCCACCTCAGCTGCAGTGATGCCCCTGCCCAGCCCCACGAACACTTCCTTGTTCCTCTCACTCTGCCTGGAGCCCAACTCACCCCCACCTTGTCCAGCAGTACACAGACCCTTGTACAAACCCTCTTAAGGCACTGTCTGAGCTGATCAGAAGAGAGGGGACAGTAGGGCTGGGGCTCTGCTGAGAAGGACACGTGGGCTCCTGCAGACCCACATGAGAGATTTGAAGTTCACCAAATGTGCCCATGCAGATCTGGGAATAAGTTTCACTATTCGCCACTGCATAGACCTTCCAGCAAAGCTAGAAATGGGATGGAAATTCTCTTACTCTGTAATTCATCTAGTGCAAGTGCAGAGTTACACAAGGTACAAAGGTCAGCAAAAAGGACAAACCAAGGCCTTATTTTTTATTTTAAATATTTGTTCTGGGAGAGGAACACTCAAGTTAGAAAAGGGCAGCAGCAAGCAAGGGAGTACATTATGGCTTTCCAACATCTGACATGTTTATTTTATTATTGCAAGGAATAAATATCAGAGAAACACTATTTTGAAATGTTAGCAGCAGTTTAATCAAACATGTTCTTAGCCATTTCCACAGGGAGCCTAAAGGGATTCATTTTGCAGAGGTTTCTGTATTTTCAGGCCATTGTTTTATCCTAAGAATATTGCTAGATAATAGGGAGTTTTGTTTGGGATTTTTTACTTTAATATATTCATTTAATTTTATACTTCCTGCTTGGCTTCCCTGGGCTGGCTCCAAGAGCTGATCTTTTGTCATTATTTATTCTATACTAGAATAAAAACTAAACAGCAAAGAACAGGGTTTCTACAGATCATTAGAGTCCACTTACATTCTTCAAATAATACAGTGTCATGTCTAACAAATTAAAGCAACTCACCATGCTGTCACAGTGAAACAACACAACTTCATTGTGGAAGAGAACTAGTTCAGCAGAGAGCTGAAACACAGTCTGGGTTTTCAATACATTCAGGTTCCCATTCACAAGTTGTTCAAATTCTGGACACTGTAGTGTCTCAGTCTGAGCTCCTGTTCAACAAGAGCAGGCTGAAAAACACTGTCAAAGGCTGAAATGACACCAACAAGCCTGTGACACAACCTGAGAAAATCCTGAAGGGATTTCTGCAGACCAGCAGGGATTTTGTGCATGGTTGTCTGATGAAAGGTTTCACAGAATCATTGAATGGCTTGGGTTGGAAGGGACCTCAAAGATGATGTAGTTCCAACACCCCTGCCATGGGCAGAGACCCTCCCACTTGACCAGGTTGCTCAATGCCTCATCCAGCCTGGCCTTAAACACCTCCAGGAAGGAGGCAACCACAACCTCTCTGGACAACCTGTTCCAGCACCATCACCATAAAGAATTTCTTTCTTATATCCAGCCTAAATCTACCCTCTTCCAATTTGCATCCATTATTCCTCATTCAATCTCCTTATTCATTACTCTTGATCACAAGATGCCTCCTTCCCAGATAAATTTCAGCTTCCACTGTTACAGAAATGCCTTACACCATGAATATTTCCATGAGGAAAGGCAAAATTATGGATCTAGAAAAAGACAACATAGAGCTGGCTGTTTGGTACCATAGCTGTTTGTATGAGTAACAGTTTGGGGTGAAAGAGATTTCCAATAAGTAAGAAGTACTGATGTCTGCAAGGAAGATGAAGAATAAAGAGGATTTTTACAGACAAATTATATTTGCTTTCTGTGTTCAAACATTTATTGAATGCAAACCAGTCACTCTCTAACCCATACAGGAGTGCGTGGTGCTTTACATCACTGTAAAGAGTTAAGATGATCTTAAAATATTTCTCCTTTATGGAGAAGATGAGATTTCTTATTTCCTCTGAGTACTTCACCATGAGAATAAATACTGAAAAATGTGTGTGACCTAATTCATCAAACACTCTGCAAGAAGGACAAATTTTATGCTACGGATTACAGCTGAGTATCATTTCACAAGCCCCTTACCATGACTGCAGAGAAATGTTTGATTTTTTTCAAATTTAGGTGTCTTGATTTTCTCATGCTTTGTACAAGCAGTATCCTTCTGCTTTATTCAAACAATTAGTCAAGACTAAGATGATGCAATAACCACTTGATCCCAAAAGACTTCATTTGTTATGGGAAAAGGACTACAAATTAGCCATGCAGCACATCTTTCACCTCAAGGAACACCTGAGTTCTCATGGAGAGCTCTCAAATCTGTCCTTTCAGTGAAAACTCTTGAAATAGTTATGATTGGAGAGCAATCAAGAAAGTTAATCACTTTTCAAAGACAGAGAAGGCAATTGCTGTGAAGATGCTCCAGTACTGGTGAAAGTACCCTGCTTTTTGCTGTATGTAAACATTCATCTGCCAATAACCCTCATTGGGCACACTCATCACAAAGCTGTGACAGCATTAGAGGAAAACAGAGCCCTGCTCCTTTTCTCCCCACAACAAGAGGTTTAGAACAAGCTGGTGATGATCTAGTACTGCAAAGGTAGCCACCCTGATGAGAAAAATAAGTGTTGAAACCATGGTATAAAATGAGGAAGAAATACAAACTATAATTTTACTGTGAGACTTTCTAAACAGCCTTGTTGGGAGGAAGAAAGCCTCCACTTATTTTCAGAATCATTCAAAGCTTTTCACTATGTAACAGAGACTTAAAAGCATAAAGAGAGCCCACTCAACTTGTGACTTAGCCTGGTGAAAAGCTCAGGAAATCCAGCAGTGATAGACACAGACATCTGAGCAAAGGAGAAGTTTGGATAACTTTCCTCTCCTAGTACTGGTACTTCACTAGAACACATACAACTTAGGATGAATGAAGGATACCAGCCCAATGAACCAAACAGATCTCTGGAAAATAAAAATCTTGGTATATAGACTATCCATCTCCATTATCCCACGCTCTTACACTCTCACTAGGACATTATTTGCTCACATTCATATTACCACTGAGATACCACAGCTCAGGGATGAGCTTTTATTTATGGACAATTTGGGGATCTTCAATGGATTTAAAATAAAACAATTTAGTGAGTTTTATTATATCTTGGAGCAGACAGTTCTAACTATAAATCTTGAAAACTCTCCTGCTTACTAAAAACAACCCAGTCTATGGGGTTCTACTGTCCAGTTACATAAAGGGGCTCTGACAGCCAGGTTTCAGTACAGGTAGATGGATTTCCAAAATAAAGGAAGACTTCATTATTTCCAAGGAAGTCAGAGAGAAATAAATAAAAAGCAGTGGTATGCTAATCTCAATTTTTTATATTTTCAGCAAATAAAATTTCATTTTAACACCTTAGTCTTACAGATTTTGCCTGAAGAGTTTACATCAGTAGTCCTTAAAAAGTGAAATGGTCATTTAATCTGATTAGCAGGTTTGTTCTACCTTAAATGAGTCATCCAAATCAATACTGCTCTATACCAGACACAAGTTTATTAAACATGCACACAAATAACTGTGAGCCATCCACAGAATCTGCCAGAATCCAATTTACTTGACATCTTTTTGGGTACCTGCTAAACTAAAATATGCAGAGTAAGTAATATTTTTTCATTTTAATGGTAATATTTAAGCTAAGCAACATTCCATGTGCTTTCATGACTTCTGCTGTAGAATAAAAATGCCTAAGTTGCTTGAGTAGCTTTTATGGAAAGTTTCAGTAATCAATGCTATGCAGTAATTCATCCTTGGGATGAAATTTCACCCCAGCTATTTGGTATCTAACACATGATTTCACTTAACTACAAGATGACATTAGAGAGTAATTCAGATATGTGTTGGGCATTCCCAGCCTACTGGAACATTGATTCAGAGTTCAGAGTTTAGAGTTCAGAGTTCAGAAGTATGATTCTCTGATGAATTTTTCTATCTTATCTAAGTACAAATATCGCCCAAGAAATTTCTGCATAACAAACTGCTTCAAACTCATGCAGCAAAAACTTTCATTCATTCATCAAGAGCTTAAATACCAAGACCATAAAAATATCTTAACCAATGAAGTGAATCAAAACTTTAGTTACCCACCATAATATTTGAATGTTATTTAAAATATGAATCTGTTCTTAAGTCCACAATCAGCAACAATTTATCATCTAACAGCAGCTGAATCAAGCCAAGTAGTCTGATTACTTATAGTATGTATTGGATGTTTGCATAAATGCCATACACTATAAAGAAATGCATAATTATTTTTAAAATGCCTTATCTGAAAACATTTGGTCTCAACTGAATGCTAAAATACTTCTCACTTGCACTGATGATGATAAACCAGAAAATCATTAACTGAATCATTTCCATACATCCACGCTTAACAAATAAAAATGAAACCAATAAACAACCTCCCCCTCTACTCCCTTTCACCAAATGTTGAGTAAAAAATACTAAGCAAATAAAAAAAAACAAAGCCAATTTCATTTCTTACTAGCTGTAACTGAGTGCTTTTCCTTCATAAGGAGAACTCCTGGAGCAGTCACCTCTGCCCACCTATTCTGCTTCAGTGTCAGTGACTGAAGATAGAAATCCAACAGCAGAAGGCTGGTTGGGGAGGACAAACAGAGAGACAGATGGAAGGAAAAATTTTTAAGAGGAAGGCTACACAGAGTTCAAGGAGCCATTCAGAGCAGCTTTCCATGGCAACAGAGGATTCTGAGGTGTATTCAAGCAGCTGAGGAAGATGATGACAAGATGAGAGATTCAACATTCTTATCTCTTCAGTGAGACAGAAGCATTCTGGTTCCCCAGGTAGTTTGCATGTTATAAACGAAAAGAGGTGCAAAGCTGACTCACCTGCCTTTGAAAAGCAAAATCACAAAAAACTTGTAACTTATCCAAAATGTGTGTGCTGTTTTTAAATTCTCCTAGAAGCCGGTGTTTCAAAATTCTCAGTGTGCTCCTGCTCTTCTATGCAATCAGCAGACCTGAAGAAGAGGAAGTACCCAAGGGAAATACTATTTATGCTCATCTTTTATATTCTCCTCTTTAGGAATCATATTTGACCTCTGGGTAAAAGCTATGGTGGCTTTTCTGTCACACGAAAATTATATGGAAGCTTTCTCAAAATGAGCAAACAGCCTATCACTCTGGCTAACAACATCCTTTTCCAATGTGTGTTCAATAGCAGCAGATCAGAAGCAAATTTATTTAAAATTCCTGATAGCTGTTATCCATATTGGTATTTATAGCTCATCCTAGTTAAAAACAAGATGGTGCCTAACTGCTTATCTTAGAGTGAAGCCAACTGACCAAAACATAGCCCAGACTGCACCAAGTGACATGTCACTGGTATTGATTGCAGAGCCTCTGAATAATCCTAGCAGAAGTCACAAAAAACAAAGCATATTTGTGTTAAAGTAGTTGCAAAAACTCCAGTGCTCAGGGCTACTGCATCCATACCAGAGGGAACACAGAAAGAATGTGGAATGAAGAATGTGAAATTCAGCTGTAGGCAGATACAACAGTTTTGCCGTATTGATGTGCTAAGAAGACAAGGACATGAGCATTTAACATTTCATTCTGTGATGGATGGATGGTGAAGTAATGTAAAACAGATCCAGGCAAAAAAAAAACCAACAAAACTGTTCCACCTACTTTTTCTGACTCTACCCACACTGTTCCACATCTTTGACTTAAATCTACATTTTCTTTATAACACTCTGTTTAAGGACTTGTGTACAAGGATGTCACACATCAAGAGATTTGCCAAGCATTATTCCCACAAGCAAATAATCTACTGGGGCAGACAAGCTGTACCATCACATATTCAAATTTCAAATTACTGAGATTTTTATACAGGCAGTAAAACTAGTTTTTCTATGAAATAGCTTAGCTCAAGTTACTCCTCCTTAGTTAAGCAGCAGCATGGCCCTCATTTACAGCAAATACCAGTGGGGAAACATCACTTCAAGAAAAGAAACATTCAAAATGCTAAATTCAGGTTCTTAGAAGGCATAATAATTCTTTCTAGATTTAACAGTCATAGAAGATAGAGCAAATACTGTATTGCTACTGCAATCTCATTTCCAGATATTTAAAAAAAAAGCGTATTTGTACAATGTTCAGCACAGTGTGAAGAAAACTGAAACCATCTTCCTTAACCTGCATGGGATTTTTATACTTTGAAGTGAGAGATACAGCTCCCATACTGGATTCAAATTAATAAAAGGCATTATTTGGGTTGATTTTTTTAATGACAAATTTCTATGAGTTGCATTTGACAAACAGTATGCACAATGTTATTCCCAAGATAGATACAGCAACAATACCAATTACTTTCACAGATTCCTATGAAAATCTTTTAAAAATATAAATCAGAGTTTTCCTATCTAGATAGGAAAAGATTTTTCACTAACCTCAGCACACACTTTAACAGTTAATAGATTTCTTAACGTATCCATAATGCAACTAACTTTGTAACTACCCTCATGTCTAAATTCAATGGGAGCTTTGGGTGCTCAACAGCTTCCAAAGGTGGAAAGGTGGATNTGCAGAATGGAACATCTGCACAGATGGGAGAGTTTGGCCATATTGACTTTGAACATTTATGCTACTACAGGTGCCTTCAAAAAAACGTTCTTAAGTACCCAGTTAACTGCTGCCAATCAGCTACCAGTACAAAGTGGGGGTAGTTGCTCATTTTCATCAATGGAGCTGAGCACCAAACAGATTTAGATGCCAATCCTTTGAGTTCCTCTGAAAAAAAAAGCCTTCTGTGAAAGGCTAACAAACAAAACACCTGTTCTTATAAGTTTGTTAAGGGCATTTGGTTCCACACATCAAACCTGAGCACTCATTACATTTCAGGGACCTAATGTAACAAAGCTTGTTAAGGAATCTGCAATTGCAGTTCAGATTGATTTCGGTGTAATAGGCACAAGGGACTGTGCTCTGCCTTTAACTAGAGTATCTTAATTTGTCTTCATTTGTGTCCCCTAGTGCCACCCTAGTACCATACTCCTGGGAAGCAGTTTTAAGATTACCAGCTACAAACCAACTGCTCATCTTTCAAAGGTCCTTCAGAAATAAATAATGCATGGACCTTATACTGTCCAAAATCAGTCTGAAAAATATTGAACCTTGAAAGCAGCATCCTGGCATTTCCATCTCTTCACAGCATGTACAATAATTCTGATTAAATATCTGATAAAAATAAGTCTTTTAAGATTGATCCTCAAACTTGACACCACTTACTGTGACAAGATGTATCACCATAAAGGAAAAAAAATAATTAAAAGAAAAAGCCAGGATCTGATTCTTTGTCATATATTCCACCAAAAATCCTGGAATAAGGATAAACTGCAGAAGAACAGAGAATGACTTCAGTGCTCTAACTAGGCAGCTTTGGCTCTACTTTCATTGAATAATAATTCTCCATAGAAAAGCAATGCACCTTCAGCAGATGATGATATTTCATGTTACATTAAGGTAATTAAAAGCTGGATAATGAAGCTGAACTGGATATCCCCCTTTTTTGAAAGGAAGATGGATCTTCTGAAGCAAAAAGGGATTCTCCTGTGTTCAGGAGCAGATACAGCTCATTTTAGGAAGAAAGGTGCCGATTTTTCAAATCCCTACTGAATAAGGCAAACTTCCTCCACAGTCTGTATTGAAAACTGGGAAAAGAAAAATGAGATGTAAAAGCTATGCCATATTACTTGATGTGCTATAAGTTCAAACAAAGTAGAATTGCTCCCCTACATGAAGCTCTTCAGGAGACAGATACCTGTCTGCATGCAAGCTGATGTGAGATTTCTGATTCTTCTCAGTGGACAGACATTTGTTGCTGCAATGACAACAGCCTGGCAATTATTAGAAAACTTGCAGAAATAAGCAGAGGCAAGGTCATGTGTAAAAATCCTCCATTCTAATCCTATAGGAATAAACATGGTTGCTGAAGATGGCAGCTGGAGCAGGTACTGATAACAAAAGCATCACTATAAAACACTGCCCCTGAAAGCCATTTCTGGTGACAGTTCAGCTCTTTCCCACACATCCTCTACAGCAGCTCTGCTGCAGAGACAAACACTCTGAATGTCAGAGACATCATTAGAATTAGATGAATATTGCAAAACAAATTAATGCCCTCATCAGCAGTAGCATCATAAATAATCAAGAACAGAAGGGAGGGAAGGACAGATGAGAAATCTTAAACATGATCTTTCAGTAGCTGCTGTGGGATGGCAGAGCAGTCACACCAACACTAATTTATAGCTAACTCTAGAACTTCTCAGATGAATGTAACTTACTGCTAATTTTGTCCATCTTTATATTATTATTTGATCTACCATTACTTTCTTGGCAAGATATTCAACCTCTATCACTTCAGAACAAGTATCTTAGCTACTCATCAAAGTTTGGGAGAGCACAATCCCTAAAGACCTTCTTATTGACGTTTCACCCATCTCACAAGTTCTATATTCCAAGATCCACACGCTGGGAAATTTTGTAAATTGGGAGAACAGACAGCCAATTCTCAGGCCAATGAATGATAATCATTATGAAGCCTGCTGTGTTTAAAATTCTTTAACTGATGTATCCCATCCCCCCCTTTTTATTGACTCTTAATTTGCTACCTCCTAGTGGCAGCTGCCATCTTCCTCATGCAGCTGAAAGATCCATGTGAATACACCTTGGTTGCTTCAGGGCAAAATCTGTCAGATTGCCTTAAACAGGCTCTTGTGTCCCATTCATCTGAAAAACGGCCAGCTCTGCTCTGAAGATGAAGGGTGTGCAGTGATATTCAGTGCTGCCAGAGAAGTAATCTCAAAGGAGAGAGATACTACTGATGGCTGCAGCGACTGGAGCGAGGGATGAAGACTGAACTAACTTATTTCTGCAGTGATTAACTTTTTAAAACTAATTACGCCCCTACAGTTTACTTTAGAACCAGAGATTGTGTTGACATTAAAAAACACCACTTGTGTTAAGAATCTTGCTTACATTTGTAATTATATAAATTGCTAACTGCAAAGTAAAGCAAAAATCCTATCAATTAAAAAAACAGATCAGGCAGACATGATTTCAAAAAATCACATGTTATTGTTAATTTTTATTTACAATAGCTGTGCACAAATTTGTTCTGAAACTGATTTTTGTGTGGTCTACAAATGCTTGATGCAGCTGTACCTAGATATGTATGCTGATNATACATATCTAGGTACAGCTGCATCAAACTTTTGTAGACCACACAAAAAACAGGTTTCAGAAGAAATTTGTGCACTCTATTTGTTACACAGCTATTGTAAATAAAAATTAACAATAACATGTGTTACATACAACACACAGATAGAATCCTTAACCATACACTCTAACACTAATACACATGTAACAATGTGTTCTTCTGTCCTACTGAGTCCATCATACTAAGTGGTGCTTTAACAATTGATGAGTAATCCAAAGAAACCATGAAATAACTGCAGAACCAAAGGACACTTGCTACTTCAGTTATTAAGAACTTAACTATTGAATTTTACTTTAATCAAACAGATTTTATAATGCCAAAACTACTTCTGTGATTTTCCAGCAGAAGGCAACAGTGATTTCTAGTTCACTTCCTACCAGAAAAATTATTTACATCATTTACCCACCAGGCAAATGAAGCATTAGAACATGAAGCACTACCAAACCAAATGGCTGTTTTGAAGACTTGTGGTGAAGGTAAACAGTGATAAAGCATTTTGTTCCTTGTTTTTTTTTTTTTCCAGAACCCAGGTCACATTATGAGCTCCACTTGTATTCCCGCTCCAAAGCAGACCACAAATCCTCTCCATATCCCAATTCCCTTTCCACAGTCTTGCTGCCTTCCAAGTTTTTCTCCAGATTACACCTCAGACTTGCCAAGGCCATTTAAAGTTAATGAAGGTGGACTGGCTGAAATTGTCTTCAGGCTACAGTTCCTCACAGCACTTTCATCCCCGTCCCTCATGTCAGTAATACTCTATGTAGGGACAGAAATCTAACCCAGCTCTACTAGGCTTGCACACAGACAGACTGATGAAATACTATGGAAAGGAGCAGCAAATTTCACAACACATTATGTAGATCAAGCATCCAGATACGTGCAAAGAATAGCAGCAAAACTCTTTTCTTTAGTACTGGTAAGAAATTAAAGACTTCATCAGTGTCCAGAACTGTATTCCTGTAAGTTTTTCAGAAGCAAAACCTGAAAACACTAAAGATTGATCCAAAATCCATGGCTGTAAAACTGCATTAATAATAAAAATATTGTCTGTTTAAATTATGCAAGACTATTCTGTAATATTTTAAAATAAATCATCTCTTAATTTCTGTATCTGAAGGATTCAAGTAGAGTCATTAGCACACTAGGACAGAGATCCTCAAAAATACAGAGGTCATCCTCTTATCACCATTCTTCACTACTAATGTTCTCAGAGATTTTTAACTATCCAACTTGTCTCAGAAAAAAACAATCCAAAAAACCTACAGTGTCATCAGAACACATCAGTGGGGACTACTGTGGAGTTCAATGGCAGGATTATCTCTGACATATGTTCACAACAACTTCCAAACACAACACAAACACATTCTCAGGTTTCTTGACCAAGAAAGATCATATTTTGCTTCTTTTACTGAATTACACTATAGAGAACCTATTTTTTTTTTTCCTCCAGATTTTAGAAATGGATATGATAACTTGCATACTAAGAAAAAAAGAAAACAAACCACACGTTTTCTTCATCTGTCTGGATTTGGTATGTCCTGTTTTCCATACATGAAAAGAGTCAGATTAGAAAAACCTGGCATTCCAATTTTGAATTTAAACCCTGACAGCACTCAAGTGTTTAGCTGGTTAAAACTCAGAAATACAAAGCTTGCATTTTTGCTAAAGGAAAGCAAATATCTGTCTCTTTGTAACAAAAAGAGTGCAAAACCTCTTCTATAAGACCTTCCCAAAAGTGAATCCTTAATTTCCAGATCTTCAGGGATCCCTTCAGAATCACCTGGCATGATGCTATCTTGAGTGAGGAATCGTTTGCTGCTTTGTTGAAGGCATTTCCTTCTGTCATTAAAAGGCTATGATAGAAATGACTTTTGGGATTTTTGCAAATAATGAAGAGAAAATTAAAATGCTCTTCTTTTAAATGAGTTGTTTTAATTAGAAATGGAAGAGAGACATAGCTCCCAAGTGACACACAGCACATGGATCCTCATTTGAGACAAACAAAAATGTCAATTGCAGCATGAAAAAGCCTGTTTGTGGGTGTTGGACCTCACGTATGCTGAGCCGTAATGATGATTTCTGCAGTGCTCACAGCTAATTTACAGGCTTTCCATAAACATAACATTATAGTGTTTGAATGATTCCTAAACATAGAGGAGTTTATCCCAACACGACTGACTGTAATTATCCTGCTGAAGGAAAGCAAAGCAGAGTAATCACATCTTAGGAAAGCGATTCCTGGAAAAGCAGCGCAGAAAACCTTTCCTATTTCTGCTCTTTCTCCTAAAGTAATTTCAAATTTTTTGTCACTTAATACATTCTTTAAACCTTCTCCTTAACAACTTAAAGTCCCTGCTTTAAGTTTAAAACCATCTGAGTTTGACAGGGAAGCTCCTAGCAGAGGAAAAAGTCCAGAGACCAAGAACATACACCCGAACAGCTTGAACCAGAATCCAATGCATGCACTAATTTCCACGATTCTCTTTTTGCTTGACCACAAAATGGCACATGCTGAGTTCCCTACTTCTTGGAGGTGAAGATAAAATGTCTGACCAGAATTGCTAATTTCTTAGCAAACAAGAAACCTTCATTTTTACATCAGAAAAGCAGCAGTAATAGGATGGCAGTGAACATGAAGCAGCTTGGCCAGAGAAATGGAAAACTCTGCTCTCAGAATTCACTAGTCTGGACCCTCTGGATCAGCCTCTTTCCTGGCTTGCTGAGCTGATGGATGATGTTCTCAGTGGCAAGACTCCTGTAGCTCCTATCCTACTCCTTACTCATCAAGGATTGAAATTCAGAATGCATGCATCAACACCACACAAGGCAGCACCTTGAGTGGAAAGGCAGGGGGTATGAAACTGTCACTCAGCCCCTCTCCCATAGGTAAAAAACCCCAAAAAGTAAGATTTCAGGATTTTCTGGTTGTTTCTCCATGTGCTCGGGTTTTTTCTCCAGATTATTTTTGGGCATCAGTGTTCTCTCAAGTCACAAGTGATAGGATGAGAGAAAACAAAGTCAAACCTGTGAAGGTTTAGATTGGATATTGGGAAAAATTTCTTCACCAGCAGGGTTATCACTGGCAGCAATGGTTTTAAACCAAAGCAGGGCAGGATAAGATTAGACATGAGGAAGACATTCTTCACCACGAGGGTGGTGAGGCACTGGAACAGGCTGCCCACAGAGTTGGTGGAGGGACCATCCCTGGAGCCATTCAAGGCCAGGCTTGATGAGGATCTAAGCAGCCTAATCTAGCACAGGATGCCCTTGCTCACTGCAGGGGCTGGACTAGATGCCTTTGAAGGTCCCTTCTAACCAAACAGACTATGATTCTAAGATTATTAACATCAGCTTGAAAAATTAATTGGAAACAGGCACACAAAAACAATTAAATTTCATCAAACTTTCATTATGATCCTATACATAGAAGCCTCTTTATTCCAATCCAGCTGCAGAGTTGCTGATTCACCATGTTTTGACAAGTGGGAAACAGCTATTTCATAATATTCCCTCCACTTCTCTCTCAGGGTCCAAATCATGGTACTCAACTATGGACTTTTGTAATAGCCCACCAGTAAAAATTTCCTATTTCAAAGTATATATTTTGTATACATTCTTGGTGAGAAAATCCTCATAACAGAGGATAGATTTTATAAAAGAATGTGTGTGTGTTTATTTTTGTAACTCTTCAATAAAGATCGGTGCTTCTGAAAACATTTATGACTGCATAAATTAATTTGGCAAGGTGTGTAAAAGAGTTTAAAAATTGATCTCTCCATTTCAAAAGACCTGTAGATATTTATTTGTGCTTTTGCAAAATGCTACATCAATGCTGAAGAGTGCAATAATTTAATATATTCGTTTAACCTAGGATTGCTCCAATCAATAAATAAAATTAGAATAATTTAGTCTCTGCTAAATGCTGAATTTAGCTTTTTTTTTTGGACACACAGCCAGATGAGACCAGAGACTTAATTTCATTAGAAGTGCATTTTGCTGTGCTCTTTGAAATCTGTATCTCACTTTTCCATGAATAAGTGGTCATTAAAACTGCTTTGTAATTTTAGCTAAGAGTGTTAGAGCCAAACTGTCCATCAGAATCAAGTTAACAGTAAAGAGGTGATATTCACTTTTTGTTTTACAAAAAATCATTCAAACTAATAAACATAGAGGAATAGAATAGTTTGGGTTGAAAGGGACCTTAAAGATCATCAAGTTCCAATCCCCCTGCCATAGGCATGGACACCTCCCACTAGATCAGGCTGCTCAGTGGATTGTCCACCCTGGCCTTAAACACCTCCAGAGAGAACAAGCTTGGCTCCTCTTCTTGTGGGTTCCTGTACCATTTGGAAGAGGAACAACACATTCCAGGAACCTCCTTGACTGCTGGTGCCTTGCTGTTTTCCCTCCAACAGATGTCAGGATGGTTGAAGTCAGCCATGAGGACCATGGCTTGTGAACACAAAGCTGTTTCTAGCTGTTGGTAGAGGGCTTCATCCACATTTTTCTTCCCAGTCAGGTGGTCTGTAACAAACTCCTACTACAACATCTCCCTTCCCTGCCTTCCCTCTGACCCTGACCCATAAGCTCACCCATAAGCTCTCTAATAGCTCCTCATCCGTCTCTAAGCTAAGGCTCCATGGACTCTAGCTGCTCACTAATACAGAGGGGCAAGCTCTTCCTCCCCTTCTCCCTGGCCTGTCCTTTCTGAAGAGTTTATACCCATCTATTCCAACACTCCAGTCACAAGAACTATCCCTCCAAGTCTCTGTGAGACCAATGACATCACAGCCATGTGTGTATGTACACATCTGCAAGCTCTTCTTGCTGATTCCCCATACTCCATGCATTGACATACAGGCATTTAAGTTGCTCCCTTGCCAGTGCTGATTTACCAACTGGAACACCCTTTTTCTGCACTGCAGGTGACCTCTTTCTGCCCTGTGGTCCTAGTCTAGGCCCAGTGATGTCTAGATTGTTTGACAGGTCTCTAACTCTGTCCTCATCAACACAGGAACTCTGCTCCTTTGCCTGTAAATAAATAACTAAAATAATTATTATATTAAGTGGAACACCACATTGATCCCACCTGGCTATGATGGCCCAGGAATGAAACCTAGTATCTTTGAATCCATAACACTTAAACATGCCATAAGCATGAAGCATCACCAGGACCAGCAGTGCCATCAATTTCAGCATGGAAAGCTTTCCTCTAAAATGAGATGTTGGTTGTCACTTGGCACAGCAGGGAGACAAAACTGTCAAAGAAACCATCTATCCTTATCTTTTTCCTTTGATACTTCTAACTCTGTACTTTGCACTACCAAAAGCTTTAAATTCTTTCTCCTTAAGGAAAAAAAAAGATTGTCTTACAAGAATAAAACATTTTTCAGTTTAACTCACTCTCCAGGGGTCAAGTTCCTCTGAAAGCTAAATGCTGTTATCAGGGCTACGTGCACTGCAGGAGGAAGATGTCCTGTGAGCTCATGGCTCAAATTCTTAGACATATTTAGGTAGGTTACCAGTTTGGTGAAGTTCAAAGAGAGATCAGAGACTAAAATCCTATGAGACCTATTTCCTAACATATACCTAACACACGTGGTATTCTTGAAAACTCTTCTCTGTTTAATAATTATCAGTAATCCTCAGAAATGACAGTTACTTTCATCCTCAATAATTTCAATAGACCCAAAATAATGTAATAATGGTGCAAGCCTGCATATCCTATGGATTACACTGTGGCATCCAGGGAATTAAGGACATAAAGGCCACAGATCTCAGGTGAATCCCAAAAGCTATTGGCTTTTGCAGTGGTGATAGCACTTCTGAAAGTTGACAAATGGCAACTGCAGAGCCTTAAGTTCTTTTGAAACTCCTGAAGAGGAACTGGTATAAGCAGAACCATTAAGTGTATGCTTTGCTTTGGACCAGTCTGCCCCATTCTTTGCTCTCCCCCTGTGATACAAGTACAACTTTACAGATCATGACATCCCAAAGTGCCAACCAATACCATCCATTGCCATCTGTCTTGTATGGCATGTATGCTGGATGCTTGACGTGATTAATTATAGGTGGTTACATACTGCCCCAAGGAACTTACAAACCAGTTTTAAATATGACAGAATGGGGCTATGAGATAAGGAAGCACAAGCTTCAGAATTACAGAAGTGATAAGTGACACAATTAATCTGTGCATGGAGTGCAAACAACATTAATGTGTTGCACAGGTGTCTCCAAAGATCACAAAGAACTGGATCTCCTTAGTTCATCGTTGCAACCTGGGTGAAAGTCAGACCACCAGCAGAAGGATGGATGTAAATAAGGACAACTTATATAAATGCCTCCACCAAGGAAACTGATATTGCATGCACTTGACAACAAAACTGAGTTCATATTAAATCCTTCACTATTAAAAGAAGTGGCAAATAGCATCTCTTGACTTTATGGTAAAGGAGTAAACAGAAGAGCCATTCATGGGGAGAAAGTTTCACCAGAATGCTAGAGTTAAGCCAGAGGCAGGGGATAGCCTCCTCCTAGCAGTCAGCAAAGTTCCTACTGAACAGAAGTGAGACACAGCTGTACTGGCCAAAACCCCATCATTACCTTGTGCCATCAAACTGAGGTGCAAGCACAGAATCCAGCATTCCTCAACAGCTCTTCTGATTCTACTGTAGTCACTGTTACTGAAACTGAAAATGCATCCTCATTTTCCTGAGAACTATCTTGGTCAGCAGATGTCCTTGAGTGCATCCTCAGAGAAAAGCCTCTCTAACCAGCACATGAACCTCCCAGTATGAAGTCAGGATTCTTTCCTGGGCACGACTCTCTTCTAGGATTGTTATAAATACTTTAAAGCCCAGGACTCTTGCATGCACACTGAGAACATAGAATTAATAGTTGCCAAGCAACTTTTAAAAGACTACCATAGAAATTGTATAGAAAAATTATCACTAACATGTACAAAAAGCACAGGAGTCTGGGGGAGGAGGAGAAAAAAAGAAAGAAAAAAAAAAGAGAGATAGAAAGGAGTGGAGGGACACCAGAAGAGTCTAGTTTTTGAGCTTACCTTAAGTATCTGCTGTCACTAAATACAGCTCTGTGACCATACCACAGCCCAGATATCTAAACTCCCAGGAATTTTGCCAACAAACAAAAATCACAGTTTATGCTTTGAAAACCAGTTCTTTTAGTGTCCTTAGTTACCATTCTCACAGATCTGCATCCTGAAGACACTCTCTCAGTTCATCCCATCACTCACTCCTTAACACCAGTATTTATAGCCTTATCCTCCTTCCCCCATCTCTGCACAAACTAAATCCTAGGGAAGACCTGGAATAAACCTAATCAAAAATAACCAGTTCAGTAAAGGCCAACTCACTACCTACAGCAGCTTCTTATAGAGGTTTAAATTATGTATATAGGCATTTCTCATTGTCAGCCAAATCCACCACCATTTCTGCCATTAAAGGGACAAATTGAAGTGCCCTGTAAGGTACAATCTGTTCACTGAAATGGTTGTAGAATGAAAGACATCATTCTGTAAGACAAGGCATGGAAAAAGAGCCATCAAAATGCTACAGACTGATTTCTCAATATGAATCCTACCAAAATTCATTCCCAATAAAAGCCAGTCATTTCTCTTAAAAGATTTTTTTTTTCATTGAAATAGTAAAAGCTAATGGAAAGGTTACCTTTCAATTTAAAGGTGAATTGAGACAATGGACACATATATTGAGCATCTGAGCATGTGCAAAAACTCACTGGAAGACAGAGAAAATACACAATAATGACTATAGGACCAGGACCACAAAGTAGATCTTTAAATGACACCCCTTCCAGCCAGGAAAATCAATTTCTCTGGGAGTCACATCACCAACTTGAAGCTTTCATTATCTCATTCCTACTCCCCAGAGTCTCAAAGATAAAAGAGATACCAAGGAGAGGATCATCTTTGTGCTCCACTTCTTGTATTTTCTCAGTTTTTTGCTAAGCACATCTTGGAACAAGAGCCCATAACACCAAAACTAATGCATCAGTGGCGTATTTCCTCACTCCCACTTGTCACCATTAAAGTAGCATATGGTTGAGGCAGAAATTACTTTGAGCCTTCCGCTTAAGGACTTCTGCCCTACAAGGAAATAATCTATGTCTGGAAACAGTCAGTTTGGGAGTGCTTAAGAGCAGCAGCATCACCTGAGCAAACTTCACACACTGTTGTCTCAACTCAGCTTAACTTTGACTAGTGCTGAAATTTAACAGGTTCTGAGGTCAAGTAGTTGCACTAATCTAGATAATTTGTACTTTCACAGGAAGGCACTCAAGAAGGTTTGTATTTCATTATATTTATGGGAGGATTGAATGTTAAGATCTCAGAATTCCTGTAGGAGGGCCACAGCCTCTAAAACCCTTCAACAGAAACAGAAGAATTTAAATCAAAGCAGAAACAAATCTTATTTCTTTTCCCTGGCAAGAACTGAAGACTCCAGGCAGCATATTACCAGCTACCTGGGTCTAAGAGGTGATGCTGGCTGCCAGCACTCTTTGACCTGTTTCTTCATAATGTGCCAGAAAAGGAGACACAGTCTGATGCATCTGATTTACTGTCATGCTGGGTACAAACAATTGCTGACTGCACAGGGTATAAATTTTTCCTCTATTCTTCAAAGATACTTCAAAATGTTTAAGTGAATTATCCTCAGTAAGATAAATTATGCATAAATAGAGCAATTTTTATTATAAATGGTCTTAAATAGACTATTTTGCAGTGGAATAAAAAAGTTGATATTGCAAATTTCACAAAATCAATCTCATTTGCCCATTGTCTATCTTTCCAACAGCCAGATGCTTCAAGCAGAAGTGTCTGTCCTGCTTTTTCTGATAAACTTTTGGTGATTTTGAAAGTCTAAGTGAGTCTTTTGGAGCATAGAAGGAGACTATCTCCAGTTAAGAGTTACAAGGAAGCAATGCTTTAACTAACAGCAATGAGGATAGACTACTCAGAGAAAAAAAGTGGTAGGAAAATCAGTAAAATAAGAACTGGATCAAACACCCAGTAAATCTGACTTGTGATGGCATCAAACCAAACACATCACTCAGACATCAGCTCTACTCAAGACTGCTGGATCCTACCAGGCACAGTAAACAGAAAAATACCATTAGCAACAGAGCATTGTTTTTAATTGACCCAAAAAGCCAGCTGTCAAAGTGTTTTCAGTCTGCCAAATGAGTTTTCAGGTGTGTGTGGGAGGACACCTAAGGACTTCAATGTGTTTCTCACAAAGAAAATATCCATTATAGTGGAAAGTGAAAACTTAATCAAATAGATGAGAAAGTGAAGGAAAGCCTCCAGCAATTTCTGATAGATTAAGAGCTATATTCACAACACTAATGCACTCTGCCTATGATCAATTTTCATATTAGCAAAATATTTAAATTTAAAAAAACAAAATCAAGTAGAAACAAGTCCAACTCTATACCCTGTACAAAATTACTCAAAAAAAGAACGCTTAACAGTTTTTCTGTCTGTAATATTTTCAGCTGTGAAATTTAGACTGGTTAAAGGGCTGGGGAGGAGGCTCAAAATCCACAGACAGTCAAAAATCCAAAATTAAATTACTTCCTGCACGGATAATTCAGAAGCTGCCACTACCCTGAGACATCAGTGGGTTTTGGCATTGCAGGATTTCATGAACATCTATTTTTATGAGTATGAAATGTTCCGAGAAATTTTCTCAAAATGATGGGGTCATCCTCACTGCACTCAACTCAGAATCATCTAGCTTCTTCTTGTAAAAGAGTGAATGAATTAACTGACAGTTCCTGCTTCCCCATCCACCATTAACCAGTTCTCCCAACACGTGGGAACACAGGTCTGCAGTGCTTCTGGAATGGAATTCGTGCTTTCATTCTGATAATGAAACAAGTTCATGCCATACACAGGAAATACCTATATGGACACATGTTTACACATTGAAATTCATACATATTTTGGAAAGAGACTGAGCATCATACAGGCTTTACATGGCTGTTTTAAAGCCCAGAACAGTTCCTTGATCTGGTTCACAGCACAGCCTTACAAACATTGTGCTGGCACAGCAGATGGCTGAGGAAAGGTGAGGAAACAGGGATGCTTCATGTTGTACTGTTGTCAAAAACAACTCACCATGAAGTCCCAGCCTCCATATACAGACAGTACAGAGAAATCCTGGATGAAGTCATTTGAAGAATTCACAGCACCTGACAGGCACAAAGGAAGCACAACAAAACTTCTCTACTATCTTCCATTTTCTGCAAAGTCTTCCTTTTTCAATGATAGTAAACTGACAACAATTAAGTAGATTCCAAGGATTAGCTCAAATGAAAAGAAGATACACTCCATGAGGAAGGGAATACAAATGCCATCCCTATCATTAGTCAAGAGAAAAAGCACTGCCTTAAGCACAATACCAAGAAATCTGACAGCCCTGCACATAACAAGTGATTTGACTACAGATGTATTACGTAAGACTGATATTAAGCAACATTTCTTCCAGTCTAAGACTGGACCAAAGAACATGCTATTTTTGTTTTGTAAGAGACAGGTCTATCTGAAGCACAGAAAAGGCCACTGGTACCTAGCAGGCTTTCTCCAGTAGATTTTGTCCTCCCTCACATTTATTCCTCCTGAGACTACATCACACACTCAGGGAGGAGACAAACCTGGATTCTCACATTTTCAGTGAAGGAGGTTGCCATTTCAGTCCATCCATTCCAGAAGTAGTCTTACAATAATTAGCACTCTGAGTTAAAAAAATTTGCCTGCTTTCTGTAAATTTAAGTCAAATACTTTTCTTCCCAAAACTTTGTTACTCAGCTCATGTTCCATTGTTCATTTAATCCCATACCAGCTCACTTGAACTAGGCAAATAAAATTGCAGAAGGAGTGTTACCAATTCTTCTAAGTCTCTTCATGGGCATTCTGGGACAGAAAGGTGTTGACTGGCTGCTTTTCTCCTTCAGCAGATGTCCTTGTGACTGTCACCAGAAGCAGAGAGTCAGTTTTTACAGCAGCTACCCTTAGGTTAGGGACAGCTTCTCTATTGCTACTTAGAACTCTTTGACCAGTAAAAAGATTGTATTTGCTCTTTCACCCATAACAATGGAGTTTCAGTGAATGTAAACTGCCTTAAGGGTCTGTCACTGTTTTGAACATGAGTCCATAATTTTCTTCTAGATGTCCACCTCATCTCAGACCTACTAGAATTACATCTACTGAACATGGATTTCCATTTGGAAGTATGTTTTGTTTTGGACATCTACAAGATTATTGATGTTGTTAGTCAACTGAACATATCAGTGATAGATGCTTTCCCATAAAACTCATCTAGTATAACCAAATTCAACGTCTTGCAGAAAGAGATTTAATCTATACTATTACTTTTAATCTCATTACAAATTAAAAGTAGCTTATTTTTCACTGTAATTGACACTGATTATGTTACTCTTCTAATTTTCTGTTAGTCAAGTGACATATCAGGTGTTGGCCTATTTTACCTGGAACCGATGTAAGGTTGAGGCAAGAAATCCCCACGTCATTCTCTACGCCCTCTCTGGTATGTATTTAGTAATCCACAACAAAAATTAAAAATAAACCAAAACAAACAAAAAATTAATCCACTTTAACACTACAGAGAAGTCCTTGCCCACTTTCCGGGTGTCAGATGTGTGCTACCTATTTTTAAATATTTTTTTTGCTAACTATTAGGTAGCTTGTGAGTAGCTGTTGGTTAAGTATACCCTATCTTTCCATGAATGAGTTCCACTTGATTGTTTTTAAAAAATCAAAACAAAGACTTCTGAATACTTCTACCATTATGTCTGCACATCCCAAGTTTCAGATTGAGGAGTGCCCTTAAAATACTCCAAATGTCCTCATAATCTAATGCTTTTGATTATACTGACATTGATTTATACAGGAGATGCATTTTTACCAGCTTTCTGTGCAATCTCTCTAGATAAAAACTACAAAATAGCATCTACTTCCTTGCTGCCAACACACCACAGTTCACCATAAGATCAGCTGCTGTGAATGTTCCCCAGCATCAAAACACACTGTTGCCACAACCTCATTCCATCAAAAGCATACATAAAATTGTAAAAATACTGTTCATCAGCTATGGCTTAGAACTACTTATTACAGATACACAAATTGTTGACTAGAAGTGAGAGCAGGAAACTTTTTGTTCTGCTGTTTCAGGTACTAGTGATATGTATATATAATTGGATTGTTGATAGATTCAGACAGTGAAAATATTTTTCAGTTATCAGACTTCATGCCCTTATTTAATTATTCTGCACCTTCAAGCATAAAATGCATTATTTACACATAGAACTTTTATTCTCTATTGACAATTCCCTGATGGTACTAAGTAAAGCTCTACACCACAAAAGCTTCTGGTTTTAACTAATCTATTTTCTGAAGAACAGATGTGAACAATAACTAGCCCCTGTGAGAATAAATATCTCTTGAAAAGTGTGTGTTTGACTCCTAATGGTAGCAGACTGACTTCAAAAATGTTCTGTACCTTAACTGTAATTAGAACACCAATTATAAAGGTAAATCAAAATCAGCTACTGGAGGCATCATAGGGTCCCTGCCTGGACCACCTTATCAAGAAGGTGCAGTTAAGTTTGAGTTTTACTCACTTGACACTCAGAGAAGTTAGCATTGCTCTTTATGCCATGGCACATTGCTACACCAACATGCCCAGGAAATAGCTTAGTATAGACTATTTGTAATAACTCAGGGTTATTTTTTCCTAAGGTCATGAATTTTCTGCTCATATGCCTCTTCCCCAAGAGAAACAGAAGCAGGATTTCAAACAAATGGAGCAATGAGCTAAGAAAATTAGCTAGCCAAAAAAGAAGGTTATGACTAAAAAAGAAGCCAATTTAATGACTGCTGTGTGGGCATGGTACCCAGATGATGTGTTTCTTCTTCCAGCTTCCTATCCCATCCCCTGCAAATTAACAGCTTCTACAGAAATTACTTCTAAGAGCCAGATTATCCAATGCTTCCCTGCTGAGATCTCCACGCAGGAATGCATGGGATGGGAGTGATTGCCTGGTTCCAAGGACATGCAGCAATCACGGCCACTGGCAGGCCAACAGCTCCTGGGATTAGAGCTCAGGAGAAAAGTTTTGACCATGTCATTGTGAACTGGAGTATGCAGCTTTCTCAAAACCAAAGAGACTTCATGAAATTTTAAACAATTCATCTCTTGAAAATCCAAAATGAACATTCTGTTTGGGCACTACCCAGAAGCACAGGGTGAAAGTTTCAAAATGAGCAGTGGTACCACAACAGGCAATCAGTACAGTGGCTTTTCCTCCAAGATTCCTGCAATGTGAGGGTTCAGATCCCAGCATCAATGACTGTATAAATCTTCCAGTGCTGAACAGTATAGCAAAATCCTTTAAAAGACTTACAGAGTGAGTTTTTAAATAATTTTTATTTCTTTCCTCAACAGGAGGCAAAGTTGAGCTCTTTGTTTTGTTATGATCGTGGTTATCATGTGGTCACGTGAAATGTCAGTTCTCATTTTCACCAAGAGATTCTAAACATACTCATCCCAAAAGAAATACCTACTGAGCATCAATGGACCAAACTACTTTGTCAGTGCTACAAAACTATTCCTGTCTATTTAATACAGATTTTTAAGAAAAAAGGCATCCTAGGACCAATGACTTTTCCTTCAAGATTCATGAGCTCTACTAATCCATCAAGTGTGTATTTTTATTGGCTCTTAGATAGCTCCCCCAAGGCAAGGACATTTTAGAGCTAATTAAATAGAAATCACCACATTCACCAGACTTCTCAGCTGAGGCTGCTTCCATACTTGGTTACCGAGCTTTTTCCATTAACATCATACCCAACTTTCTCAAATTAGATGCAAACTGATATAAAGAAATAAATCAGCAGCTACTCCTTCACTTTTATACATTACCCTTATTGAAAATATGATAGTACTGATTTATATGATGACCAGAAATATCTTTCTTATATTTAAACTAGGGTTACTCTGATATGCACATCTCTCTAAAAGTACATATGAAAATGCCATCCTAGGGTTTAAATATCTTATGAGGTTTCTGTTATATATGTAAGTTTATCCGACCTGAGGAAAACCTGAGCATCATTTTAGAAGGTTGAGAAAACATTAATGTCAAAGACTCTCTCCCAGGAAGATAAATCAAACAGGTGAAATACTGAAGCTGCTTTGATAATAGCAACTATATAAGAGCCTAAAAACCACATCTTGCATATTAAAGATATGGAATAGCTACTGGCCATATATGCAAAAAAATGCAAACATAGCAATTAAGTCTTTATTGAACTCACATAGCTAAAATCTAAATGCAGACTAATTCCTACATTGTATCAGTCCTTTGCACATAGTTATATATTATTTTTTTCTAGATTGAACATGTAGACAGACATATTAGTGTTGTGTGACAGCCTCACAGAGAATTTTTGCTTAGATTATAAACAATGGAACCAGCAGGAAATCAGACTAAATCTCAAGGCAGTTCTACTACTTCCAGAAACTCACTGGCTCACTCAAATGAGAAAGTCACAGTTCCCTAGCACATAATATAGGTGAGACAGAAGTGCTAAACAGCTTACCAAGCAACATCAGGCTAATTAACATCATATCAGCTGTAATTGGAAGTGATTCTGCAGTCTCAGCTTTGTAGTAAAAGTCGTTTCAGGACTCACTGATGTGAGAGGAAAATACTGACATCAAGAATTGTGCAGTTATCCAGCTCTCCAGTCCCAGAAGAAAGCTACATGAAAATTACTGGAGAGTGGTCTGGAATCACCAGCAAGAGACAATCCAGCCATTGGGTTGCCACATATTTCATAGCAGTGTATTCAAACCTGCTGTAGCAAGCACACAGAACTCCACAGGCTGGTAAATCATCTGAGTTACTTTAAGGGTCAAAAACAGAATCAGTATCAGAACCTCAGCTCCTTCAGTGCTTGGAGGTCCTCTTTCAGAATTACTTCATGCAATCTGCAGTCTAGGACACACATCAACTTAACTGTCCAATTCTTATAGACTAATGCCCATCAAAACATTAATTCTTTTAATGAAGATATAATTAATGTTTGCCTTCATCAGATCATGCCAACCTGACCTACTTCTTAGCACTGCTACAAGTAGTAAGAACCTCATCAGTTTGACAAGCTAAGTTCTGATGGAAGAACCTTGGTCTATAATGTGGACAAAAGGAGGTAGACAAAATGAGACACCTTTAAAACTAAATTAACTCATTATTGCTGTCCACCTAAATAGAATGGGATGGGGAAAACTAACAACTTAAAATGCTCACCAAGTTGCTCATGCAACTTATTAAATTGTATTTTGGTATCCCATCCTTACTATTAGACACATTCTTCAGAGGATTTATTTTAAAGGACACATGCAAGACTTTAACATAAAACTATACTGAACCCTTCAACTTACTGTGCTGTGGTATAAACATGGAAATGCCAAACTCAACACATGGTATGCTAAGGCATGGACTTAAACAGGAGGATATCCCACACCCCTTTCATCCCAAAGTAGCGTTTAATTTATAAAAAAAAATTGGTCCAGAAGAACTAATGGAAACTTGTTCATTTTACAGAAGGATATCTTGCACAGAAAGAATACAGCACTATAAAAATGAGCTCCAAGGACACATTTCACATTTAAGTAGAATCTATTACCAAGATATAACATTTTCATGCATCATTTTATATCGAGAGAAATCATGTAGTCTGAGAAATGGAAGTGTTTGGCTCTTTCTGGCACAGAACTCCTCCTCTGCTGTGGCAGAAAAGTAATGTCAATAGACAAAAACTTAGCTTTTTCTCTTATACTTTATTTCCCTTTCAAATGTAGAAGCCCGTAATTTCCTGATTTCTTCTGAAGACAGCTATGAACAGATGGACAAAACCTTGGCTTCTGTCATGGCATTCACATGTCCTGTGACAGCTCAGGTCCCCTCTAGGGCGTCCCATGGGAAACATGTCACAGTGACACACCAGAGAGCCATAATTTCCTTCTTCTCCCCATCTCCATCATTAAATATCTACATTCACTGTCTTGTTCCCTATTTGCTAGCTATTTTGAGCTGTATTTCAAAATGAAGCAATGACTTCTAAGACTGAGCACTGAGTTAAAAATCTAGATCTAAATTCTAGTGCTCTGTCACTTAGAGTAATGCCTCTTGGTCCTGCTCCCCACTGCAGTCCATTAAATCACTCGATGGTAAAATACCTAAAATAAGAAGGAAGCATATGATGGTGAGAGTGGAAAGATTAGAAAGGAAATATGAAAAAAAGAAATAATGCAAGTCCATCCCAGGAGAGGCAAACTGTGGAAGCCAGACTGCCCCACAGAACAAGGGTGATTCACAGCTGCTGCATCGTCCTCACACCACAGCGGGCAGCATCGCTGCAGTAAAGTGTCACTGCTCTCCTTGCATAATACCCATATAGCTTTGAGGAAACAATAGCAGAAAGCTATCAGTGCCTGAATAACTTCAGTACTAATCCTGCTAAAATCATTTGCCACGTTTGGAAATCTCATCATAAGCAATTAGCTCTACTTATATCTTCTTTTGCCTTAAAATCATGTGAGGTATGTAGAAGGAGCAGTGCTCCCTAGAATAATTCTGAGATTCAGTTTTGCTTCACTGCTGTTTCTCTCCAATGACCTTAAAATACTTCAGCCGTACTCTAAAAACTGTTTTAGAAATAGGCAATCCCATGCCCACTGGACAAAAAAATAAAATCATTTTTATGATGACCAGTCAGACCAGAACTTTCCACTGGAAAAATGCAAAGATCCGTGTGGGTTTTTGAGCACCTCATCCCTTGTGTTGAAACCCTCCTGCCTGAAAGTACAAGGTGCTAAAAGTGAATGACCCCAGAGGTGCTGCCATCAGAAAGTTTAGAACAGGACACTGCAGGTCAGACTACAAGAGAATACACAGGGTTGGATGAGAAAATATAATGCTGCTTCTATATCCATACAGTATACCAAGAGGGCTTCAACATGTAGAGTGTAATGTGCCAGCTCATTTTTAAACTGACAAAATCCCAGTCCCAATGTATGATACAAAATTTACATGGGGTAAAATCCAGTCTCAGAGGAAAGTGTTCTGCACCAACATACCTGCCCCACCACATAGAAAAGTCCTGCTCTCAAAGCCAGAAAGGCTTAAGCAAACTGAAAAGAACGAAACAGACTCACAAAAAATAGGGCTTATTACATCAAATAATATATTCTGTATTTTAGTATGTAAAAATAAGAAAGTTAACATGACAATAGCCAACTGAAGTTCACTTCTTTTTGGATTGTGCATTTGTGTCACTTCATCTGCACATAAAAGGTTCTTCCCTAATTCATATGGCTTTTTAGTAGTTTGCATAATGCAGAACCTAACAGCCAAAACTAAGCAGAGTCTATAATATGATTGCATTGCAGTTGATAGAAATGGAACAGCAAATGAAGAATCCATCCAATATCTGCTCTGAACTGGAAGAGATTATGAAATAGTTAGATCTAATTTGGCAAGAAAAAAAGTCACTGAAAGTTAAATCTTTCCTCAAAATTACTGTCAGAAAGTCCATGTAGGCATCAAAGTAGTACTAGAATAAAATCCCAAGTCCTGCTTTATTATTAATAAAACTTCATTAACACCTTTTGTAGTAGTGATTTTTACATTTCTGGAGAGGAGACTATTCCTTTTCTATCCCTATACATCACCATTGTTCAGGCCATTCTGAGGTACTGTGGCAGAGCAGCTGCTACCATTGATTTTACCTTCACATCTATATTTTGTCTCATCGATTGAAAAGCCATCAAAACAGCTTCAGGCTTATTTGAAGCTAATATCCAGACTGCCTCACTTGTAAATGAAGGCATAAGCAGACTGTTTAGCATGTTAATATGCCAGCAAGCCAAGAACATTCCTACTTAATTCTCGGGGAGTGTCACGCTCTCAGCATTTTCCTCAGTGATTAAAGTATTACATCTATATTGCAACAACAATTAATATTCCTCAGTTTTCTGACAGTTTCCTGACTGTACTTCCTAGTCTTTTAAAGCAATTCACTTTTACAAATAAATTCTCAATATCCTGCAAGGTGAGAGGTGTCTTCCAGGAGCAAAGGCATTGCACAGAGCCACACACAGCTGTGTAGGGAACTAGCCTTAAGTCCTGCTGCAGCCCCAAAGCACCCACATGACATTGAACTTCCAGCCAGGGTTCAGGCTTTGCTCACAGTCCACACTTTTTCTCAGTTCATGTGCTGAAAACCAGAAGTGAGCGAGGAAAACAAATCAATTACAAATGCATATAAGATTTTACTGACAAGTGACAATTTATCCATAAAACCCTGATCACTTTCCTACCTCCAGCTCCATCAAGTGTCATTTCATCTGCAAAACTGACACTTTAGAGCAAGTGCCAATGCACAATAATTAAAATTCTCCCCGAAAATAAAACTGTGTGAATATAAGATGCTGCAAATTTTGTAGCTTGAAAGCAGAAAAAAAAAACTTATCTTCATCTTTTCAGCATTCTCTTCAGTATTTTCCAACACACACACCTAAGGGTGCAACTTTTTACAGTTATAAGCATCCAAAAGAACAGAAGCAGTTTTAGTTTTTGATAGCTCTGCTAAGTCTAGAAATAAGAACACAGTAGTGTTCAGATGATCCAAAATGAATCAAATGCTATCACCATGGCTCCCTACCCTATAGACAGAAATAGATGATGCCAAGCAAGAGGAATACTTCTTACAGAGAAATGATAGGAAAATTAACTAGTTTCACTCTGCTGTTCATCACTGCCACCACCAAATGCTGGCTGTCCCACTGTGACAGCTAAACCAAGTCCTCAAGATCTCAAGATCAATGAAAAGGCAAATGACTAATAGAAAGAAGACATCCTACAGTGTCCTGGAACTTAAAGAATCATGAATCTTTCAAGTAAATATCTATTTTAAAGAACTGCTAGGTAAAATCTCTCATCTCTTATATCCTTACAGAATTCTGGAGCAGCTTCATGGAAGACCAGCACAAACAGTAGATAAACACAAACAAGGAGTGAGGAAACTCCAAGGACCTGAATTTTCAGTGCACATGATGTGTGGCTTCTGAGTTCACATACAATCACTCTTTCACTATAAAGATCATTTGAACCTTAGTAAGAAAAACCATCTCAATCAAGCTAGTGGAACAGCATTTGAGGGTCTAAGCTTTTAGAATTACTTTCACTACTGCTCACCTAAAAAGAGTATGCATCAATGCCTGATAACACTAGGCACAATAGAATCCAACAGAAGGGCACAGAACAGCCTGTGATCATACACTATGTAGAGCTATTTCAGAAGTTCAACCTGAAAATCTTTAATAATATATATAAAAATAAGAGACCAATAACTGATCTAAGTAATGCCTCTTTTCAGACTCAAAAATAAAAACTACCTGACACAGTTTGAAAAAAAGATGTGTTCCACTGGAAGTGGAAAGTGTAAATTACCATAAGGTTTCCAAATAAAGTAGTTGCAGCATCAAACTAGGCTACAAAGCAACTTCAACTAAGCATGTAAGCAAAAAGCCAAGTGCTACTTCTACATTTGTATTAAAAACTATTAAGAAATTGCCTTCAGTTAAACACACATTGCCTCTTTTAACTTCAGAATGAAAGGAAGTAAGGCCTCATCAATGCTGCCATCTACAGAGCATTTCTCCATACCAAAATACACGTTATTTTTAGACAATTAAGACCTTGAGGTTTTGCATTTCCTGATAATAAACTGCTTGGAACCCAAACATACAGCACCTTAGTTTTGACTTGCAGCAGGCCTAAACAGAGATTCTATGCATTCCTTTCCTGGGGGGATAAAGGAGGAAAGACCCTCAGGATAACACTGATTTCCAAGCAAGTTCAAAGACAGTCACATCTGCTCACACTGCTGCAGCTCATGTCACCTGCAGCAGTAATGCACCACTAACAGCTGTTTACAGGGACTATAAAAAGGAAGAACAGGGAAAGATTTGCAATAGCTGAACTAAAAGTAAAAAAAGCCTTCAGTGAACCTAGAAACATTATGATCTTTCTTTTACTTCTCAACCAAAAGTAAATAAATATGACTAAAATAATTCAGATTAATAAATTCTATCTCAAAATAATAATTTCCATTTCCTCTACCACTACGACTGCTCTACGACATAACTTCCGACTTTCAGAAGGCACAAGTAAATCTTGACACAGAAAAAGCTAAGTGAAAAACATGACAAAATAAAAATACAAATTAAAGTAGATAAGATGATCTCTACAGGAACATTTTGTCTTGCTTTACAACAGACACAAACCTATATAATTTGAAATGTGATTTATATTTACTGCACACTCAAGAGTAGCTTTTATGTAGATAATTCTCAGCCTAGAAAGTACAACTACGATGAAAGCTTTCCTTGAACATTAGTAAGAAAAACATCTCAATCAAGGGAGTGGAACAGCATTTGAGGGTCTAAGCTTTTAGAATTACTTTCACTACTGCTCACCTAAAAAGAGTATGCATCAATGCCTGATAACACTAGGCACAAAAGAATCCAGCAGAAGGACACAGCTCTGCAGACCTGCAAAGAGCAGGTTTCACTGTGTAAGACCACATTTCAGCCCGAATCACACTACAGCCCATTTGGTATTTTCCATAATTATAAAACACACTCCAGTTTAGAGGAAGCAAAGTCATAATTGTTAATACATTTCCAACACTAAACCTTTAAGTGAACAATACACAGTGCCAGGAGAGCTTCTCAGCCCCAGCACTGCTGTCTGCTTCAGCACCTCACCTCCCCACCATAGACATGGTGACTCAATGCAGAAAGGACTCATTTACCTCTGGGTGTGAGATTCCTGATAAAGTATATTTGGCTGTTCAACCTGGACACATTGCCAGGGCAGCATAAAAAGCAGAGAAGGAAATGAAGCCTTTGCCATAAAACATTTGGGAATGCTGTTGAAGAACACAACCCCAAGAGCTTTGGGCTGGCAGAGCTATTTCCATAGCGTGTGCCCCTCACAAGGCACAGAAGAGAATGTCCTCTCCCACACAGGAGATCCCCTCTGAAAAATGCTCCTGCCTTTTCCAAGCCTTCCGATGCACAGCCCTTCTCAGACAAACCTCCTCCTGCACTTCTGTCCCAAGGGATGCTAAAGATCTGATGTTATCATCCTCATGCCTGCTCACAGGATCATGCAGGATCTGCTAAAAATTTCAGCTCGATCCTGGACACAATGCCTGCTCCTCATCTCCACTGCATTTTTTCATTCCAGCAAGTTCATATTCCCTGCTGAGTGCCATCTGAAGCAGATCTGATAGATCATGGTGCTCATCACTTTAAGTGTACCTACAGGATTCACTGAATTTGTGGCAAAGCCACTGATTTTCCATCTAGACCTCCAAACCATTCTGAGAGAGGATTCAGCATGGTGCTGCAGTGGGCACACATATATTAGACACTAAAAAAGTTGACGAAAATGTTATCAAAGCATCTACAATTAACATGGTAAGTGAAGGCAGCATGAAGGGGCTTTACATGCACATACATGCCCTTTCACAACAGCCAGGATTTCTAGTTAAGTGACATGCAAAAGTAGAACTCATCAATAAAAGGTGGCCTTAACAGCTGGATACTTTCCGAGCTCATGCTCAGTAATTCACAAAATTCAGCCACCAGGCAGTTATGTTCCAGTTGCTTTCATCCAGCCATGAGATGTTAGCACAGATATGATACACAAACTGCACACACACACACAGAGTGCTGCTGTCACACATGCTGAGCCACTGGACATTGATACCTGCCTACTGTTTCTACCAAAAATAATACTATCTACCAGGTGATTTTTTACAAAAATCTGGCTGGAGCACCATATAACTCAGGCTGTGCAAAACATGCTTCTGCAGAAGATGGTGCAGGTACGACTAAACACTGACCTGCTAAACTGCAGGAACTTATTTCTACTCTACTGCAACATCAGGCTCTGAAAAGATCTTAACAATATGACTTTCCACATGAAAAAAATTTATGGAAGATATTCAAAATACTGAAGGCACTTCCAGCATCCCATTCCAGCTCATTCTCCTGCATCCACTCAATGGAAGGATGTAACACAAGCATCAGTGGAGCACAGATGATGCTGCTCCTCTGGGCACATATAGGAAAACCTGTATGGCACTTTATGGAAAACCTGTCAATGAGCTCAAAGGAGCCAAGAGGAGCTTGCTGTAATTTGATATGTAGAGTTTTGTACACATCATAATTTTGAGAGAAGTTGTTTCCAACTTCATATGAATTTCAAATACTTAGCTTTATTTTAAAGATGACAGTTATCTGGAAGCCATAGATTTAGGTAGTCTATCTTAAGCCTGGAAATACAAAAATCTGTTAAAAGCAAAAGTGGCTAGGCCAGCTCTGAAATTACCAGCACGGAGGACAGGCTTTAATTAGAGAGTTTTCACCAGCAGGTTCTTGGAGACAGCAAGTACCTGCCTTAAAAAGAAATTATGTAAGAAGAAAAGCTGCCAAAACTTTTCAACAGGCGTATCAACATCATGGGAATAAGAGGGGCAAATATTTTTAAAAGGTGATGGCAAATAATTAAGTTTGCTGCTAATTCTCTGCTGGAACACAGTATCACATGAAACAAGCACTGCCAGAAGAAACTCTAGGTAAAAACTCACTCCAGTATTTTTATTTGCCTTCATTCTATTTTCTTTGTGTGTTTTTACACAGTTGTCTCTCTGCACAAATTAAAAAGTTCTCAATCAAGTGCCATTCAGGCACTAATTGATACATTGAGCCGAAGGAGAGGCAACTTTTCCTTTTCCTTTTCCTTGTATTTGTCAGCTACAAAGGAACAACAAAATAACTCTAATGATATAAAGCTTTGGTAAAAGTATGCCAGCCCTTATCATATCCATTTGTTCAGTTTGCCTGCAAAAGATGCCCTTTGGCAGTTCATCCCTCAGAGCAAACACCAACTCCTCCACACAAGTACATGTGCAATCTTTCTTAACCTTTAAAAAGCTTTGAGCACAGGAATTTAGTTACCAGCAGCTTTACAACACAAAGTCAAATTGTTCTGCTCCACTGGCACAGCAGACTAATTGTGAAGGAAGATGCAAGAGCAGATCTTTTTCCTGTAACAGAACAACCACCAATAGTTACAGATATCTGTGTCTGAACTGGACATTAATTCCAATCCACTTACTGAGCATTAGTTACATTTCCCGTGGCATGTTGGGTGATAGTGCAGGATCCAGGAGCAGAAGCCATTAAAATGTATTATTAAACTTTTCCAAAATCCTAAATCTATTCAGAATACAAAGAATAAAACAAACAGTCCACTATGTCTCAAGCAGGTAGCAAAAAACTACCTGCAATTCTTTTAAAAATTAATTAGAATGTTCATTGTTTTCATGAAACTAAGTATCATCAGCAAGTGATAAATTAATTACTTCAGACACCACTGAATTACCATCTGCCTCTGCAAATAAAGTTGGCACAGAAACAACCAAAGCACCATCATGCAACGACAAGGTGAGCATGGAGCCCCATAAGGTGCTGCATCCCCCAAGCACACCAAGATGCTGAGCGTGGAACAGCCTCAGACTCCCTGGGTAATGGCAGGTCTCATCCTGCTTGCTGCCATTGGAGGCTGACTGATGGGTCCAATGTGACATCCAGGCCAAAACTTCCATAATAGCTCACCCATAACCACCTATTTGTAACATGATCACAATTACTTTGCCTCTCACTCCCTTGGAGTGGACAAATCTCAGTTCTCCTTATGACCACAGCATCACTTACCCACACTGGTTCAGGAAGAACAAATCCTCCTCAGTTTTTAGTAAAGGTCTCCACACATCAGGGCACCTGAGCAAAGACTCACTTTTCATCACTGCCCACACAGGAAGAAGCAAGCCTGTTGGGAACAGCCCTTGTGTCCTCGAGATCTGTCAAACCAACACTTAGATCACACAGACTGATCCCACTGGTAACTAAGCATTCCTCCAAGCCATTTTACATTCATGTGGCCCACTTCCCTGAGGAATATAAAAATACACTTGTCATAATCCAGCCATGTTGCAACAAATCCTTTTCATGTGTTAGATGGGCTCAATGCAGTAGCCTTTTGTTTAAATAAACGCAGTACTAATAGTTTTTTGATCAGAAAATATTTTGAGGAGTTTTATAGAGTCATAGTATGGTATGGATTGGAAGGGACTTAAAGATCATCTAGTTCCACACCCCCTTCCATGGACAGGGACACCTCCCACTAGACCAGGCTGCTCAATGCCTCATCCCTCACTGTATTTTAAATCTCCAAGGATGGAACATCCACAACCTCTCTGGGCAACCTATTCCAGTGTCTCACCACCCTCACCATAAAGAGCTTCTTTCTTAAACCCAGTCTAAATCCCTCCTCTTCCAATCTGCATCCATTACTTCCTAGTCCTGCCACCCCAGCATTTCTGTAGGTCCTCTTCAGGTATTGAGAAGCTACTATGAGGTCCCCCCCTGAGCTTTCTCTTCTCCAGGCTGAAAAATCCCAATTCCTTCAGCCTATGTGAAACATTAACCAAAAATTATGATTTGATGTGGTCTTCCATTCCTTAACTATTACTGAGAATTCATTTTCAGAGAACAGAAAACAGCCAATCCAAATATATGACATCATCTTCAAGCAACCTTTTGAATTTTTACCTTATAAAGTGCTGGCTGAGGCGTCAAACTCTGAGCTAGGAAAATCAGTTATCTTAATCGTACGTACTTGTATCTTTGTGCTGTAGTAAAAACCCATTTGATTTTATGCAGAATTTATATGCTTCAGCAAGTTCAGCGACAAACCAGAGCTTGCATTTAGGATAATGTTCAAGCATTTTAGCATGAAGCTGCACCTATAGAAGAGTTAGAGACTTTCAAGTTTGGGACATGCCTTGCTTCTGCCTCTTGGGTGTTTTTACTTCCACAAGGTTGCACTTCATTGCAGGGTTGACTGAGCAAAGGCTTGTGAAGTTGTCCCTTGGGTGCTCCCTCATCTCTGATCATGCCTGTCTAATCACTTCTTTTTTTCTGAGATAACCATGTTCTCTATCTTTCTGTCATAATAAGGAAAAAATAACACCAAAGAAAAACAAAAAAAATCCGCCAACTTTCAAGGTTATTAGAAGTATTTTATAATTAATAAGTGTGGGTATTACCCCATATACTTTCTTCCTTAACAGGAAAAAAAAATTGTCCTCATTTTTTCTATTAATTTTTAAGAAACCTCCAACATACCACCTGTGTGAAAATTTCTTGAAAATGGAAGATTTAATGTTACCTTTCTTTACTAAACAGCATATGCCATACAGTTATATAGCACATTTATGTTGTATAGAGTAGCTCCTCTGCATTTTTGCAGTTGTTTGGACAGGTCTTTAATGTATCTCAGAATATGTGAGAAGGAACTGAGAGCAAGCAGTAAAACAACTTCTACCCTATAATAGCTTTGAAATGAGAGACATCAGCATCTCCCAGTTCAGCAAAAATGACTAAGAATATCCACAAACCTTCATACAGTATTTTTTCAACATAGAGACCATATTTTCTGTAGTGCTCCAAACTTGTTAGATTTCTACATCAGACTGTGATTAATTTACTGTATAGGAATGGGTCACCTGCACAATTCAGTGAATATACTGAGGATTTGCAGGCAGCCTGGGCAAATATATAAGATGCTCAAACTCTAGCAATGTAAGATTTACAGGTTAAAAAGACATTGAAAACAGGTATGTTCAGTAGCAATAATTATATATTTTAAAAGTCTCTATTAAACCAGAAATTATTCCAGAATTAGAAATTTAATTAGTAATTTATTCCTGTTGAAAACTTAAAAAGTTTTTTACAAATGTGACTAGGATTTTTGAGTGAGGAGGTACATAAATTCTTCTTACTACTCTAATATTAGTGTTCTTCTATTTAAGTTATTTCAGTATTTTACTTTTAGCAATGTTATTTATATAGATCAGATTCACACTTCCATTTTAAGCTAATAATCCAAAAAACCCTATATTCTAGAAGAAGCTCTCCTGAACCCATTGGAGCTGCCTGGTAGGTGGTACAGAAGCTCACAAGCCACAGTATTGATCAATGAGGAGCTAACACCAAATGAAGCTGACTTCTTCCAGCCTCACTGGTTGAAAATGGTTATTAAACAACAAATCCAGCAAGTCATGATCTGCTGCCTAAGAACTTGGACTCCCTGTAACTGTTCAAAACAGCTTAACAACTCTCTCACCTTCACAGAGGAAGAAAAAACAATCAGCAGAGTTCTGGTTTTGAAGTCTATTAATGCTCTTACCCTCTCCCCTCCCTGCCTTCTCTCATCTCATCCAATCATCCTCCTCAAACTGAAAAACTCTGCTGCAGCCCTACATGGAAACCTACATTGCAGAATCATAGAATAGTTTGTGTTGGAAGGGACCTTAAAGATCATCGAGTTCCAACCCCCATGCCATAGGCAGGGACACCTCCCACTAGACCAGGCTGCCCAGTGCCCTGTCCAGCCTAGTCTTGAACACCTCCAGAGAGGGGGCATCCACAACCTCCCTGGGCAACCTGTTCCAGTGCTTCACCACCCTCACTGTAAAGAATTTCTTTCTTATGTCTAGTCTAAATCTATCCCCCTCTAACAGAAACTCTTTCCAAGTGGAATGCAATGACATAAATAATCAGCTCCTTAAAGGGTTATTTATCAAATGAAATTTTTAGTTCTATTTTGCCAGAGGTGGATTGTGGCCAAACTAAAAATGGCCCTGGGATAACTCTGCATTTAAAGATTATGATTTTTGCAACAGCGGATATGTATGTAACAAAGCCATAGGACTTGGTAGAGTCCTATTAAAAAACTAACGTTGTTATTAAATTCCTATTTTTTAAACTGTTTTTATGAAGTGTTTGACATGAAAAGGATCCCATCTGCTCAGCTCTATTCAAATCTTCTCACATAGATAGCTTAACTCATATTTAGAACAGAATATTTCATTTGGAAGGGACCTACAGTGATCATCCAGTGCAAAATTATAAGATGTAAGAGAATACCAACTTTTGACCACAAATCTTGTGATAATTGCTCTTCCAGCAGATTGAATGTATCTGGCCAGACTCATTACTAGTATTTTTATGAAGAATTTACATAATTTTTCAGAGCCAGGAGGATTCATTCTTGTTCCACCTTTTGTATTATTTGTGCATCCCTCTGTACAGCCCTCTGTGCAGTTCTCAGCTATTTGTGTAACACAAGTACACTGCAGCTATGGAATAATTCAGTCCTACTGTTATTCTGCTACAATCAACCATAGACAGAATTTAAAAAGACAGAGACCTGGTGAGGTCACTAAGGTTCACACTGAAGAAGCATCTGCCTGTGGTCAAGTAGGCTGATGTAAAGGTTGTGTCTGTTCCCTCAAAACTATTCATGGTGACAGCAGAAGCACAATTCTCATTCAAGGTCAAGAAATAGGGGAAACAATCCACGGGCAAACAAAGCCACAAGTAACACACATGGTGAATAGCCATGCCCAGACAAATGAGAAAAGCTCAGTTAGAAACTGGAGGGTTTCACCAAAACTTGACAAGCAAAATGACAACTGGCACAGCCTCTCCAAAACACTACTCCAGGTTCATGTATACAGCAGGAAAAAACCTGAGTTTGGAGTTACAAAATAAAGAGTACCACACCTCAGTCTGAATTGTAGCAAGAGTTTCCCCCATGACTAGCAATAAGCCAACCACAACAGGTGTCCAAGTGCTGCTAAAGACAGTTCTTGGCAGAATTCAATGCAGTGACTCAAAAATTACAGGGCAAAACCAAAACAGCTTTGAAATACTCTGCTCACACTTTTGTGGCAGGAAAACTGCACACAGCTTGTATAGGTGATACAACACTTTCATCAAGACATGCTTTGCTGCAAAAGCAGACACTTTCCCTGTTTCATAAATTTCAGGGATTATGTTGATTTAATGACTTCTTCACTCACTGATAATACTTAGATTTCTTCTTTTTCTTGTTGTAATGAAGGGCAGCACAAAATATAAGGACTGCTGGTAAAAATATTTTTGTCAATTATGCACCCAAAAAAACATCCTCAATTGCTTATGGTACACAGATGTAATTAGACAATATATTTCTCCCAAACCATATGGCAATTTAGAGACATGGTTGAATAAGCACATCAAAATATGGAGTTTCTCAAGAGCTGAGCTAGAAAGGTCAGGAGAAAACTATTAAAATCTGTGACTCCTTTGTCTCTGGAGGGAAGAGAAAGAAACAATGGCAAGCCACGGAGAAGGGGCAAAGAGAAGATGAAGAAATTGCAGAAATAGGTTCATTTGTCAAAATCAGAAAGAGAATTGAGGGTAATATAGTTTTCTGTCACCAAAAGCATAACAGGAAGAAAATAGCTTAAAGAATTCAATTAAGTCTTTGGGGAAGGAACTGATTGTGTTTGTGTACTTCTTTATGTGACCAGGACTTGAAGATTGGGTAGATTATAGCAACGTTTAGGTGGAGCTGTCATAAAATGATCTTATCCCAGATAAGTGTACAGCAAAAGATTCTAGTTCCACTAAATTATGCAAAGGCCATGAGGAATAGAAACCATATTTATGGATGGACAAGGAGCTTGGAAGACGAGTAGTCAAGCAGAGATGAAAGCTGTCAGCATGAAGCCCAAGCTCAGGGCTGCTCTTTTGAATACAATGAGGACATCTAAAGAACTGTGGAGAAGCAGAAAAGCTCATCCCACATTCACATAACCTTAACTTCACTATTCTGTGAACTATAAAGTTTGGTTTAGTAAACTCCACAGAGATGTTTGTTATTGGCATAGACAAAGTCAACCTTTGTTCTGTTAAACCGTCAACTTTTTCTTTTTTTGACCTAGGCAGTTGCTTCAGTTTTCAGCTTAAGACTTTTTTCTGGTTCTTTAAAATATATAAAGAACTAGTCCCTAGAAAAGTCACAGCTCATCATATTCTATGTAACATTACAGAGCAGTGAGTGTGCTACAATGACCCCTCAGAGCCCATCACATTTGCGAGTACAAGCTCGAGCTCAAAGGGTAAGATCATAAACAGAAACCAGGCCAAGTGCAAATACTGGATATACTAAAGAAACTGCTATGCAATTAATGTCTCCAGAATACTCATAAGTAAATATGATTAGAAAAGTAAAATCAGGAGAGAGATGACCAGTGTGAATAATTAACAAATTCCACTGAAACCCAAGGGAGGAATTGCAGGGAAGATCTGTTGGTTAGGTAGGTAAATACACATCATGGAACATTTTGTATTCTGTTAAGATGCCCAAGTCCCTTAAGACATTTCTCTTTGCCAGTCACTTCTATTTCAGATCACCAGACTATAAAAAGAAAGCACTAATATGTACTAATATATACTAGCTGCAATAGAGCTACTAGCTATATAAATAACCCTCAGAAGACAATTGCCCACTCCCTATCATCTCATGCAAAGTCACAGAGGGAAAGAAAGGAGTTTGCAAGAACAGAATTTTGCTTCAAATTTTTTGAAGTAGGTGGGAGGGCAGAAGTAAAAATATGAGAGAAAAATCAACACTTCTCTATCCAGTCACTGCTTCAAAATCTTTCAGTTACCCAAGAAATGTGCCACACAACACCCACTGCACAAGTTCACCACAATCCCTGCAGCTAGTAGATTGGTGCAGAAGAACAAATCAGCTAAACCAAGCCATTATAGAAGAAACACAACATAAAACAAATGTCTTCAGCTGAAGTAATTTACATGGCTGCATTTTCTAGTTTTCTCAGCTTGCTCTACAACACTAGGCAGGAAGATGGTCTTTACCTCAAGAAAGTTGGATCAAGCCTGTCCTCAATGGCACCACATTCTGCCATGCAGTCAGCAGGGTCAGAATTGAAAGGAATGCCACCACAGCATGGAAACAGCAATACAATTAGAGAAACTGTGTTTTAAAAGCATTGTTTCCTTCCACAATTTAAATCTCACTGGTTAGTATATTTAATTAAATTATTCTGCTTTGGGCAGCAAAAAGAACTTAAATCTGAATTTAAAAAAAAAAAAAGGTGAAAAACTCACAAAAACCCCACCCCCAACCTTTAGATTCCAGACCATAAAGAAGAGTAGCAACTACAACATTGTCATGAGGCTGTGTTCTGGAAATATCCTTTCTGTAACATCCTGAATCTTTCCAGTGGCATTTATGAATTCCCCTGCTATTGCAATGGATGAGTACACTGCAGAGGTAACTATAAAATCTGTAAAACAAAGAATGCATTTTTTCTCCAGTTGTGAATTCCAAACAGCATCATTACACAGATCTTTTGTCCAGTCAAGATACTATTTTATTGGATGTAATAAACTCTGTCCTGGTCACATTGATAGATTCCTTAAATGACTGACTTGTTTAACTGTCTGGCTCTAACTTCTGTGGGCTTTTTTACCTGATTTGCCTGAGAAGGGTGATTTTTGGACAATGCTGAAAGACAGAGGGAGCTTTACTAATAGCTATAATTACATGTTCAGGGTAATTTAGTTGAAAACGAGCTGGATAATGTTGTCATGTGGCTCTAATGTTGCTAAATCTCACAGGTGGGGGAGAAGCAGGAAGTCACAGGGAACCTACAAATTAGATAAATTGGATCAAAGCTAAAAAAAACATATGCAGATTTACCTGTGACAACCTGCTAGACTGACAACACAGGCAGTGATGAAGCAAACAAGCATAGCACTAGCATATGCTGCTTGACAGACAGCAGTAAACCACAGTGGAAAGCTAACTGCTTTGCCCTGTTTCCAAGTATCATCAAAATGCTTTCATATTTCATCCCCAAGAATGTGCACAGCATATTAACAGAGGGCCAAAGTGCCACAAGTTCACACTGCAGATCAGGCTTTAATCACCCAGATACTGCCCAGGCAAGCAACAGGTTCAGAATATTATGAGGACATGTCTGTCTGTTTCATTTGTTCAATTTCAGAATACAAAAGTTGTATCACTGAATTCTTGAACCAGGTTAAAGATCTGCTAATCCCCTCAGTCTTAAACATCTCCTTTATTCCTCTGCTGGTTCAATGGTTTGATTTGTGAACACTTCAGAATCAAGCTATACTGGAAACTCCCAGGCAGGAGAATCTCAACACAGAAGAACAGCCAAAGCAGAGAGCAGCAGAAAGCTAAGGCTTGTCTACATGCATGCAGTGATCGTTGCCTGCTGTCTTACATGACTTGAAAGAAGAACAAAAAAAAAAAATCCTCCTCCCTCCTTTTCACTCCACTGAGGCTGCATTTGTTTTTCAGAGAGGAAAAGTGCAGCACCTCATGCTAACACCACTGTGACACAGAACATTTATCCCAGATCCCTTGCAAACCCCACAACCATCCAAGCACATGGGTCATAAGGTTACCCTGTGCCAGAAACAGCCAGAAGCCTTTCACTGCTGTTGCTTCTTTTTTCAACCAGCAGTCAAGGGCTGTGCAAACACCCTTCTGCCCTCGGAGTTTTTATAGGGATTACCACTCAGCATACATCCCATCAGCAGGAGTTTATAAACAAGCTTATTAAAAGCCACCACTGTGTTTTAAAAGATGCACTCCCCAATAGAAGGAACGTTTACATCCAATCAAAACAGATCACTGCAGGTTTCCCTTGCCCATCTCATCATAGACCAAATTATCTCCCTGTCAGAATCATAGAATGGTTTGGGTTGGAAGGGACCTTAAAGATCATCTAGTTCCAACCCCCTGCCATGGGCAGGGACACCTCCCACTAGACCAGGTTGCTCAATGCCTCACCCAGTATGGTCTTAAACACCTCCAGGGAGGGGACATACACAACCTCCCTGGGCAAAGTTGTACCTGAAGGCAGGCGGGAGGGCTGCTGCCCAATCTCCCCCAATGTGACCCAATGTGTGGGTCACATCATTCCATCCCATCCCATCCCTTGGCACGATGTTGCAGACTTGAATGCCCAGTATGCCTGGACACAGACCACAGCCCACAGCCCACAGATCTTCCAACTCAAACACTAGTTACAATTGATTATGTTTCATATGTCATATTTCACTTATCATTACATGAAGCATTACTGAATCTCCTTAGAGCTGCAAATTTTGTGAAGCAGACACCTCCCTCTCTGCAGCAGCAGTATCTTTCTATGGAAGAATCAGAGATGTCTCTAAAATCTATGATGAAACATATGATGTTTTCTTCTACCTTTGACTAAGTACTCTCAGTGAGTTCCAGTCTGAAACAGGTGTTTGAGGCACACAGAAGACATTGTACTTGGATCTGATATGCCAATTGGCACAGCTTGCACAGGTACCATAAAAATAGGAAACACTTTAAAAATTAAATACTGATGTGTGCATTTGGAAGAGGGATCTCTTTCCTCCTGGAATTCTGTTTGGGACTGACTAACTTCTCAAAAGAAAGAAGAAATGACAAAGTGAGACACTATCAAAGGGAAAGGATAGTGAGAAACCTGTACCTCCTTCAGAATAAACTACATCCTTCATCATATCTTTAGAGGGAAGTTCCAGACATAATGACTAGTATTTGTGAATGAATCTGTAAAGCTCCATGGAGATTGCTCCACAAGAAAGCAGCTTTAGAGGTTAAATGTTTTCATTCCAAAAGAAGGCTTAAAGATTAAGTAAAATTGCACTGTGGAGTGCTTTGGGTAATGGCACTGGGGTAACTGGCAGCATGTGCACAACAGGTGTGCTTGTGGATGTGTGACAGGCATTTTTTAACAGAAAAAATTACATTTGCACATTTAGAATTAGCTCTCAATTTTTTATGTACATGGTCACAGATGTTGTTAACTTTGCTGCAGTGAGGTTGGATTTTGGCAAGTTGCAAACTTGTAAGTTAAAAGAGAACACTGCACTGGGAAACAAATTCTCTAAAATTAATTGTAGACTTTTTGAATTACTGGAATTAGGAGGAGCTTTGAGTTTTGACTTCTCATGCTGGACAGTGTCCTGGAAGACCATCTAATGATGTCACTTCTGCCAGCTTTGCTTTTTCATCAGCCAGTACTTCTGCAGATGCATGTTCTGCACTGCATCCAAAACCATCATTCAGATACATTTCAACAGGGCTAGGAAAAGATCTTTACACTAGTCTTAAAAATAAACAAGTCAGATTGTTACAGTTAATTGAGTATAGCCAAGAGACTAAGCATTTATCTATATTTTAGGATTAATTGGTGAGCTTCTAACAATGGAACTTTTTGCTCAGCTTGACCTCAGACCAAAGACCTTTTGGTGCATTTCCAGACACAAGGGTAACAAGACAGTTCTTGGGCCAGAACTCAACCCACTTTAAGCAAAAGGCTGGTCATGGATATGCCACTGAAACTCTTCTGGGGTCTTCATTGGGTTTTTTTGCCAACAAGACACAGATAAATCTACAGAACAGACAATGAGATTGGTAAAGCTCCACAAACAATTTGTGTTTTAAGGCAAATATATTCATATTGAATATTATTCCAACAGCTCTGCATTGAACCAGATACTTTCTCAGCACTATGTCTAAGTTAACCATGTGCCATTAAACAGAGAGTCAACAGAATGGTCTCAAGCCTTGCTACTGCATGAATCAGAGCATCTTGCAGATCTAACATGAAACAGCAGTAAGAGAGCAGTAGAGGCAAGTGAGCAATACCACCAAATGCTAATGGCAGCACTCAGATCAAGCCTGAAGTAATTCAACAGACAATACAAAACAGGGCAATGAACTTGGATTACTATGCTAAGAGAAGCTGTACACCATGTGGAATAGTAGCCCATCAAAAAAACTGTCACTGAACATGTCAGAAAATGAATCATCTGAATATTAACGACAGAGAGAAGTTCTTACTTAAACATCTTTCTATTTTTCAACCACCTATAAAAGAATGTACCAGAGGTAGGAGAAAGCCATTATCATTTTTTGCTACTTTTATAGACATGGAACAAATCAAGAAAATCTCAGAGGCACTGCTAAGATTCACCTATAAAACTGTCTGCCATTTCAGAATTTAGCAGCAGAAGTGTCAGACAAAAGAAGGACACTTAAGGAACAGAAAATTACTTAAATGGATAAAGAAATTGAATTATAAGGAATACATTAAAGAAACATTTATACTTCTGTAGTTAATAAAAGGGCTAAAGGGGAAGTAAAATTTGATGAATTGTTTTTCAGATCTCAGTGTGCTTAGTGTATTGCATTAGAATCAAACAGAGATTCTCCAGATATCTTCTGATCATTATTAATGATACAAAAACACATCCTTTTATCAAGAAAAACAAACCTAGCTAGTGAGAGAAAAATTTCAAGCAATATAATCACCAGTGAAGAGAAAGCATTTAAATGATAAAGAAATTAAGATAATGTAAACTCTTCACTATTGATTTAATTTAAATCATATTAAAACTAGCAGCTAATGAAACTTTACAACATTGAATGAGACCCTTACGGATTATTAGATTTTCTCTGTGCTTCAGTAATAAAGTGCACTCACTCACATTCCAGACACTGGATTCCTGTTACAGCATCAATGTCTTTCAAAAAAATTCATATTTCTGACTGGGATTTGGATTATTTATATGCATACATCATCACACATTCTAAGTTATTAAAAATATGACGTGCATCCTGAAGACATGAATTTTTACATCATAGGAAACTTCCACATCACATTGTGCATGAGGACAGAGAGAAAAAAGGGAAGTTTAGAAGCTATATTGGAGCAGTTTTTTACCATCCTGAAAAGGTTTTTAAGGTCTGCATGGAGTCAAGCAAAGAAAGCAGTATTTTACTTCATCTTTCTGTTAACAAGCATTCATATACATGCCAATTATCTTCACTTGAAATACTCTGCAGAGCCTGCTGTAGCAGTGAGTTGACTTGAGAGGAATTTAATGATCTAACCCATTTTTTAGGGTTTTTTTTTCCCCTCAAAGATTACACCATCTTCACACAGAACTTTTTTTCTACAGCTTATAAGACTACCATTTAAAAATGAACTTAATCTAAGTTATTACTAAATTATTAGATTTGGGACACGGTCTTGCACTTTTCCTCCAGTCTTTCAAATTTCATGTTCTGGAGCCTAAAGTTCTGAGCCACAAGCTTATCACCTTGGGGCCTTGCAATCCTCCAGGTGTCGGCTCAGGAAACACAAAGAAGACCTAGTCTATTTCCTTGCCACATCTCTTGTTGCCTTGGACATGAAATTTAAGAAAAGTTTTCCAGCCAACTTAAAATTCTCAAGAATTCATATGGAAAAAATGTATAAAAATCCCTCAAAATTAAATCGATAAGAAAGCAAATATCCTCAGGACTCAGAGAGCGCAAAGTCACCTGCAGGCCACTTAATGTTCCTGCTCTATATAAAACCATTTTCAAAATAAACATGAGACCTGGTTCAGGCAGCAGTAGCAAGTGACTGCAGATACCTTACCCTAGGCAGAGGGGATTCATTCCTTAGTTAACATCACATTCAGTTCTGTGATTTTTCTTTCATGTAAATAGATTCCAAGCACTCATCACATTTCAATCCTAGCTTTGTTTTGCTGTCTGTCATTGAAATCACATCATCCTTGAAAATGCTCAGACAAGAAAACTAGGACAATTGCAACACTTGATCATTCCTCTATCAATCTCAACATAAACAGAAGAGCAGAAAGATACAAAGTCAGTTATGTTAAAATGTAACCAAGCTGTTGCCATCTGTATCAAATTCCAAACACTAAAATAAAACCAGATGAAGACCTCAAACCAGGCAATTTTTAACTCTGTTGAAATGCTGAAGACCCTCTCACCCCAGTTCTGAATTAGCTTCAAGTGGTATGACATCACTATGAAGCTTCCTCTGTCCTTCCACTTCTGCTTCAACAATTTCTTATTGCTGGTTTTTTATCGTTTCTTATTAATGTATATAAATACCTAAAAGGAGGGTGCAAAGAATATAGAGCCAGGCTCCTTTCACTCATGCCCAGTGAAAGTGACAGGACCAGAGGCAATGGCACAAACTGAAATGCTGGAAGTTCCCTCTGAACATCAGGAAACACTTTTGCACTGAGACTGATGGAGCACAGATTGCTCAAGGGAGGCTATGAAGATATTCAAAAGCCACTGGGAGAACATTCTGCTTTTTGTGGCCCTGATGGAGCAAAAGGGCTGGACCAGGGGATCTCCTCAGGTTCCTTCCAACCTCAACTTTTTTGTGACATTGTTTCAGTGATCAAGCAAATCCTTCCAATACCCACACACATCTTCATGAATGCTGTGGTTTATGGTGTGGCTGTTGAAAAAAATGCAGCCACAACTGATGAAAGCCATGTTAAGAGAACAGAATGAGGAATCATCAGTCCTCTGTACAGCTATCTCAGCCCATGGGCAGTTTCTTATTAGGGCAAATTAGGATAACAGCTGACCTGCAGAAAACCCTGATTTATACAAGGATGTTGGTCTGTCAATAATACGGTAAAATATATGTGTTCTGAGGTGTATATGTCAGAGGCTATTTCCTCAAAGTATCTAATGAATAAAAGGGTAGGACAGTGCTGTCATTTCAACTTGGATCAAGACTCACATTTTATATACCTTGCAGGATTCTTTAAAGATGTAAGCAACAACAGTATTTTGTTATCTAATACATCAGGTATCCTCACTAATTTAAATGAACAGTGCAGAGGTCTAAAGAAAAAGCCAGCACATTTGCAGATGGGATGTTCTTTTCTGAAATGTATCTTTTATATGCTGATGGTCATTTTCCCTACAATGTGTAAAACTAACCAAATGAGAACTCTATAACCTAAATTTCTTATTTCACATCTAAGTCATCTTCAAACGAACCAGAACAAACCAATTATTTTAATAATAAGAGGAACCACAGAATAAATACCACCATTGAAAAAAAATGATTCTGTAAGTAAGCTGCAGCCACAAGAAAAGACTGATGTAATGCACCTGGAGCACTTCTCATTTACACACCTGAATTAGAAGGAAATGTTCTACATTTCCCCTTGGGGAAGAGGTGGAATATGCTCCACTGAGCTGGAAACTCACTGCTCCTGATTTTTATGGCCTCGGGTTGAATCAGATATTCCCCTTCTATAAGGGGAATAGTGGGAAGCTCCAAAGGAGACAGCCATTTCTTAACATATCATAAATTCATTGGAGTTTTTATGTGTGTCTATATACATACATGTATATATGTTTACACACATGTATATATGTTTACACACAGACTCCAGCAACACTTCATTCTGCTTTCATCTCATTTTTTTGTATAGGGAGGTTAAGCATGGGGCTGAGGACTGCAGCACTCAGTTCATTCCAGAGCCAACAGACACATACGTCAGCCTGCAGTAGGGGAAGGGAAGAAGCTCCTCACAACCACCTCCCTCTCCACGCTGCAGACAGCATGACTTGCACTCCCACCCCACACTGCCCCATTCATCACAGATGTTCTAGTTGCTTCACCACGCAAATAACTTCGCCTACAGTCATTTACAAAGAACAATTTTTCACTCTTATTTTTGGACCTATCTCACACTTTGGTAATGCTGACTGAGGCACAGACTTGCACAACACACCAACCATAGGCCAAGCAGTAAAACATTGCAGGACTTGTTCCAGGTTACTCCAAAGTCCTTAAATAGTTTGGCCTGGTTCTGTACTTCACTTGGCTTTGACACATATGCCAGACTTCAAGAAGTCATCACTAGTCAGCATCACACATCCACAAGAACAGATGTAACCTATATTGTCACCAGCATTGTCTGAAACAATGAACAAATGGCACCAAGACCTTTCTTCTACTACTTCAAGACATTCTTTGACTTGTGGACAAGAGCTCCTAAAACAGTGCACAACTTGCAGTTATTAAAATGGTAAATTATTTCTCTAGGAAACTGTCACATTATTGGGACATGACTTTCCTTATGAATTCAGTTTTCATTACTGCTAGATTAGACCATGTTTCCTCTACACTAAGTAGGGAATTCTGTGATATTCTGAAGGATAAAACTCAAGGGAGGCTCTGTTATACAGAAAACTCATCCATCAGGTGAAAACTTGAGCAAAGAAGATACAGTTAATTTTGCATCATACACTTTAGCAAGAGAAAATCCATTAGAACAGTCATCCTTCTCAATGTCTGCTTAAGAAACAGGAAGCATAGGTGTAAGTTACCACAAATATCCAAGGCCATATACAAATCCATCAGGGAATTGTATGTATATATAATGCAAGTAACCCACTCTTCTTGTGCACTTTAAAAATATTTCCTCTGAACTTAGCAGCTCTTATTCTCCTAAAAAAACACCGTTTTTTTATTCCCCTATGAAAAGGAGAAAAAAGTAAAAAACATAAATCTTGCATCTGAAAGCTTGAATGTTGTAACACAGTCTTTTCCCCTCCAAGGTCCTGCTATTCTCTCTAAACCACTCTGTACTCTAGACAGTCTGGCTGCATTGCCAACACATCATTTGTACTTTGCATGGTTTGATTGCTAGATTTATTAAATTCAATGTAATTAACTATGAACCTTTTAGTCTGAAACCCATATGCTATGAAGTACAGGAATGAAAACGTCTGAAACCTTTAAAAAGTAACCATTAATAAAACAAACATTATTGTAGATCTATAAAATAGCTCTCCAAAGTAGGCTACACTTAACCTTATGGGAGCACAATGGGCCATGAAGAACAAAGCAAAGACCAGTCTTCCATGAAGCCATAAATGAAGCTTAAATACAGACAGACATACTGACTCCCCTGGAAGATCCAAATTTAGTTCATTACAGATCTCGAGTAGACTAGAATAGTAACTCATTTTTCTGCTAGAAGTAGCTAATTACAGATTCAGAACAAAGTTCAGCAAGCTGTGCAATTATCAAAACACAGACAAATTGAATGACAGGTATAATTCCATTTGTTATGCAACTGGCAGAATGCAGGGAAGACCAAGGAACACTGGTATGGGCAATTGAACTGGCCTGTGATAGATAATCCCACTCTTGGTAAACAGGCATTAGTGACATTTTGACTGCAAATGACAAAGCCTGACCAAAAAGAAATACTCACTAACATAAAGGTTAATTTAGTGTTAAAGACTGTTGAATTTCACAGATCTTGTCTGTACCAGAATATGAATGTCAGTTTATTAAAACAGTTTTATCCATTTTCTATTATTCTTCCTGATTTCTCAGAAGTTATAATGGGAAACAGACACAGCTTTCGCTGCTCTTAAGCCATTTAGTAATTTTAAATCACCATCTTAAACTAACTGCTCAGCCACAACTATAAAGGCACCATGCAATTCCAGGATTTCAGTTGCAGAAAATGGGCTGAGCTGCCTTTACCTTGGGAACCGATTCTTCTGCACACTAAAAAAGGTCTATGCTGGGCTTTTGGAGATCACAGCTGTGTTGTAAAGAAAAAGGAGGACAATCTGAAGCAGAACTAGGCCCTGCAAAGAAACCACAGCTTTTTTTCCTTTAGTTTATGTTGACTTGACTGGAGAGTGTTACATCCTACACTAAATTCGGGGGAAAAAATAAAAATTTTAAAATCACACTTTCAGTACTAAAAAAAATACTTGATAATTAACATTTATTGCATAAATAGTTTATCTTTGAAGATGATGTAAACCACATTAGGGTATCTCACACACCACTGAATATATTATTTTACCCCACAACAGTGTAGCCTGGCATGGGTAATATTAACCACTGGTCATGATGCAACACACAAGCTTATCTCAGGATGCAACAGTCAGTGTCTGAGGTAGAGCTGCAAAAACATTAGTGAACAATGATCTGAAATAATCATTTTGTACAGGTTTTGTTATCCATATTTAGGAAAGATTCCCGAAACTGCACAACTATTGAAAAGGTTACAGGAATAACAGGGTAAATCAAGAACCCATCCCACAGGCTGGCATAGCCTGGCAAAGTGAAGACTGACAGAGAGACTCTTGTCTATCATGTGAAGGGGATGAAAAAGGAGCATTAGGAAAGTGGAAGAGCTGTCTAAATTTACAAATGTTGCTTACACAGTGACAGTGTTTATGAGGTAACCTTGAATACATTTAGGTTCAAAAAACAGGAAGAAAGGTGTCTAACTATGAAAACAAAGTCTATCAAACACCATTCTTTAACAAAAAAAAACCAACACTGTGTGCACCAAGCAATCTCATTATTTGAAAGGAATATTGCTTTGCAGTTCTTGAGATGAAAACCAAGTAGAGTTTTTGAACAAGAGAGGACACTTCCTGTTAATAACTAGCAAGCCAGAAATGTAAAGATCAACCTCTGAAAAGAGGTTCATTCACTGTAAGTCAGACCCTTAGGAACAAGTTCATAGTTGACCATGAGTGTGTTGTCACAGCATACAGGTCTTCCAGACATTCCTTTCATGTGAAGGGGAAAACTGAAAAGATACTGCCAGCGTCTCTGAAAATTCAGCAGCAGGCAGAATTACAGGACAGCTTGTCTAGCACAATTATATTTAGATTTCAAGCCAGATGGACATTAATACTTCAATATTACTATTTTCTACTAGAACTTCAAATAGATTATCTCAGTTCTGACTCAGTCTCAAACAAGCGATGGCAGTGGCACTAAAATTTACAGAAAAGCAAAATCAAAATGGGTAAGTTCAATGAGAAGCAGGCACACTAGACAAAAGGCTGAAAATTAACAAACTTTATTGCATGAACCTGAAATACGAGTTAAAGATTTAATCTAAATTGTCAAAACCAATACCGAGTTACAAGCTGGCCAGAAAAAGGTGATGAAATGAGATCATATTCTGTTCTAGTTCAAGGAGATGAAGACCTGCAGAGAAAACCACGACACTTCAAGCTAGCACCTCAAGCCTTACCAATTTACTTCCTGCCCCCTACAAAGTAAACTGTTCTTAAGCAGAACTCATACAAAGAGATATTTAAAAATGGATTGTTAGTTTTGTATGGAACTATGTCCAAGGTAAAGCTTGGCAGAAGCCTGATCACTTCCATCTCTAAAAATTAGTATTTCACAAGCAGCCGTCCTTTTAAACAGCAATGAGATATGGTTGTACAAAGTGACCCAATCAGCACACTTTTGCAATCATGTTGCAAACAGCTTTATTGGGGTTTTTTAAGCCAACACTCACAACATCACCCAGCTTCCACAGTACTTTCTGGCCACACTAGGAAATACATGCACTACAAGTAGCTAAACTCTGTACTCTGAGAAGTATGATGCAAGGCCACAGGTTGAACACGCAGTACATGTCCTAACAAATATGAGGAACGGGGGATAAGGAATCAGTAATCCAAGCTTTCTTGTAATCATCAATCAAAATCATTCCTTAAGTATCACCTCACTGCAAGAAAAAAAATTCTCATTTTTCTGACATGTCAAAATAGTTAAACTAGTTTTTCAACAATCAGAAGTGTCTGCCCTCCAACCGGCAGCAGACATATGATAATGAATTTTAACTCAGATTTCTGTGTCCCAGATCAGAGATGCGGCAAAACTGGAGATGCAACCAACACCAGATATAGCTGGAAAAATCCTTTAGCATTTACAAAGGAAATTTTAAGATTAATATAATTCATTCAGCCCCTTCTAAAGTGATTACACAACACACGATAAATTTGAGCAGCACCATCTGGTAGGAAGATGTACAATGCACACGCATCCATTACTCGCACATTCTCACACTGTACCAAGCCTCTGGGGGAATATATTTTACCATGATATTTGAATTGGAAAAACATCATTTAAGAACTCAAATCTGAAAGGAAATGGTTTGCATTTAACTATGGTTACAGAATTAAAAGCTAAACTCATAACACAAAGTACAAAAGACATGCACATTTTGAGATACCATTTTAAATACCTAGTTTGAGTAGCGACATTTGCTACATGGACAATGCACAAAGCCTGACTTAGATACTGAAGATTACACCATGCAGGGGACCTGCTTGGGGAACATAGATTCTAAACTTTAGCATAAACAAAACAACTAAAGAAACTGCAAATACTACATTAATTTCATAGACTGAAGGGTCTTTTTTCTTTCACTGTGAATTGGTGAGCACTAAGACAGTCTAAAGATAAAGACTAGAAGAGATTATAAGTATTGCAAGACAGAAAAAATAAAAGCTTCTGAGAAGTCCAAAAAGATCTTTTCTGTATACATATTTGTTAGAAATATGGCTAATATTGTAAGCATAAAAATGTTATTTCCCTGGATACAATCAAGTCTCTTGGAATAACGTGGGACAAGAGACTGTTTAACAAATTTCCAAATAAATGTTTGCATCCAGACACAGGATCCACCAAGTTCCAGTCTGAGTGTAGCATCTCAACTGACTAAACCACTTTCTATAGGTACATCTGAGCACTGCTGATGAAATTTGCAGATAGGCATGAGACCTCTATGTGCATCAGTTGACCAGCTAAAGTGATCTAATAAAATAAACTACTTTTGGCAGCAGATCTAAAATGAAGATAATCTTCCCTGTACCATTCACATTAACCCCACATTCTTTTATCTTCAGAACTCACAAGTGGATTAATGGTTGACTCATGTCTCGTTCAATAGCAGTGAGCAGAGGGCAGGAATAAGAAATAAATCATTGGAAAAATACAATTCCATTTACTCGCACATCTAAACTAATTTCCTAGAGAGTGTCTCATAGGCTCATAACTTTGTATCAAAGGAGCTTTTCTTTGTTAGCAATTCATTTTCCTCAGTCATTGCACAAAGAATCACGCAGAAATTTTGCATTGGAAACACACACGTGGGGAATTTGGGCTCTGGTAAAAAAAAAAAAGTAGCATATTTTCCTAGCTATTTTTAGACAGCAAGTCAGAAGAAAAAGCAGTAATCACTGAACCCTATAAATGTTATATACAACATGTATACCTATCTCATATCTAGCTCATTGTCTCTAAAAGTTTGGAATTAAAATTTATTAAAAATATTAATTGCAGTAACAGCTTTTCCTCCCTCCCCTTTTCACCCCCAACTAGTACCCTGCTCATACTGCAGAATATTAACAACCATAGAGACTTAAGATGCAAACAATCACCCAGACATTCAGTACCTATTATAGTAGCCTCAAGGCCAGCATTTTTTCCTGTCCAGGCAGGACCATTTGTCAATTTTGATGGACGTTTAAATAACACTTTGCTATATTTATGAAGTTGCTTGTGTATTTCATCTACAAGCATCCATTATTTAAAATTAAAATGCATAGTTTGTATTTATTAAAATAGGTATCACATGGGAGTTCTTGTTGTAGAGTCATGAAAATTTAGAAAAACACGTCAAAGAACCTTCAGTGACTCTGGCCTATTTCTCTACAGAAGGCTGCTTCACACTTCTTTCAAAGTCATCTGTTCATGAAAGTGTAAAATACATTCTAGAAGTGTGAGCAGAACCAGTAAAAGAACTGTTGGGATTTTCTCACTCAGTGCATTTATTTGAATGTCAGCAACTGTAATCTAGAGCATTCATTATACAACAGAACAGTGATATCATTGCAAAGGGACCTTTTCACCCTTAGCTGCCTTCCTTCCCTATTCTCAAATGTTGCTAAGCCAACCATCTTCATAAAAAGCAAGAGTAACTGGGACAAATTAATGAGTTTTAACTAAACATACCTTTAAAATACCCCTAAAGGTCATGGATGTGACATTTTATGTTTCTCTACAATGTAGATTTTATTCACATAAGCACATTTGGCAGGTAATCTAACTCACAGTACAGTGAGCCTCCTTCATCAGCTCAGGCTTAATTGCTTCCCATACATACACTTTTCCTATTAATGCTTTTTGACAAATTCACTGCACATTAATTTTCATTACTTGTCCTCTCATGCAAAATGGGCCATTATTCCTCAATCCCAACGAGTTTTCAAAATGAAGTAGTTTCTAGTTCAGATAGGTGAACCACTGTTTCCAGTATGGCATTTGGGATATGACCTAATTGCAGCTAATACAGTTAGAAGTTTGTCAAGCACAGCTGAAGACAACACCAGCAGACATAACTTGAGAAAACACTACCCACTGTTGTTAAAAGTAACAGAGAAGACCAGAGTTCTTTTCAGTCAAAAAATTTTTGAGCCACAGAAATGTAACAAAGTAGGCTTCAAGCACCTCATCTGCATAACCCTTCAGAGATAGGGAAAACTTACCTGATTTAAGAAATGATACAGTGAAAGTTTACCAGAAAAGGTGATTTACTGAGCTTTGTTCTTGCTGTTTCTTTCACTCAAGTGGAATTCCTGGAATTTTATGTGCTACCTGTCCTACCAGGATTCAGCACCTACTCCATGCTAGAAAAGACTTTTTCTCTGCAGGAAGGCTCCAAATTCACAGTCAATGAGTATACACTTATCCAGAGCAGCTTATCACAGGCCTCTCATTATTGGTCAAAAGTCATTGATAAGTAATAGGAGAATCACATGAGATTCTCTTTGGAAACTGCAGGGAAGCTTTGAAGAAGGTAACTGAAAGAAGACTTCTTGTGCAGAAAATTATGTTGGAGTTTTTTTCATAAGGTTTTGTAAAACTTGAAAATATCATGAGAAACCAGTCAGTCAGTCCCACAGACTCTTTTCACCTGCAATCTAAACTATGCATGAAAAGCACAGCTGCAGTATGGAATAGATATCTATGTAGTTGTGTGGCCAGAGAGAGAATTTAAGAATTACAGTTCTAGAGAAGGAAGATAGATTTGCACCAATTACAATCTCTCAGCAAAAGCAACAGTTTCTATGATGCTCTTAGAAGTTACAAAATAAAACCTCTCCAGTGTTCTTTTTCATGAAGAGCTTACTTGAATTGGTTCAGACTTGTTCTGTTTGCCTTCTGGTCTAAAAATATGACAGCAATGAAGCTTTCACTGAGGTACTTAAACACCAATAATATCTTACTCTCAAAACAAGGTGGTTTTCCATACAGATGACTACAAAATTGTCATTTTTCTTCTGGAAGGTTCAGATAGTTATACAAAGTATGAAGCATTAAAAGAAACTTCAAATCCAGCTTTTCAGCATTTTTTTTCATCCATTTTGACTGGATGAATTAAAATCAAATTTGTCTATAAAAACTTAACACATAAACATAAAAGAAAATGCTCAAACTTGAGTTGAACCTTCAGCACAAGTAACATGAATAGCAATTCTTAGTGTTCAGTTCATTACATTAATGCAGAAAGCAGCCCTTGGAGATACCTACAAAGCCTATAGTTAATTGTTTATGGTCTTTCAACTGCAAATTAAGCTTATTTATACATATGAAAACTCACTCTAAAGTAACAGATGGAAGCTTCTGTGGGAAATATGCACATAAATTTTATATTTCATGTGAGCTGTAGATGGAAACAAGCATACTGCCTTGGATTAAAATCTCCCAGCTGTATTGATTTTTCAGAATGGAACATGACTAGAAGTTATTCACAGACGCTTTCCTCCCGCAGCAGCAAATTGCTCTCCCTCCTCTTGTGGGGAAAAGGCCACCAAGGGGAAAAGCTGCTGTTGGAAAAAGAGACCCCAAGAAGGATGTGAGGCTGTCCCCAGCCAGATTGACTGCCCACATCTAAAAATCTTGCAAAATAAATAACATTCAAAATACCCAGTTTCTCTTCATGTTATCTTCTCATCCATCTTCATAAAGCATTATGTCCCTTGCATGGCTGCCAGAGAACTTTTCAGAAGGGACTGTGCAGCCAAGCACACATAGTAGGAAAGCACTGAAATAACACTGGAAAGTCACCCGTGTCCCAGGTTTGGTAGGCTCACAGAAAGAGAAATCAACTCAGATTCATGCTAGAGGGAATTCAGACCACCATGGACACATCTTTTTCCTTTTAGGATCTTTGGCCTCAACTGACAAGCATCCCAGCAAGTGAACAAGCAGGGATGCATCCACAGGTAATGAACCTCTTCTCAAGAAAATCCCTGCACCTTCAGCAATAGCTCAGAAACATCATCATTCAGTAACTCTGTCAGTGGGATGTCCACGTGTACCCTGCACCAACCAGCATGCTGTAGTGCCTGCAGGGACTGCATTCATGATCTCAGGACACAAGAATACTCATCAGCGACAAACTCTGAGCAGTAACATTTGATACAGTCACGACACTGCCAAGGAAGATTTACTTCTTTAGTGAGGCACGAGATTGCAACTGCTGAAATCCTGTCTCCTGGGCATTTGAAGTCTATAGCACCTCCAAATATTCCAAGTTTACTCAACTAGAAACACTAAAAATAAACTCAAACATTAATGATGTGGCAGACTGACATTCATAGATGCTGACCTAGAACAACCAACGCTACCAGGAAGCACAATGTCAACTCAAAACCCACAGCTTGCCCCCTGCAAAAGGGGCACTTTACAGACCATAAATTGCAAACAAAACCAGCAGTCAATTGCTGCCATAATTACAGCTCCTTTTTCTCACAACAGATAAAAATGAAAAAAAGCTGCAATTCCTCCCAAGGTTATTCTGCCCACACAAGAGAACTCCTAACCCTGTGAGTATGAATCCAATGAAGTTATGACTCACACAAATTTAGAATGAGCCAGAAGACCCTCAAGAATCAGTACACGTAGTTGTCATAGACACACAACAACAGCTTTTCTTTTAACTCAGCTGTCAGGGACAGAGTTCCTATCTGAGCACAAACTAGAGGTCTGTTATCAGAACTCCAAAGGTGCCACCAGCCCACTGAAGCCTGGCATCCAGCACCAGTACAAGCATCACACCTGGAGACAAACTTATTTATATACATGGACATGAGATCCATGTGCCACAACTGCATAGAAACAGCCCAGAGCTCAGTGTACAGAGCAGCTGCAGTATTAACATCTTCACACAGACAGGCCAATTCACTTGTTCCTTTTGCAGAATGCTTCAATTTTCCTGTAAGATGAGCAGTTCTGACAGTCCCTGAAGTTTGCAGCTGGAAACCTCATAAAAGCAACAAATAATGCTACAGCAGAGAAATTATGACTGCTAAGTCATCATCTTTAGAAGCAGGAACCACAGACACAACAAACTAGAGACAGAATTAACTCTAAGATGCATAGGACAGGTTCTCACTGCAGTAATCCAGGGGATTTCTTCTGCCCGCTTTCAGTGTACCAATGGCTCCAAAACACAAAGCAAAAGAAGCTCTTCTGCACAAAAAAAGTCATCTTCTGCAAATTAGTGAATTCAAATCACAGAACAGTTTCAGTTAGAAGGGACATTAAATACCATCTAGTTCCAACCCCCCTGCCATGGGCAGGGACACCTCCCACTAGACCAGGCTGCTCAGTGCCTCATCCAGCCTGGCCTTAAACACCTCAAGGGAGGGGGCATTGACAACCTCTCTGGGCAACCTCTTCCAGTGTCTCACCACCCTCACAGTAAAATCCAAGATTTCAATTTTTGTGCAGTGTTCTGTGGATAGTATCATAACAGTGAAGTCATCCTTGGATACATCAAGCAAATGCGAAATGATACAGTAATATCAATCTGAATATTCAGAAGATCACTTAATCAGCACTGCTTATTTTAGAGGAATCATTACAAAGTGCAGTTCTAATTACTGAATTGTCAATCACTACTGATCATTCCAGCAAATATACCCAACTATTATGATTATTCCACAGATTAAGCCATTGCCCAGATGATTGTTGCAGCCTCCAGTTTCTCTAGTAATTTCCTCAGTGATGCAGTTATGCATAAACATAAATAATTACAGCACAAAGAAAACCAGAGTTATGGGAAACATCTAGTACTGTGATTTATTCATACCAGAATAGTTTATGAGGCAAGGCATGAAATTATGACACAAAGAATTAACCCTTTTTGGTTTTACAACCTCTATTTTAAAATAAAAATAATAATTCATCTGTGAAGTTTAGTTACTCTTAATGTTAGTTCTCCACAGCCTCCATTTCCATTGTTCAAGCACACAGGATGCATGTTAAAGATTTTCATTAAATGAAAAGTACTTAATCAGACAGCCTTGACTATACAAGACAACATACCTACCAGTGCTTAACAAAGCTGCAGAAAGAAAAAGTGGGCAAAATGGAGTTGTTATCACAATGCAAGCAGGAAAACGTATAGGGTGGACTAGGTGGTGGCATGAGGGAAGGCAGCTCTATTTTGACCTCATATTAAAAAAAAGTGGAACACTACACCAGCCACAGGACGAATCTGAATAACCTTCAAGGTAGCTCCACATGAAAAAGCCAAGATCTAGACACAAATCTTAACAGAGACCCCAAATAAACTGCCCCATCCAGCACAGACGAGTTGCTCCAAAATGGGACTCAGGAATACAAAAAACATGTTGAAATTCCTCAGAAATATGAACCAGAAGACACAACCAAAAGTTTTACTTTGCTGATGCTTGCATGTCTTCTCTACTGATCATTATGTGATATGCTTGAATGCAACATGCTTAAAGTGATTTCATTTGATGATCCCTCACTGGGATCTAAAGGAACAAGAGTTGGGTTTTTTTTCTTTTTTACAAAATCAGTCTTAAAGTCATTAGCTAAGTAAGTTCCCAGAATGAAACAGCATGCCATATTCCAAAATTGGGATGCTGAAGCTTTAATCAATTTTTCACATTGTCACTAAGATCAGCTTGAGTTTTGGAGACATTGCTGGAACAGATCCATACCAAGGGAAGCTGCCATTGCAGACTCCAGGGAGGGGGGAATAAAAGGGCAGAAAAACAATGTTGTGAGCACTAATTGCAGGAGGCCAGTGGAGATGGACATGTAGAACCCTTTGCCTAAATAATGTCCTCAGGTGTAGCCTTACAGTGTGACCAGGAGGCAGAGCACAATCACAACCAATGGCAAATAAGCACCGGAGTCACAGATAAAGGTGGAATCTAATCACAAGGCAATAATATCTAAATTTTCATCACTTGACAGAAGAATGTAGCAAAGAGCAAAGCCCTGAGGCTCTCTGTCTTGTGAAGGAAATTTAAACTTCTAACGCTATAACAAGAAATGCAGAAGTATTTTAAGGAAAGTCACTCTATCATGAGAAGCAGAAAAAATCATCCCACATTTTCATGCTCTGTTGTATACATCCGATCTAAGAAAAGCTATCTCCCACGCACAAAATGAGTGAAGGATCATCTCACTTACTGTATTTTACACATTAAATTAGGAATGGAATAATCTGCACTCTCATTTTCTATGTCAAGTAATTGAACAATGGAAGTTACCAGACTTCCAGATACCCATCCAAGGATACAGCAGCAGCCTGTGCCCTCAAGACAAATTCCAGGCAGACCAGCCCCATTTGAGTCCTCTGCAAAAATGCAGCAAAGACCCTGACACAACCACCATTTATGCCACTCTATTCTGGACTTTAGACACGTCACCAAATTTTATCAGCAGAAATGAAAGTTAAAGGAAGCTCATTCCACTATGTTTACAGAAGAACACTATTATAAAACCTTTGGAAAAAAAAAATCATCTACCATTCTTTGATTCTGTAAATAACCACTGGTCAGGTATTTTGTCCCCAGTTGCATCTCCTCTAGGAAGCATTCAAGCACCTATTTGTGTGTCATTTCAAACACTTGTGCTGTTTACAACAATGAGCTATGGATGTACAAACAAATGTCAAGTGCTTCTACTTTTTTCAACTTATTGAAAGTGTATGAGTCATCATGCCATCACGCACATGTAAAGTCTAAGCCAAATGGCATTTACCATTTCATATTTCCCCCTAAAGCTTACTTTTAATAAATCACACTGAAAGTCTTCCCAAAGATTTAACCACATCTGAGTTGCTTCCCCTTGACTTATACCTTGTTATAAAACCGCAATCAATGAAATATCTGAGGTTCTTCCCCATCTCAGAAACTACACACACTATTCAATTTAAGTATGTTCAGTCTCGCTTGTCAATACACCAGCTATAAATAGGTAAATACTGGGAGTTCCTTATTACCTGTGCTAGCTGGCAAGGGCTTCAAACTTGCTGTTCAGGAGCTACCAAAGCTGGGTAGTAAGTTAGAAGCCTTGATTTATAATTTGACTGTCAGTTATTCGAAGAGGGAATCCTTTTCACTCAACCTAATTGTTCTACTGAAATGCTGCCAGACACCTCCATTACACCCCTGATGTGCCAGGAGGGAATTACAGCTTTTATTTGCACTTTCCTGAAAATAGCTCAGTAGTGCATGCTAAGATGAGGATCTTGACATTATTCACAGTTTGGAGGAGACAAGCTATCAGTTATCTTTAAACAGACCACTGCTCCTCTTTCTTTTAGGAAAAGATACTGTTCCACATTGCCAGAGAGGGACAGTTAATCATAACTACTTCAAGGACACTCCAGACAACAACAGCCTTTTGTAAAGCCCTAAATTTAATATCACAAAGCACATGGACAAGAGGAATCCATTAAGATACTTGTTTAGAAACTTTTCTGGTAATTGTTTGTTGATTACTCTCTAATGTAAATACAGTCCATTTCCACCTGCCTTTATGTGGCATAGAAGAAAATATCTTTCAAATGGGAACCACTGCTTCTGATACATTTGCATAAAATATGGAGATACATTAGTAATGGATTTCATTGCAGGAGATACATAAAACACATTGCTCTGAGCAATTACAACACCTATTCACGTGATGAGCAGAAAATGCATTCATGCACTTATTCAGACCCAGTATGCTATTAAGGCACTTGTTCTCAGTTGAGATTTCCAACTGGATGATCCTTTTGCAGCAGATGTGCCACTGAAGAAGACCACACAGAACTTCACCAAGGCTATTCTCAAGAATAACACACCAGCAGCATTTTAGTCAACATGGCAGATATTCTAAATGCTAGAGTAAAATGCAGATATTTCATCAACAAGTGCCTATGCTCTCTGAATTCATTTTGAGAGAACAGGAAAAGTTACACCAGTGAGTGCCAGAGTGGGAAAGTACATTGGGTTGTCAATACCTCATACTCTCAAAAGGGGTAATATCATACAATTGGCAAAAACTACCTCTGGCAACATAACAAGATCCTCTGCTTCACTGTCATATTGCTTTAGCTATTTACTTCTTCCAAATCTATTTGTTAATGTCTGTTGCTTCAACACAAAAATATTACAAATAGAAAATATTACAAATTCACACAAGCCTATCTATGAGCAGAGAGTTCTCAAAATAAGACAACACTGCAACATAGTTCAACGGTCCACATCTAAAGTCACAGGTAAAAATTGCTGCTCTTTCTAAACCACAGGTGAGTTTTGGGAAAGCAGACTTATGGTGTATGGGTCAAAATGCCAACTTGAACTTCAGAGCTGTTGGTACCTGCATGAGCAAAGGAAGCTAACCCACACCTTTCAGGCTCCTCCCTCTTCACAAACTGGTGCTGCTCATCAGCTTTTTAGCAGCACCTCTTAAAAAACAGCAATAGAAAATATCAATAGCAGACTACATCACAGAAGACAACATATACATTGGCTGTACATACATAATTACACACTAGTATCTACCTTGGTATTGTACTTAAGTCCTTTGAGGACTACAAGTTTCACTCAATGTCTATTTGAGCACTTAAGTACCTACAAACTTAAATGCTTACTCTGAGAACATGCAAGTTTGAAAACAGGGTCTGATTTAGAGTACATGTTATATCTCAACTAAAAGTAGAAGCTATGAATGCATGAGTTTTAGCTATTTAGTGGGGTTCTTCTCCCCATGTGCCACTGAAGAAGAGTAGATTGTTCATTTGCTGACTCACTAGATGTTTCTTATGTTGTGCTCTCTTTGCACATACTGATCCTCACTGTGAAAAAAGCACGTGAAGAATTCTGCCAATTTTCTGTCCAAAACAGCACACAAAGCACAGCTGCCATCCCACAAAATTTCAAACAAAACTGAGGCAGGAGGCCAAGTCTCTCCGTTCATAGAAGCAGACTATGGGCAACTCAGCTGAGGCCCTGAGGGTTTCTGCGTGCCAGTCAGACTAGATCAGAGCAAATGAATTTAAAAGACATCTTAAACCCAAAATTCCAAAGCTCTCCGTGTATCTAAAAGCAGAAGTAGGTCTAGAATATAGACAGTGGCAGCATGGGGGACTAGAACGGGAATCAAGTCTCAACTGATATGAAGAAACTAAAGCTGAAAGCAGAGGATGGTCATTTCAACATCAAAAACTCAAACCTCTAATAACAAAGGAAATCAAAGTGGAAAAAAAATACATATACAAAATGGTGAAGGCATTCCCAACAGAATGTTTATAAGGAGCAGATTTAGCAGACCACCATAGACTTGAACCTGAAATGACTTAATTGAGCATCAAGAGGTTTTTAATCTTTCCTTCTGGCATTTGGAAGTTACAGTTTAGATATATGGAAGAAATCATCACAGTAACTGGTAATATACTGAAGTGATTGGACACAAGTGAGTAACTTGTTAAACCTGGTAATCTGCAAGAATGTGAAAAACCAGGAACAGTTTATGTCTGGCTTCTACAGCAACCAAAGAGAACAGAATTAAAAACATGCTGTGGAATATATTAATAAAAACACTGTGATGATGGCTTGGTTTTCCAAAGCAAAACAAGGCTACTGCAACGAAACACAACAGGGATGAGACTTTAACATAATAATGTACACTTTACCATCAAGCAAAATAGCAGATCTTTTCATGCTTCTCCCACTTTTGTCTTCAATCCACAGAATGGCAATGAACATCCAGCACAGATGTTAAAAAATGTAGCATTTTGGGTATTCAGCTACTACTGCAACCCAGACTGCTCACAGATTCCTGCAACATAACCCACTGCACAGCACGTATGAGATGCAGGCAGCACCATGTGGACATTATGGCAAGAAAAGAGGTGAGAATTCACAAGGCTTTCAGTTATGTACTGCAGTCTTCCAACCACACAGCTCCAAGGGTACTAACAGGGTCACTTTTTCTGCTAATAAAACAGGATGACATGCAAACAGGACCATTTTTCCAAGTCAAGAATGTGTCTTCACCACATCTCTCTTGAGAATTCTGTTGCTGCCCGAGGCACAAGAAAATAAAATACAAAAAGGCAGAAACACCCAAACAACAGTCAAATTCTAGTTTAAAAGGTAAAATGAATATTTCAATAAAAAGAATGTCCTCTTCTAGGAGCTGAGGCTTCAAAAATTCTCAGAGTGCAGTTTACTATATTCCTACAAGACTCCCAAGGCCAGCCTTTCTTTCCAAGGCTGACAAACAGCACTTGATGCTCTCATCAGCCATACTTAAGGACTCCACTCATCCCTCTCTATCTTCACCAAAACTTGCATTTATGCAATCCTGGCTAGATATGGAGACTTTTTTTATGGTATTATAAGGTTATCTAAAGCTATTTATAAACACAAATAAGAACTTAGAACTAGGAAGAGTTTCATGCAGCAAGGACTGAGCTTGCTTCATTCACTCTTCAGTTTCCATCGTAACAGTAAGTGGCTTCTTTTCATTCTTGAATATCTTAATTTTCCTTCTAAATACTGGTCCTGGTTTCATGTGGGGCACAGTTAATTTTCCTTCTAGTAACTCCTGTGATTTGGACTTAGTATGAAACAATGCCTCTCCCTGCCCTATTTTGGGGGTGTTAAACCATGACACTGCTTTGCACTACTACCAATTTGCCAACCAAATGATGTTCAACTAAGTTTCCATCATCCTATAACTCACTTCACATCATTTCATCAGCCACCATATTCCTCTCGCAGGCTTATTTTTACTAGATTAAGCAAAATAAACTCACCTTCTCTTCTCCTACAGGTGAGACTCATCTCCATTCACTGAAATAGCTAATTTCTAAATCAGTTCCAAGATTCATCAGGGCCTTTTTGAATGTGGGAGAGTTCCTGAATGAGTGAAAAATGTCCCTATTTCTAACAGCAGCACTAACTGAAAACACTCTTCCAGGCAAAGCTTGTTTGGGGATTTTTAACTGAAATTAAATGCAATCTAATGAGTTCAATATTCTGTCTTAACTGTCCCAGTCAAGTGACAGAGCTAATATTCATAAACTGGAATAAACAGGCACAATAAGCAGCACAGAGATTTTAATCCTATCCACCCGGTCATGGAGAGAGCTGCTAAAATCTGGGTTAAGCTTTCCAATCCTTAGTCAGAAATGAAAGTCTGTGCAACTGAAATAGTATGTCAGAATTAGATTTGCTTATGGTAAAGGTTCTATTAAGCCAAAAATTAAGAACTGAAATAGCCTCAGATAAAAATCAAAGTAATGCATTTCTACTGACAGATATTATAATCCAGAAGAGTCATTACACAGAGACCAAGTTCACCCCAGAAATTCATTTTGCACAAATCCCAGAGACACTGATTTTCAGATAGGAGTTTTGTCAAAAGATATTTTAGAAAATCAGCATTTCTCAAAAATGCTGATAACTGCTATGAATAAGGCACAGTATCCAATTAGAAATATCACAGAAAAAATTACTTATATTCCAAATTTATGAAGCAGAGTCTCTCAGACACCCTAGTGGCAATTTTAACCATTACTGTAGTTACTGTACTCAAAAACAGGATATACCCATTAAATATAAAATATTTATCTATTTATCCGTATTGAGCAAGGGATTGCTTTTAATTTTTAAAAAGCTGAGAGATTACAAATGTCAACACGGAAAGTTTTAAAAATTAAGGAAGGAAGATGCCACTCCCTCAGGACCTATTTCACTTGAAGCTTCTCCATCATTTGCTCAAAGCCTGCACAAATCAGGTCGGATTAAATCTGAAATATAACACATACTCTGTATTTGCTGCTGGAAGTCTTCAGGCTTTTCTCCACAGACAAATCAAGGCAGAAGACTACAGTTGCTTTCATGATGAAGTTACCTATGAGATCAGCTCAAGACCCAGACAGCCAGTGCTCCCCTTGAGCCTGCAAATGCCATGTCTGCTCACTCCAGTAACACATTACACTATGCACCTTTGCTGTGGGAAAGCAGAGGAAAGTGGCAGCAAAACTTTTCATTACAAATATATAAGGTCTCAAGCAACAGCATAACAGAGGCAAATACTCAGCTGTAGCCTCCCTGCCAAGATAGCCAGAGGACTCAAGCTATTGCATAAGCATGTTTCTGTAATCTTTGTTACTCCAAAGCTGGAGGCTTTTACTGAGGCAAAATTCTTTGAAGTTACTTTGGGAAGTGGCTCTCTGCAGATGGAAAAACAAATTATTAAACCAGCTCAATAGGGAGTCAGACATTGTACATACTTGATTTAAAAAAAAA
>VZTY01009282.1:77638-90678 GCA_013400935.1 Turnix velox
GGGTCAAGAGATTGTACAAACTGAATTAAAAAAAAAAAAAAAAGGGGAGAGAATGTGGTTAGCTTTTTTAATACAAAACAAGAACACTTGTTAAGAATGAAAATATACCATCATCTGAGCTCAATCAGAAAAAATGATTTAACAACAGTTTAACTAGGCTACATGCAAATTAAAACTTCAAAATGACCTGGTAAGACAAATGTAATTACCAAAATGAGTGTTAAATAGAATATATAGTTTAGCTTAAGTAAAGCAAGGTAGCATGTCAGCAAGATATTTCACAAGTAGCCCAGTAAGTAATCTGAAAGAGAGCACGAGGACCATTATAGCCCTTAATGTACCCAGTCATTCCTTTAGTTAGAGATGGCTTTTGTAAGCAGAATATGCCTTAAGTCTAATGTGTTTGTCAGGCTACCTGAGATATTAAGAGGTTATGTCTGCATCTTTATGTCTTTCATGTAAAACATACTAATCCCCTTACTAGAAAGGCAAAAAACCCCTCCCATCTTCTCTTTACATTGCAGCATTGAAATCTTCAGGAAATGCATTTAAGTAGGCATTAAAGGACTTAATATTTAACATACTTCCTTACTTTGCATTTGATCCTAGCCCTTTACTTCCTAGTGAAATCTATTACACTACAGTCTGCACCACACAAAACCTGGATGCTGTAAAGCTGAACACTACCATTTCCTAGTAGAAGTTTGCATTCAGAAATGCATTCGTTGACCTAGAGAAGTGCTTCCTATTACCTAAAACTGAGGTTATGTATGTCTGTAACTTACCAGACAGGAAAAAAAAGCAGCAGAGAATAAGAAAAAAGTAAAGCTCATTCTCATTTTAGCTCATCTTCCACTGCTTTCAGGCAGCATCCACTGCAGCTTAAATAATCCATGGGCCTTGCACTGGAATAAGGATTACTGAGCTAGAGTGTTACAGTTTATTTTTGGATGAAAAAAACTATTTTAAGATCTGTCTTCTAATGCAAAAAAAGATAAATCACAAAACAGATCCTCTCAAGCTAACACTGATCTGATACAAGAGGCTACACAGAAACAAAACAAATTAAACAAACACATTAAAAAGCTAAAGGCTTTTGATGACCATTAAAGTCGCTCATACTGCAGGTGACAGCTGGTGCCCACATAAACTTCCCCCGTGTTCACTTAAATTGTAACTCAGAGATCATAAGATGTGTTTTTATGTAGAAGTAGGAACCTGAAAATATTTTTATATATTGAGAAAACGCTGAACAACTTTCTGGGATATTTTAAATGCAAAGATTTAATATTTTAAGTCGGCTATTAGTGCCATTTCATCTCTTCAAGGACCATTGGAAAGATTGTAGTAACTCTCATGCTCTGAAATGGCAATGCATGGTAAAAATGAATAAATTTTCAAGACTTAAATTGTCAAGAGTGGAAAAATTACTAAATGAGTTTATCTGGAAAGGGCTGCAAAGATCATGTCTTGATTTTAGCCAACACGAGGAAGAAGGGAGCCAGAGAGAAATAATAAACTCCTGCCACAATCCTGCAAAGACCCAAAACTATCCTTGCCTGAGAGTTTCCTACACTCAGTTCTCTGAAGACATTGCTGATTTTCAATCTCAAGATACAATCAGTCATTTAGACAACATGTAATTCATGATCCATAAAACTCTTAACTACAATTCAAGTTACAACTTCCAGTAAATATAAGTCTCGAAACAGCATTTTAAAGGAACAACAAACTCATTCACATAGAGGAAAGGCTGTTGAAGTGGCAAACCACCTAACTCTGCAAATAGTCATTTATTTTCATATATTTTGGCTGTCAGTCTGCCCTGCCCCCAGATATTCTGAAGCTCCCAATGGGAAATCTGAAATTTATATTAATTGTATTGAAAATAAAAGATATTGAGAAATCAATAAAAATAACCAAAAATATTTTTTCAAATGTCAACTCCAAGAAGTCCAGGGTAGTAGGCACCCCCACAGAGCACCTGAACATACTGAAAAAACATATATATGAAGTATATATATTAGCAGAAATCAGAATTTTTAAAAATCTTCCTATTTTCTATAGAACTAGATGTTTATACAGAAGGACAAAACTGGACACTAGTCAGCCAAGTGCATAGCAACATAAAGACAGACGTGCATATTGCAAAAATCATTATGACTAACCCTATCCTAGAGGATACCCTGGAGAAAAAATGAAAAGCGGCAGGGAAATTCTAAACAGAATTGGGAGACAAACACGAAGACTCCAATGCATTCATTTCCAGGTGCTCAATACATCCCAGAGCAGAGCTGGTCACAAGTGATGCCCTCTGCATTCACTAAGATAGGAGAAAAGCTGACAAAAATCCCAAGTCCATGAACCCAGGGGAGATACCAGAATGGAAACTATTCAGAGTTTGGAATATTTTTGGCTTTCTCAAGCCTATTTCTTCATAAATAGATCATTTCCAGCTTCGGTCCCCATTGCTGGTTTGTCATCACCTCAGCTCTCCAGTAACATTACCCTTGTTCACCTTTTTCTATTTTCTGCTTTTTAAATTTCAGCAAGCTTGACCTTAATTCATAACAGTTTTGACTTTCTTCTCAAATTTTCACTTGCTCCAATTAATCTCATTTTAGCACAACTTTAATTCATGGTCTGTGTACAATGAAAGAGTCCAAGTATTCCTAATACTAAGGGATCCATAATTTTAAGCAGAGCCGTCTTCACTCCTACCCAACCTGGCTTCTGCTGGAAGGGAACTAAAGCAACACACAGAAAAAAAACAGTCCCACACTAACTCTGCCACTAGAGTGACAGCCAGATACTCAGAACAGCAAGCAGATTGAGGCAGATGAAGGCAGCATAACAGGAAGGTGTCTGGGAGGAGATTTTACACCTAATGGACCAGGTAAGACAAATGCAGAGTAAGAACCAGCAGAAGATGTTCCTTTATACTGTCTCCACACCAGTCTGCTGTGACACAGTCAAGAGCTAGAGCTTAACATGCTAAGCACTGGAGTCATCCACAATATCTTTTCCTAGAAATCAGATCCCACAGCACCCAAGTTCAGCCTTTTTGCAGGTAACAGGTAAGACTCAGAGAGGAGGGGGAAGGCAAACAGATCAAAAAGAAACGGAGGTCAGGTTCAGCTTATTTACTATAAAAACAGTGTGGCTACTGAAGATAAACACAATCGTCAAAAAATGATACTTGAGTAGAAAACAGAGACTTCCCAGAGTTTTTTTTATTCTTGTGATGGATTCAGAAGGCTTATATAGTCATAGGTAGGCACTTGATACAGCTCTGATGCCAACACAGTCTACCCAGAACTCTTAATAGCCTCACACACAAAAAACATGTACTTGATCAGTCCATTATGTGTTTCTGTAACTCCTAAAAGTAACTCATAACAGGGATGTCATGCACTTAGAAAAGATTACCTTAATTCGATTTTCTGTTTATTCAATTATAACTCTTGTTCTTAATTGTCTTGTAAATTGTGTTTTGCTGGAAGGTGGCTATAAAATCCCTGCTCTTCCCTCGTTCGTAGTGGTTCTACATATGCAGTGTGTTTCCATTAGACACAAAATCAATGTAGTGAAAACAAAGCAATTTCCTGGTTCATTGTAGTCACATGGAGAGGCTGGTCAGCACAGACAAAACTGCAGGCAGAAATCATGAAAAGTTCAGACATGACAGAAAAAAAAAATCAACCCCCTGCCAAGAAAAGGCAACAAAAGGAAAGGATAAGCAGCTTTCCACCCAAGTAGTGGAAGTCCCTGAGGGAGAAGAGTACAATAGTCCCACAGGCACAGATCTCCGAAAGAAATTTTGCTCTTCCTTAAATGAGAGATAACTTGTGCCCCTGGGATCTCCTTCTTCCAAACATTCAGGCTTTTTGATCACCTAAGCTTCATCTGTACACAAAGTACAGAGGAAACTACTGTTGGGAAAGGTGAGACAGTACAAACTGCATACCACAAACTTACAGGTCCTACACACCAAGTGTGGAGCATCACTTTTGCATCTCATGAAACAAGCTAGTTTTCATGTTGGTTGTTCAGCTTTCATATTTCATTTCATACACTTGAACTTCTCTTTGAAATATTCCCCTTCTAACCAATATTTTCTCCAGTTCTAGTTTTGCACAGAGCTTTTCCCTGACCTCATACATATAAAGTTTCAGGATGGAGGAAGATATATCATCACCATGGGCCTTCTAAGCTCAGCTTCAGTGCTAGCTGCTGCTATACATTGACATAAGAACACAATCTTTTCCTAGAAGCAATGGGGAGATTCAAGCATAATATCCACAAGCAGGCAAGCAGCATGATCTCTAAGAGCCATGAGATCCCTCCCTAGGTCTCCATCATAAGAAGCAAGAGGCTCACCCTTGGCTGGTGGGTGGACAAGCTGCAGAACTGAAGGCCTGCACTAAGAGAATTAAACCCTTTCCATTTTTACCAACTGTGGATCTGGTTTATGCACCTCAATTGCACGCACAGGGTTTTTCTCCTAAGGACATTAAGTCTAAATCTAATATAAATAGCCAATGATGCTGCTACAGCTTTATTTCAGTGAAGCACAGAAGAAAATATCTCAAGGATTTAAACAATATGTGACAGATGGTGTGGAGACAATCCAGACTGGACTCCCTCAGTAAAATCCACACAACTTCATAGCTTCAGAAAAAAGAGGGTAGGCAGAGGAAGGAGGGAGGAGTTGGAAAAAAAGAGGGAGAAGAGTACATGCAAAGCTGGCACAGATAACCACAGATTTATAACAAATAAAAACAGCTGTGGACTGTAAAGTTTCTCTCTTTATAGCATTACTGGTACAGATCTACCTCAGGTATCTTCCTTAATCTGACTGAACAATAAAGTCTTCAAATTAAATTGTTAGCTCAAGTAACTGACACATAAAACAGTATTAAACTGCCTGTTTAAAAATCTAAGCATCCTCTCAAAAAATTAATAGATGTAGCATAAAAAATGTTTCATGTATTATATCAAGGCCCTGCTTGCAGAATTGTACTAGGATTAATATTTCCAGGTGTGTTCTCTGGATCTACTCTCACTGACAGAAATGTTTGAAGTGCTTTAGAATAGTCTACTGTTATTCTGTAGCTTAAAGGGAATAATTTTGGATTTTTTTATGAGAGAATGTCCTCAGGAAAAGTCCAAAGATGCCACCAGGATTGTCTGCACGCAGAAAAATTATGCTGAAGGTCTGGTGTCCTACTTTTACAGCTCGGGAATCTGCTTTGTTGTAACTACCTATAGGCAGGCAATAGTTTGGAGAGACTGCAGGGATGAGCAATAATATGTACTTAGTAGCAGTTTTTAAATGTTTTTGCTTCAAACATCCATTTTGCTCAGACACTTGGGGATTTCTGGTTTTGAGAATTGTAAGGACAGTTTGAAGAGGAATAAACTGTGCATTTGTCATGCAAATACATCACTTGGTGGAAATGATTCAAGGGAAATCAAACACCTCTCCCTCCTAAGTAGGAGTGGTTCCTAGAACTACACTCTGTACCCTGGGTCAGCTTCAACTGAGTCAGCTCAAGCCAGCTAAAAAATAGGATCTTATCCATGCCCCAGCTGCATCAAAAACTAAATAAACTCTAAAACATTTCCAATTTCCTACAGCCTGCTTATCAGTTACAGAAATTCTCTCTTCAAAACTACCTTCCTTCTCTGTTTTGGAAAACTGAAGCCCCTTCCTTCAACTCCACAAAAATGACAGTTCAAGTCTATGCCCATGGTATTCCAGAAAAACTTCCATGCTTTCCTTGCTAAATTAAGAGGGAACCTTCTGTGTGGACAAGAGAATGAGGAATATAATCATCTCTAGAAATAGCTAAGAAAATCCTTTAGAAAAGGGAGAGTGGGAGAGTGTGTAAGACAGCAAGGCTCACGTCATTAGGATAATGCTCTTCCAGGTTCTGAGATACAGCTCAGAGCAGCAAAAGCTGCAGCTCTGGCTGTTAAAGCTTTACTTTCTCATGACAGTACATGAGGATGACAGTACAAGAATAGTAACATGAACCAGCACCCTGGTATTATAACTACCTCATGCTCCTAGAGCACTGGCTGCTGTTGAAGACTATGCTAACTCCATGGACTGATTTCAAGTATGTTTCCAAGCATTTAACAGCAGTAATTATGGCATGCTGGCATAAAAGGAAGGATCACAGATTACCACCACTCCAAAAAAAAATATGTATGGATGCACAAGACAACTTTATTTTTAAAAAAATACATACAGATTGACTTCTATGGATATGGTCAACTAAATACAGATTTGGAGCAGTTCAAAATAAAAATGAGGATATCTGAAATTTATGCTTTCCTTTGTAGCATCAGTACTGCTAGAAACCAAATTCAACTGCTTCTTTAAAAGAGCAGAAGCTGGAAGCATTGTGTGGAACAGAATAGTGCAAGCTACTGTATCTAGACCTGAAACCCCAATTGCATGAGTACAGGTATTTCTGCATTAAAGCAATAATTAGACAGTGTTTTAATCTTCCAGTTTCTTTCAGTATCAACCAAAGGCAAAGTTAATATCAATCTCAATCTCAGTGCAATAGAAGCCAACAAGATGAGCTGAACAGAAATCTACGTCAAGACATGCAAACTGATGAACACATTCCATGAAGTGTGATGTCCCCAAGACATTCTCCTACACAGTCAACACAGCTCATCCCCGTTCAACACAACTGTGAAAGCACAGGATGCATGGTGCAACCAGAACTGCACCTTAGGAACTTGGTTACACGATCACTGGACACAGGGCAAAGAAGTTCTAACAGGTAGAGAAACCCTAAGAGCAGCATACAAAGTTGCATACCTACAAGGGAGTGTAAATTCTCATTATGTTCTGATCACTGCTACAAGGAAGGGCTAAGAGCTCTGGTGTGTACAAGTGCAGGATGAGTTTTGTACCTCAGGAATGATGAAAATCAGAGCAATTCCAGCTATAAGCAAAAAATGAGAGGTAATGCAAACACTTGCGAGTACTTCAGTAAAAGACCTGAAAAACACGCACCAAAAGAGCAAACAAGATTCAAATGTGCAACTTCCCTCACTGCTTCTGCCTAGTTAGATGTTTTAGGAAGTATCCCAGCAGCACTACAGGCTGTGGGGGGATGAGTTGAACATGAGTCAGCAGTGCACCCTTTCGGTGGCAAAGCCTGACTAGGCGGCACTAGCACAAGGGGAGGAATTACTCCCTTCTTGGGCCTCCCTGAGGCCACATCCACACTCCAATGATCAGTTTTAGGTACCTCCATTCAAGACACCTATGTTAGTCCAGCGAACTGGAGTGCAGGAACTGTCAGTATGACCTGAGAGAACTCTTTTCCCTAGTAAAGGGACAGGAAAGGACAGGTATAATTGCAGCCAGCTCAGAGTTGGACTCAGAGACTCACATTAAAAGAATGAGGGAAATTCTAATGTGAATGAAAACATCTACATGGTTAGAAAGGTTAAGTACTGGAAGAGACTGCCCAGAGAATTTGCCATATCTACATCCATGGAGATACACAGAACTGAGCTCAACATAACCTCATCACTGAGCAGGGACTGAATTAGACAATTTCCAATGATCTCCTCTTTGAGAGGAGATCATTGCTTTATGATCCTATGGTTAATATTTTAGAGGAAGATGCGGGTAAAAAAAAAAAAGCTGAAGGTAGTTGTAAATACAAAATGGATTTTATATGGAACAATTAAAGTGCTTCTTGTCAAAATTACCAGTAGAAAATAATGAAGAACGTTATTTTTTTAAAAACCAAAGATTCCTTTTGCATAACATTTCCACAGTTTTAAGTTTTGTAAAAGCCCTTCTGGAAACTAACCTCACCTTTATTGTTATTTAGCTTTGCATTATAACTGCCAATACTTCCATGACAATAAAATACTTCAATATTTCAGAAAGATTTCTAATGAGACTTTACAGACTTCATTTCACAACATGCAAAAGCAATATCATTCAAAGACACTAAGTATTCCTGGACATGTTTATAACAGAGGTTTTTCCCCCACCTCTGAAAGAAACAAATCTTTTGTTATTGTCACAAAACCGATCATGATGTTCTGTTGTAGACAACATTCCACATACAATCATTACAATGAAAGCATGTGATGAAATAAACATAACTAAGTTTAAAATCAAACCCTTAATTCAGGAAACAGTTCCTAAGTGATGTTTGGTTTGAGATCACTTAAATGTCAAGAGACACAAGATGAATAAACAACCAGCATGTCTTCAGCATCCTCCAAAGGATGAGGCATGCTGATGCACAGCAGGTTGGCACAGATGCCCCAGACAATCTCATCTTGTCTCAGTAGACAATCCCAAATCTGGGTATGTTTTAAGTCTGTTGCACAGCTGGGGACCAAAACAAAGGAGAATTCCTGCCAATAGGTGATAAAAATTGGGAGGAGATAGAACACGTGGCCCCATCCAAAGGGTTGGGATCAGATGGGCATCTGATAAACTCTCAAAGTGTCACTTTGATTTATTGGTGGAGTTTTGACAGCAGATGTCATATGAAGGCAGATCAACAAGGTTCAGAAGATGTTCCAGCTTTGTTGGCTTCTCAAGGCTGTCAGTTTTCATTTTCTATATCAAGCAACATCTCCTCCATTGGTGCAAGCAAACATTAGGCAAAGAGAAGCAGAGTACAGCTGGGCTGACTGAGGAGGTAGTCCTCACCACGCACCACTCAGCAGATGTTCACACAGGGACTCAGTACATGAAGAAGCTGTATGTTCTGCATTAAGCACTGCATAATTCAAACGTGGGCATCTCATATTTAGAAGCCTAGAAACTTTCTTTGTTAAAAGACATGGTTCCTCATGCACGATTCACATTGACATAGCATTTATTAGTCAAAGAGAATAGGGTAGGGTTATCTACTGAGTCATTCCAGTAAAGTCTTCAACAGTACAGAGCATTACAGATGACTGCCCATTTCTGTGCCTTCAGTTTAGTGCATGCTTGAGATTTAGGAATGTTGAGCATCATATAAGAATCACTTGGCACTACTGTGCAGACTGTGTGAGTTGTGTTTGGTAGACTACAAAGAAGCAGGTACTACAGATGCTTATTTTGAAGTAAAAGTAATCTAAAACACAGTACCAACATAATGTCAGAGATTCAGTATCTGTTAGAGTCACAGAGTAAGGACATAAATGAAGTGGCCTTACTCAAGTGCCAAAGAACTACAGCTACAAGCAATACTGGGACCAAGAATCTTTTCTGTATATCCAGCATCTGAATAAATGAGACAAACCAGAGGATGTCAAACACTGACCAGCTTCACAATTGAGCCAACATCCATATGTTTCAGCTAAAATCCTAATATTGACTCAAAAGACATTTCATGTTTGCTGCCCTTCTCCCCTAGACTTCATCTCCTCTACCTGTATGAGAGCAATGAGAATTTCACCTTCAAATCCCAGGAATTTATTCCTAAATGAGTAGTTGACTTCCATTACTGAGATTTTTCCAAATCCAGTCACAAGACATTGTACACTGCAAGAACCCAACTAAAAATTAAGGTAATTCTAATTACACGAACAATTCCTTCAGCCCATTCAAGCTGCGTTAGACTGTCTTAACACAGAAGAATTTTGATTTCTTAAGTGGATATTTTAGAAGTCAAGTTTCAGCACAAGAATGCTTTATTAGCAAACTGTGATAACTCCTAAAATCAAAGATAGTGATATAATGACAGGCTTAACATGCAATCAAAATAGTATTAACTTACTGAAACAAGAAAAATGCAATCTACTTTGTTTTCTAGAGACTCATACAAAAGGAAATAGTAAAAATAGATCTGCATTAGTAACATTGTAGATCTACTATCAAGAGTGAAGTCAATTTCTCAAGGATTTTTGTCAGTGTTTCGTCAGTCTGCACTGGCTGGGATCTTCAAACGGTCTTATAACTGGCATGGAAATTCAACTGAAACCAAAAGTAAAATTCCTATATACAGATAGAGTTTTAAAGAGATGGGTAAATTTATACAGTAATTTAAAAGCATGTGAAATAACTGCCTCTAGTTTGGTCATTACAATTACAGTTAAGATAGCAGCATTGCCTATACTTCCATGAAGATGTCCAATTCATTGTCATAAAATCTCTTCTATAATTCAGCATACATTGTCCTCCCCTTGTATGAGGAATTTTAAAGGAAAGCCACACTGAACAAGAAGAGACAGATCTTGTTCCAACAAAGAGTCCCTCCCTGAGGTAAAAAGTTTCAAAAGCTCAGAACTGATTCCTCTACTGCAATTAGTCACTGCATCTTTTCTGCTTCTTCCCCCTCACCTCAAGTTATGAAATCACCTATATGGACCACTTAATTTCTAGGTGGATTCTCAGAGTTTTTTTTACTATTCAAGTACAACTGGAAAGTAATTTGTAAGGAATATTATTTAAGAAACCCTAAAAGGCATAAACATAAGGAAATAAGTGACAATTAACACTGAAAAGCCTCGTGCACTGAAAAATCAGTATGGGGCTTCCTATTCTGAAACTCCCTCTTCAGCTATCCTCTTTCACACCACAGAGAGAGCTCCTCTCAGACCTCTGAGGCAAGTGGTGGCCCATGCCAGAGAGCTCAGCCCTGTGCACTGCTAAGGACCTCCTTCACAAACAGCAGACAACATTGTACAGGAGCAATGCTGCAGTGCCAGCAAGGGCTTTTTAAAAATCTTTACCACATTAAGTAAGGAGCATGAGCTGGGTAAATGAGTCACTTTTGTCATGCCACAACAGAAGGATGTTTTCCAACAAAATAATTTCTCATTATCTCCAGAGTTCAGACAACCCCACTGCAGATTTCTGTGAACTACAGGAGGAAATCATAAGTATCTGGTTAGCAAAAATCTCATTTAACTCATAGTGAATACATATGCTGGTTCAAGTTTGCAAGACTACTTAATTTATGGACTGTAGTGGATTACAGATGTCCAACTTGATACAACTGTGCTATTACAACTATTGTTGTCAAATACAGTCATGTCTATTGCTTGCTGTTTCTTATAAGCACTGTAGAATACCCGTTTTCTAATTTTACATTTTATTCCTACAAAAATTTCTATGGACCTACTACTTTGAGGTTACTTTTACAGTCATATGTCATATTTAACAGTAAAGTTGCTAAAACAACCAGCATTTAGTATGCTGGAGAGTAAGACTTCAGCAGGACTGCTTTTATGATGGAAAGAAAGGTAAGTTTCGTGAATGAACCCCAAAATATTTCAGAAAATTTGATGAGTGATCAACAAGGAGAGTGACCTGTATATTTTTGCTTTCTTGAAGTACAGAAAGATAATTAGAAGCATCCTTTTACAACTGCATGCCATGATTATTCACAATAGAGACCAACAGTAAAGTACATTAGACTGGCAAAAGCTTTTAATAAGTTTTCCTACCTTATCTGCCATTATCATGGAGGCTCCGCCATGAATTCCAAGAATTGGAATAGAAGTCTGAGATGAAATAAAATCCAAAATCTGAGCTACTGCCTCCTGATCGGTATCATCTCCAAAAACCACTCCATGGATCTTGGTGCCTGACATCAAGTCGCAAACGTGTGTTATGATGCTCTTAGGGTCAGTCTGGTTCACCAGAAGGGTCACTACATTGATATCAACAGTCAGGTCTGCTGCCATTTCCCTGGTCCAGAGAGCTCTGATATCTCTCTCTGTGATATCCTTGGTCCTTCCCAGAATTACTGCAATGTTCATGATGGGATAACTTTTCTCTGCTCCATGAACAAGATCCAGAGGTGCTAGAATAGCTTGAAGTACTAGGAGAGCACAGCCAATTTTCCTCATCTTTGCCAGCTTTGTCCCCTGCAAAAGTGATCACATGTGAGTAAAACAGAAAAAATATATATATTAGATCTCTAATGAAGGCTTTAAACAGCTTCTGGACATAATGCAAGCTTTCACAACTTTTTAATGTTTTCTTCACTTTAGTTTCAATTCAAACCTCTTGTATCTCCTCAAAAAGTTGGCTTGACAGTGACAGTGTTACAACTGGTCTCCCACAAGCAAGGCAAAAAACATAGCATAAATGCAGAGGGAAGACCTATTAAAATTCTTCCTGGATGGCCAACAAAATGAAGATGAATGACATCTTTAAAAAAAGATATCATCACCCTTGCAATCATAAGACAGGTAAAGCATAGAAATCTAAATTCTCCTTTGCCCTGAACATCTATTTAAAATTTAATCTAACAAAGAGATGCTTGAGCTCAAAACGAGAGAAGTGAGCCAGAGGAGGTCTGCTGGAGACCCCAGTCCATTTATTCAGTGCAATTCACAGCATCCCAGAACCATGCTGGTTTATTTCTGAAGATCACTCCTAGACAGCTGCTGCTTAAGCAGAGTCCATTGCATTTCTGGAATAGATTCAGAAGCACAATATCCTGCCTTAATTCTTCTCCTTCCTCTTGTGCAGCATTTACTTGAGCATCTCAGAACTGCTGATCTCAGGCAGAAAGTTGTCCCTGATGTTGAAGGGGAGGATGTTCCATAAATGAGCATCACTGCATTGGTTTACTTCAAGGCTTCACTGAATCTCTGTAGGGGGCTGAATTTAGACAGAGTAGGACAAGGAGAGGGATGAGCCATAGAAGTGATCTGAACTGCCTGAAGAATTAAAAAGAGGAAGAGCAGGTCTGAGGCTGCAAGACTTCTGTTTCTGCGCCCCGAGGGATTTCCACCCCCATAAGTGGCTCTCAGCTAGCTTGCGAGAAGGGAGTCCCTGTGCCACATCAAGCCAAGCTCAATGCAAAGTGCCACGCAGCAAGCACCAGCCGGGCTGTCCAATCAGGGCTGGCATTTTTCAGTTCTCCCCTCTCCTCCCGCCAGCCTCATCTCCATCAGCAGAGGCATTTGCTACTGAAGCACACACACCGAGACAAGGGCTTGCTTGTATCACTATCTCCTTTCGGGCCAGACAAGGAGACGAGCACCTGAAAGACCGTTTAATTGCAAATCGGTGCCGCTGCGCTGCGGGCCGCCTT
>VZTY01009282.1:90705-152766 GCA_013400935.1 Turnix velox
CTCCCCGCCACTGCAGCAGCGGGGGAAGCGGCAGAAATGAACCAAACTCAAACGCCCGCGGACACGAAGCCGCATCTGCTTCCTCCAGACCCCGAGAAACACTAATTATCACGGCAAACGCCGCCCGCGGAGCCCACTCTCTCCCGCCCGTGCCCAGCCGCCCCACACCGGGAGCGCCCCGGCTCCCGCGGCGGCGCGGCGCCCTCTGGCGGCCCCGGGGAGCGTCACACCTACCCAGCGCCTCAGGAGACGGAGCGGCGGCGGGTGCCGGTGCTGGTGGTGCCGGTGCCGGTGGTGGTGCAGGGCATGCCGCGGCCGCGGGCATGTCGCGCCCCTCGCTGCCCGGGCTCAGGAGCGGCTTCCGCGCCGCCGGCCGCACGCCTGATCCCCGCCGCAGCGTGCCAGCCACATCGCATCCCGGGAGGGCAGCTAGGTGCAGAGGGAGACAGGCAAAGGGGGGCTGGGGACGGAGGAGGAGGAGAGGGGACGGGGTGACAGGACGGGACAACGGGAAAGACGGGGAGACGACGAAAAGCCGTTAGTTAGGTTGAAGATTTGGCGCGGAGGCGGGAGATAAGTCAATCTCATGTGGCATGTGAACCGTAATAAAGTGACGAGACTCCAAAGTTTCCCTCCCCCCCGCCTCACTTGGAGATAAATTTAAGCTCTTTCCTAACAGCAGCGCCCGTGAGCCCGCAGCGCTCCGGGAAACGTTCCTCATCCTATACAGGTCAGGAAAATCTGAGCTCCCAACTACCCGGTTGCTTCCCAATACACGGGTTTGAGCTCTAAGGGAAGAGACATCCAACCTGGAAGAGCAGCTATAAGCAAACTAGTTCACATGATCTAAGCCAGGAATGTTCTTGCCAGATTTAAAACAAGCAAAATCTCGAAAACGGGGAAATCGGTGTGAGATACAGCTCTTTTTGGATCTTGTATCAGAACAGATTAATTCTCAATTTTTCATCAGCAAACCCAAGGAGCCGCACTCTAGCAGATCCTCGGGTTGCTTTGAATTTTTCATTCGCTGTTGCCAGTAAATACACTTCTTAAAGCATTCATTCCCAGTTAAATGTAGGACACCGGAGCGCCAGGCAAAGGCGACTGGCGTTCCCTAACTGGTCCTCCGTGCTGACTGGGAACTCAGAGCCGAGCCGGGAAGCCGGGGGCCGGCAGCGCTGGCATCCCTGCACCGGGGCTCCCAACCCCTTCCCAACTCCAGGCACCCATTAGCGCCGGCCAGAAGCGCAATACTTACTGCATTCTCCCTCCACATAGTTCCAGTTTAAAGATCCTCAAAGTCATCTCAGTAGATTCCTTTTCAGACAACGAAGTAGAAAATAGGTCCCTTAACGCCTGGATTTCATCCTGCAACTTGTTCCCACCGCAGTAAACACAAGAAGCCCGGCAGCCGTTTATCTCTGGAAATCCCGCATGATCAAGTTTTAGCGGAGCCATCGCAACGCAGGTTCGCGCTTTACTTTTGGCAGGAGGCGTTTAAGCGTCTTCATGTTTTATTTTTTTTCCTTTCCCACCCCCTTTTTTTTTCCTCCTAAAGGGCGATCTTTCTGTCGAAGGGGAGATGGCAGGGCCGCCGCAGCAGTTCCCCAGGACGACAGGCTCGCAGCCCCTTCCCGGACGCGGCGGCGCCGGTGGCTGGGAGCGCGGCGGGATCCTCCCGGCGGCGGGAGCGCGGGGGCCGCCTGCGCGCTCTGCGGGAGCCTCTCCGCTCGCTCCGCTTCCTCCGCCGCCCCTGGCACCGCCGCTCTTGCAGGGGCTGCAGCTCACTCACGGGCGCCTTGTCAAACCGAGACCAATCGCGGCTACTTTGAAGGTTCCCCCCGCCCCGCTCCGCTTCCCACAAGCGCCAGCGAATGAGTCGGAGCCCGGCAATAGGGGGAGGAGGGTGTCAGAGCCGGGGGAGCGGCGAGAACGCCGGGTTTGGGGCAGAAGAGCGGCAAACTTGAGCGCTCGTCCCACGGTAACGGCCCCGGCGAAAGGCTGGGAAAGCCCGGAGTGCTCTTTCCCTTGATGCAGGGGCTGTCAACCAGAAATCCCTGCCGCGAGCTCAGGGGAATGAATGTGGAGCAGCAGCTCCCACACTAAAAGCAGCCCTAAAAAGCTCCAGACCACAGCCAAATATCGCAAAAATGCTCCGTAGAAGTTGGCTCCATCTCGGCATCCCCGCTGCTCCTCCCCCCTCTTCAGAGCATTGCGCCCGTTTCTCCATCTGCCACTCACCCAGCACAGCCCTCTCCGACCCACCGCGCTGCTCAGCGGCCCCTTACCCACACCCCACGCTCCCACTGCCTGTCTGCACCGCACACTGAACCTCCTCCATCATTCTTCTGCACCTACACACCGCTGAACCTCCTCCCCTCTTCTCCTGCTTTCCCTTTGCCACCATCCTGCTCCAGCTGCCACAACTTGTTTGGGTTTGCACGAATGGATATGGAGTCTAACTATTTTATCAGCCATGTCCTCTGTCATGCTCCATCCTCTACAACTACTTGTATTTCTACACTGAATACATCATAGTAAAGTCAATTCCCATATTTTGACAGACTCACTGTCTGTCAGAGGCACCCATGGAAAAGAAAACCTTGGGGTTCAAAGACAGCAAGTGGCCAAGTGTCCAATCACTGAAGTTTGCTTTTCATCACATTAAGGCACAGAATACTGAGAACTTGCTCCCAAAGACATTTAACACCACCACTCATTTAATAAGACATCAGCTCTTTGTAAAACCCTGACAGGTCTTTTTTTCCCCCCTTTGAAAGATCTCACCTCCTAATTCATTCAGAGACTACTTCCTCAAACATTGCCTCACTTTTTCTAAGGAAAGCAATTAAGCAGCTACAACTGTGCCTTTTGCGAGTTTGATGTTTTTAAGACAGCTTGGAATTTTGCCCTTGATGCACACTTTTCTCCTGTAAATATCGCAGTGCTGTTTGTGGCAGTTACTGGAGATGAGGTTGCATCTCCATCTGTGATCCTCAAATGCAAGTGAAATTCACAACGGTGAAAAATGTGACTCTAATATTAGCATCTATTTAAACCATTAGAAGCAACATGTCTGTGGAAAATACTTCATGACAATACATTACACACAGCACACCAACTAACTGCATTTAAAGATTTGAAAGATCAGCAAAAGAAATAGTCAAGTTCTCCAACTTTAGAGATGTCTTTTTCTCATGAAAGTAAATTTAGACATACTTTAGCACTACTTGAAATTCTCAATTACTCTTACAAAAGCTTGTGAAATATCACATTAAAGCTTAGTCCAAATTAATTTACAAATTACAATTAAAATAAAGCATATAAAAAGTTTGCACAAAAACAGTGAGACCAATCTTGGCAGTACATATGCAGTCTTCCCAAAAGCCTCAAAGTCAAGCAAATTTCTGCCCACAAAGATGAGTGGGCTCTAAATGCTGCAAAATTAGACAGCTATTTTAAGACATCCATGGCCCATTTTTAGGTATATTTGCACACTTTAAGATCAAAAAGAAGAGTCACAAACATGGTAAGAGATCAACTTCACTCAGCAGAAACAAGCAAACAATATTTGCATTTAAGTGTCTTTAACTTACCCTTATAATTTGGGTGTAACACTTAAAAGCAGGGTAACAAGCACCAACATCCCTGCACTTCAGTTATAAATTTAGTATTTTCATGAAGAACATTTATTTCAAGAGGCAGATGGATTGATACATAAGTGATTGCCTTCACCAAACAGCTGTGCACTTATCTAAAAGTAGCTACAACACTACTCCAGGAAGTTTGGAATCCTGCACTTCTGAGAATATTTTCCAGATGGGGTTTCCCTACCTCTTGTCTGCTACATAAACCTGTATAGAAAGGTCAGGGACTTGCTTCTTACTTGGTCCTTTCTAAAGCAGCACTAAATTACAAAAACTTTTCCCTTTTCTGAAAATTCCCTGCTACAGAAGAGACCTGGCAACAGAAATAGGTAGCCAAAGGGTGAGGTAAGAGTCCTGGCTCTGAAAGAGGTGAGAGAGGCAGCAAGTGGGGTCTAACTATCTGGCACAGGGCACATTTGTGTCTCTGCTGCCAGCCCATCAGTGACCCTGTGTCTGTTGCCTTCTATTTGCTTTACTTTAGTGGGTGTAAAATGCTTGCCTTAGACATGCTGGACAGCTAAATTAAAAGCCAGGTTTAACCCACATCAACTCTATCAATTTCCTCTTGCTCTTAGAAAAAAAGCAGCACTAAGAAAGGTAAATAATATCACTCATGTAGAAAAGAATTTGTTCTCACTCAGTGACACTGAAGTTAGCCACAAAAAATACTTCAACACACTTAATACCACATTACTGCCACTGCATTTTCAATAGAAGTGGTCTGTGATGTGAGAGTTTAAACCATGAGTCAAGAGATCTCAAACAAATTGCAGGTCTACTCAGTAATCCTTGCTGCATGGAAACACCATTCCACCAGGCTACACGTTTTGTGAAGCAAAATTGTAACAAGTGATTACAGTTTCAGCGACAGAGGCTTACTTGGAATTAATTCCGGTTTTAAAAGCATTCATAGTTGCAACAATAATCTCCCCCTACAATAAAGGAATATTACTGTAACCAGAATCAATATATTTACATGCATCACAGTATCTGAAGTTATGCACCTTGAGAAAACTCTCAAGCCAGAATTAAAGCAACATTGCTGCAAAGTAAGTTTTCAAGACCACACAGGATGAAGTCTGAAATGAAACAACTCTAGAGAAGTTTAAGACACAGCAGACAAGGATAGAGTAACACGAGCTAACTCTTGCGGGGCAGCAGTTACACATACACTAAATGATCCCAAAGTGATAAAGGGAAGTAACTCAATTGTTTTCAAACTTGCTAACACATTTGGTCACAGATGGCCCTCTTATTGAAAACTGGCTTCGCTCCTCATTTGGCAGTGTCCTTTCTTGCACAATTTACCAAGTCATGCATGAAATGATGGCCTTGAGCTACTCTCAGTTTTGCAAAGGACATGAGCTGGCTGCCACAGACAAAAAAGGAGGGAGCATCACTGAATGGAGGGAGCTTGAGGCTGTTGCAGCACTTCAGCTTCTCCATAAACCCCAGCAGGGAAGGAATGCTCAAGGGACAGTTCAGATGGAGTTCCTCCTTCCCACCTCGCCTCCAATTATCAGAGCTTTTGGAGATTCACCAGGATCGTGTGTTTGCCTCTCTTTCAATCAATATTCCATATCAAATTCCTCTCTAGCTTTATTCCCAGACTCTACTGTGCAGTTCACCAAGATAAATTATTTCTCTGAGAAATTAGTCAAATCTAACTGCGAGGGTCAAGCCAGAACCTTATTATGAACCTTGTACTTTTTAATTAAAGTTGCTCTATTAACAAAGAAATCTGTGTTCCAGCAAAAACTGTGTCAGTAGCAATTCTGTTACACATTCAAATGTCTACACAAAGTCTGGGCTTCAGGGAATCAAATCAGGTGTAAATTACCTTGTTTAGGATTGCTTTTCTTCTCTCCTTCTGCTTTCCCCACGTGGAAATCATGAAATATCAGCATCTCTTTAATAACACCTCCTAAGAACATCCAAAAAAAACCCCATCAGACTAATGCATAGCTTGTTTATAAATACCTAGAATAGTAGAGAAGCAGTCAAAAATTGCCATTACTTATTTAGGGCCAAAATATGATCTCCCAATCCTCAGAGAATTCAGCTAAAAGTGACACCACTGTGAATCAGAATTTTTGAAAATACTATTTTAAAATTGCCTTTTCACTACCCCGCAATGCATATAGATCTATCTCTATTTCTGGACAGCATAATGGGCTTCCTAGCCAAGTAGCTACTGGCTTATATCAGTCTGTCTACAGGATGCTCAGCTTCTTGAAGAATATAGTGACAGCAGTAGTTCTGCTCCTGCCTCACATAGGTCAGTGTTTCTCCACATTTGCATAGGTCTTGGCAATGGACACAAATTTCATGTACCTCTAAAAGCCCCACTATGTGTAGCTGACACATTTTCCATTCATCAAAAATTTGCTTTGAGTCAGAGATTACCATCATTCTGATCTTTGAGGAAAACAATACATAGTTCCAAGCCTAGATCCTTGGAATAAGTATTCAAGGAAAGATATTCAAGGCCCTGAACAGATCTGAGACATTGGTCAATATTCATCAAAAAAATACCTTATGAATTATCAAGATGGATGAGCTAGTCTTGCCAATGCTAGTATTATAAAGGAAACTTTCATTAAATACTCTCAACTTTTTACTTAAAATTTGATTCAACACAAAGAAAATTACTACTTATGATTGGTAAGAGACAGCAGCGACCTCTCACACATTGTTCATCAGTGGTACTTGTTGCTAAAAGAAAGCTGTACTGAGTGGGAAGTACCAAGATGCCTACACTGCATCTGCTTCTCAGTGCTTCACTAAGCAGATCTTTGCTTAGGGAACTGCGACTCTTCTAAATACAGAAAATTAAGTTTAGCAAAGGTCCATGGAAGCTTCATATCATCACAAAGTTACCTCAGCTTTAGCAGGAAGATATTTTTAAGAAAAGCAGTGTTTTGCTCCTTGCATCCAACCTGTTTCTCTATTGTAGGCATCAGCTCTATTAAAACTAGGTGCTAAAGGCTTATGAGAAATCTGAGCCAGAAGGAATAGAGCCAAGATAGAAAAATCCCTGTTGGATTTAAATTACAGTTCCACATGATGAGTCAGAGCCTTCTGTTACCTATTTCTGCCACACATGTTATATGGCTTTTGTTCATATACAGGAATGCTATAGAGCCATCTGAGTATTCGGGGTTTTTTGAAGTGCAATTGGAATGGGTCTTCCAGGTTTTGGATTTAGTCTGTTCTTGCCCCAGTCTAAGTAGCTCTATGCCTTGCTTCCTACAGAAACAAAGTCCCTTGCTTTTCCCTGACCAAGCCCAATCCTGGGCTGCAGTGTTCTCTACACCAGCTCTGATTATTAGTAGATCCAATTAGTTTTGTTCTATTGCATTTTCAAACCTTGCATAGCTTAATCTCACTGGTGGGAACAATGAATGAGACAAAGGGGCATTAAATAAAACAAATTAAAACACACTTGTCTCCTTACCTAAAATGCAGGCTTAACTTACCCAGATGACCACATTTTTTCTAAGAATTGATATTCAAATCAATTATTCCTACAGTTCTGGAATCTCCTCCTCATAAAGCAAATACTATTTCAACTGCCTCTAAACTTTTTGTCCAACTGATGGTAACTTCTAAGCTGGCTGCTGGATGGAAGAAAGAAGCATTCAAGGAATATTTTCAAGTTGCTAGAAATGCAGGAATTGTCTACTCTCTTCCAGAAAATTCTCCAAAAGTTACTCCAATGAGTTACTTCAAGGTAGAATTAACCTTCAGGAGAAACAGTTTTTGCTTGTGATGGTTTCTGTACTGTCAATAGTTGCACCAGAGAGGATACTGCTGACCACAGACTCTGCTTGCAATATTTCTACCACCTGATCCTTCCAAGCTCATTTTTTTCTGTTCACATTCAATCATGCAAACTTTAAGTTGCTGTGATGAATTAAATCATTGCTTACATTACTGGCATTCTTTAAATTGAGCTCCACTACTCTGAAATACCATCAGCTAAACAATCACACTGATATACAAGTATTAAACCTCTTAAACCCAGACTGACTCAAGTATATGCTCAAGCACGCATTTTCAACTCTAAATATCATGAGTTTTACCTGACAATCACATTCAATCACATTAAAATACTTACATGGCTTTTTTTAGGCAACTATTACACATGCAGAATCATCTAAACAAGTCTAAACATTCAAAGGCATTTCAGTAACCTATTGAAAAAAAAAAGGCTACAGACCTGCTTTCTAGAATATAAGTCACTTAATTTTTATAAGCTGTTTAACTCCAATTCTGCTTGGCACAGTTGTATGCTATCTACTTTCACACAACTATTTCTGTTCCCACCAGTCCTTTCTGTAACAGATTCCAAAATAAGCATGATCTATGCAGGAACAAGAATATTTGTCTAGTTTAAGCCTGACAGATCTTATCCCTCATCTGCAAAAATTCAGACAGATTTTTTGCTTCCCTGATTTTAGCCAGAAAGCTAAAATGATAGAAGAAAACCAAAAGGTGAGATTTTCTTCAACATTCGTGCTAAATGGGGAACAAGGAGGTCTTACAAGGTACAGAATCTTGGACAAGGGTTCACTCCATCTGCGTTTGCCTCCACCTCTATCTTCACATACTTCATTATGCTTCTATATCAAAATTCTCAGAATGTGTGTTTGCAGGGAAAATGGTAAATCAAGTGAAAAATAATTAATATAGCTGGTTTATAGTAAGAAATCTTAGAAGTGATTTGGTTTATATTCACTGCTATGCAAGTTAGAGTAACTGCTTGACCCCACTGATTTCAGTGTTGTCCTAGTCCATCAAAGATTTATTTCATGCTCCAAATTCTCCTTGATACAAGCCCAGAAAAACTTTGATCATCATAATTTCTAGCAATTGCCTTTTCATCTGCACTACCTTGTCAATATTCATCCTTGAATGCAAGTAAGCTGTTCATTCCAGACAAATAATTCAAGGTTCAACAATAAAACAAAAAACAGACTGCATTTAGTCTTTCCAGCCTTCATTTTAACCCCAGCTGAACAAAACAGTATTTAACACTAAATTCCAACCTAGCTGTATGCTCCAGGAGTGATTTATAAAGCTGATGGGGGAACTTTGTCTAGAAGAACCCCTTTTAGGGGTTGCGACACATATTTTAAGGCTCTGAAGTAAGAGTTGACTCAGTTTTTAAATACAGCACATGGAGTAGCATTTAAACAATTGGTTTAACCCTTCTTTATTATGAAATTGGTTTTATACCATTGACAAGTGTTTGATGTCTTTTACCTTGTGCAAACATCCATCAGCTCTGCTAGGCATCAGCATGTATGTATGCAAAAAACCAGATTCACAGATGCTCATCTTAGCCCATTCAGAACATCTGTTTCACTGACTGCAGGTGCTTTGTCCTCAATAACATTATGGCATTTGAAACACGCTCACAGCTGACAATTTCCTGATGCTGACAATCCTGAGAGCTTTGATGTTTGGCATAGACAGTGCCTCTAGATTTAGAGCCATTAAAAACTCACCACCATCAATTACATAGGCACTGAAAATTAAGGATAGTACTTACAAGAGCAGAATAATTGAAGAGAGTACAGGATGATGGAAAGACATCCCAGAACAAAAGATTTTAATACCTGTGACAGACTGAAGTTCAAAAGTAACAGGGAAGAGACTGTTTTGATATGCTTTCTAATGGTAATCAAACATGAGGGTTTTTACCTAATGCCAGGCCAGCTTTCACCCTTCCCTCCATCCCCATCTGCCTCACTCAATTTCAATTTATTCAGACTGTGCCAAACAAATACAGAAAGGTCAAACATTCTCACTAGTATCTCACACTGTCAATTTCTTGCCACACTGAAGTGGTACCCCAAGCCTGCACTATTTCTCCAGTTTCTTGTTCTTCAGAGGACGATTACTCTTGGATCTTAACTACCCTGAAAAAAAAGGTGGATGCTATCACCTCTATATCAGTAACATAACCATAATTGGTTTCAAATTTGAAACAACTACAAGCTTCCATTCATTCCTCCACATAACTTATTTGGAAGTACATTCATTAATGAAATGAATTCATCTTTCTTATGAGGAAAGGCTGAGGGAGCTGGGTCTCTTTAGCTTGGAGAAGAGGAGACTGAAGGGTGACCTCATTAATGTCTATAAATGTGTAAAGAGAAAGTGTCAGGAGGATGGAGTCAGGCTCTTGTTAGTGACATGCAGTGGTAGGACAAGGGGCAATGGGTGCAAGCTGGAACACGGGAGGTTCCACATAAATGCAAGAGAGTAGACTTCTTCAAAGTGAGGGTGTCAGAACACTAGAACAGGCTGCTCAGAGGGGTTGTGAATGAATCTCAGTTTCTAGGGATAAACAGTAGTATTTTCTCATTCAAATTGTTTTGCAAATAAGTTCAATTCCCAAGTATGAATAAACACGTAGTATGAAGCACTCAATTTCTAGAAGACTAAAGAGATAGTAATTTCTTTAAAGAGTGATTAGTCCTCCATAAATCCAGTAGGTATTGTACTGAGGTAAGGGGATTGCTGCAGAAGGAACCTTACCTTATATTTCTTATAGTCAGTTTTTTGCATGTTTCTGTGGAAAAGGACTATGGGCCATAATAACCTGATTTACCATTTAAAATAAGATCTGACCTGAAATGCATTCACTTGTCATAAGTTCTCTAAGTATCCTATAGAGTCAGATCCTAACAAAACATCCCCTGCTGCAGCTAAATAAACACCATAACAAGCTTCACACTGATACATTCTAGCGACTACAGAAAATGTTGAGAGGCCACCACATCTCATCTTCAAGAAGCACATGCAAAATTAAATGGATTGTATACACATCACCTTCAGAGCACACAATTGTTAATTTAAGTACATGAAATCATGTCTATTTTTAGTAGCAAATATGTCACTGTATAAAATGCTCCTCTTAAGGCATTCTGAACATATGACACTTCATTTACAAAGACTTTTGAATAGTTAAAGCTCTGGCTAGATTCCAGAATTCCACTATGACTACTCTGATCAAGCCAAACAGCATCCCCGTGTTCGACCTCTGAGAGCAGGGAAGGGAACAGCAGGAAATAATCCACACCCTAAAACAGATGAAAGGATGGTTTAAAAATCAAAGGACATTAGAGTTATTCAAGGGGACAAAACGTAACTGCTTAGATGATCTTGAACAGCAATCACCTAAAATATGCTGCATGCACCAGAGTACAGCAGCCTTGCATGAGCACAAAGGAACTGCATGATGCATGTTGAGCTGCAAGAAAGGTAAACTTAGAAGATGAAAAGAGCTATTTCAGCAGTTACCATGCCTTCCAACTGCAGCAGAAGAATGACTAAGCCTGTTAAAACTGTGTACCATTTGCTCTGCTCATGGAGTCATTGGTACTAATTCCTCCTAGTGAGAATTCTGTTCCTGTGTGATATGAATCCCAGTCTTCAAGTTTCTTACTCTCACAGACAGCAGTGAAATAACATATTGAAACACACTAAGCTCAAACCAAATGCTTAAAGTTGTCCGAGACAGGTTAAAAATCCAGGCCTACAACTGTGCTGCAGTTTGGTCAGCAAGTTCTGGAAGTACATAAACCTTCTTAGTTGGACCCTTTAATATAAATCCTGTTGCACAAGCTAAGGAAAAATTCCTGTGTGGTTCTGGTCCAAAAAGTCAAGGCCAGATGGGTACCAAACATATGGCTAGAGATGGAAGGAAAATTACAGATTTAGTTACAACCCCTCTGCCATGGGCAGGGGCATCTCCCACCAGAACAAGTTGTTCTATGTCCCATTCAACCCGCCCAAAAACCATACCCCAGGGATGGGGCATCCACAGCTTCTGTGGCCAATATGAGCCAATGTGTCATCCCCAAAAGACTAGTTGGCCTTACAATTGGGCTCTCAGACCAAAATTATAGCCACCAGGTAAAATTCCCCTAGTCTGTACTAGTATTTACAGTGTTAGTTGGAGAGAGCATTGAGTAACACAATTAACTGCATTGTTATGCAAAACAGTGTATCCTGCATGAAACAGCCTGAAGTCAGTATTCAGTGTAAGTTATTTTAGTTTCCTTCTGCACAGAAACCACATTCAAAACTGGGTTGAAGTTTTCCAGTGCACAGCTATATTTATACTGTTTACACAAAAACTCTTTGGAAAGCTATCCACATACTGTCCACATCAAATTATTTTGTCAAGATATGATCTATAACTACGTTTGAGTCATTATCATGCAGCCCTGATTACTTAGTAGGCATCTAACCACAGGAAAGGAAAACAAATCATGTAACCGTGTGCTAATTTAAAAATTGTTACTTGTGTAATGTGATATAAACTGACAATGCATTGCAGTTCCAGCACTGCACTGCATCAGGGGGTAAACCAAGTAAGCAAAGAAGCAGATAGTGCTAAAAATAGCACATTTAACTCTTCAGAGATGGCCACAACAAATGGTAAAACCGTAACAAGAACCGGAGAAATCCCCTTATTTAGGTCTCCATCAGGCTAATCTGCTTGGAACAGGGGAAAATTTCTGGAACACAAGCATGTTGTCCCAGCACATTTGCATGTGAAGTGCCTTCATATACACCCTGAGGTACACACAAGCAAAATAAATTACAGATGGTGCTTCCATCCCAGACTCAGAGACTTGACTAGAGACCAACATTTCAGTTCACTGCCTGGGGATTCAAGGGTTTTGTCCTTGCCAAATGGAGCACTAGATCGCTTTGCTTGTCGTGATGCTCCTCCTCTGATCAGTTTGTGAAGGCTGTGGGCGTAATACTCTGACTCTGGTCATCTGGTTCACAAATGGAACCACCGCTTCTTTCTCTTTAAAAGTTTATACTGCCAGCCTGAAAATGTCTGAAGGGGAGAAAAAAAAAAAGGGCAGAAAGCAGATACAGCTCTCTTTGTGTCCTTTTTCCATCTTCTGCACACATACACAGAGTTCAGGTAAGATTAATTCAGGCTTGGGCTTCTATTCACAAAGCCTAACTGAGTCTGTGCTTCCATTCCACTCTAGAAGTTCTGTATTCAGGTGGTTTTTTCCTTTGTAACATTTTAAAGACAGGCTTGTAAGGCATAGACATAGCAAGCTGGATTTCATTGAAGCACAGGCTACAACTATTTAACAATTTTTTTTGCAAAGTGTTAGTATCATAGCTTGTGAAGAATCAATCCTGTATGCCAGGACAGACAAAAGAATGGTTTTCTCACCCACATGTACCTCAGCATTCCTCTCCATGCTCTGGCACTGGGGCCATGGATTTGCTTCAATGGGTGGGAGGTTGTACAGCTGTCCCAACTGTTCTTATCCCTTTAGAAAGTCATTGAAAGGAAGGGAAAGATGCTGCAGCACAGCCAGGTACCTAACCTGGTGATAGATCCTCACTCCTCCACATCACACCTTCCTTTTCCCAGCATATTAGCTTTTCTGTATGGGGAATCATTGTCAACCAAATCTGTCGCCTGTAAAAAAACTTTTCAAAATTACAGCAGAAAGGAGCATGAAGTCCAGGCTTTTTGTGGGGTTTTCTCTAGCTGGAAAGATGCCCCTCACTTGAATTTTAGCAGCTCACAGTTGTTTCATATGGTTATCCACAGGACCCTTGTGATGCAGAAAGGGGGCAATATTTTTCTTGTTGGTGAGTCATTGAATCTTTTTCCCTCAGCTCCTCTATCTTTGTATAATATTACATAATACAGAAGTGCTCTGTTTACCATCAAGGAATATCTCACATGTTTTTGAAACACATTAAAGCAGATTTCCTTTGAAAGTTTGAATTGTTTGTAGCTTCCTCCAACATAAGCGTCACAAATATTGCTACATGAATGAAAGATATTTTCAGTTCACTAGTTAATCCAATTTTGTTCACTTTCAATCAAAATTTTACTTTGAAGGAAGTGTTAGGATATTTACCTTTGAAGTAAATATTCTAAGCAAGATAACATTGTTTTAAAAACATCAAGTCAGAATTATTTCTGTAACAACTGAGGAAATCCAAGAAATTCTTCAACATTTTACCCATAATGGCTATGCTTTAAATGCAGACCTGATAATGTAAGTAACTCCAAGATGTAATAATCTTATTACAGAGGTGGCACAGAATTGGCATATTCATAGCATTAACTTGGATACAAGCAACACAGTTAAAAATATGCTTGTTTTAATGTATAATCACACAAAATTAAGCTACCAATGAGCAGATTTAACTGCTTATAGAGCAGACAACTGCACATTAAAGGAGGATAACAGTCTTTCTTTGAAAGTTAAAGCAATATTTGTAATGCAACCATTTTCCACAAATTGAAAGGGAAGACCCGAGCAATGAAGAGCTAGCAATGGTTAAGGAAATCTTCCTGAGTGGGTCAGTAGCTTCATTGGCCATAGAGTAGGAACATGATCCCCCAGCACATGAGATGCTGGCTATTTTGTTTATACTGGATTATTCCCCCTCTCTCTATTTGAAAAGCTACATTTTTTTGTTTTGTCCTAGTTTTATTATTATAAATTATTATGTTTGAATTGGCTTCTGACCTAGATCTTAGACTATTTCAAAGCTAGAATTCAGAGCATACATATTCTCATTGACAGCCATGATTCTGGGACACAGGCTTAGATTAATGCAAGGAAGGGGAGAAGTATCAGAGAGCAGGTATTGACATGTGTCAGCTAAGAGTCTGAAATTGAAAGGGGGAACAAGTAAGCACAGTAATCAACAGACCCATAATGAAGAAATGGTCAAAGTCAGCTAGTGAAGGGATGAGACTAAATAGCTACAAGCAAGAATGTTGCATTCAAGGACACAGAAAAAAATCTGCTTGCTCAGCAAGAATGAGAGAAGGTTTACATTGAGTCCTCCTTTTGTTTAAAACTTAAACTACATATGACTAATTTCCAGCAGTACCAGGACAGCAGAAACAAGTCAGCTGTAAAATGGTCTGTTCAGAACCCCAGTTCTCATCAGCAAAAATAAGCCAGTTTCCACACAATCAGTTATGATCCCCAGCAGATAAAACAGATGGGTAACTGGCCATTCCCAGCCCATTTCCATGATACACATTCTTGTGAGCTATAAATAACTGAGCAGGGACACCTGCTTCTTGGTGATGCTGTAGAAATGCCACTATTCTTTTCTTTAAGCTTGTTCATTATGGATAAGGATAAAAAGGAATAAAACATAATTAAACAATAAAACTTTTCCCTTGCCAAGACAACAAATATTCTTCAGCTGCAGCCTCAGCACAACTAGCAAACAGCAGGTGCCCTCCATTCACTACTCACCACCTCCCAAATTAAACACATACCATGGGAATTCATTTTGTGGGGATTTTTTTTTCTTATTTCACAGATTCTCCTTTGGGGCATTTCACCAAAAATAATATGAAATTGCTACTTACCTTCCAAGTATGACCTGGGTGTGTAGCTCAGTTGGGAGAGCATCAGACTCCTAATCTGAGGGTCAAGGGTTCAAGTCCCTGTCCAGGTATGAAGCTTGCAAGAGTTGGGATGATGGTTGGACTTGATGATCTGAAAGGTCCCTTCCAACCTAGATGACTATGACTATGCACATTAATTCTACCTGTTCTACTTTTTAAATTTTTAAATTTGTCTCATTCAGTAAAGGTCATGCTGCAAAAAAACTGGCCAATTCATATGTTGCTTCTCAACAAAACCCCATAGGAACCATCCTCTAGAGTAAGAAGATGGATAACTTTTGGTGGGTCTGCCAAAGATGACTGCAGCCTTCTGTTGTGGACACAAGCAAGCTGGTAATGCAACCTGCTCTCTCAGGAGTCATTAGGATTTCATCATTTATTCAGTTCAAACCAACTCATGCCTCTGAAATTCAGGAAACACTGAGCAAGAGAGCCCTTGAAATCCATTGAGCCCAGGCAATCAGAGCAGAGGAAGGTTTCTGCCCCTACACACAGATGTAACTCGAGACTGTTTCGTCTATGCAGGTCCTAGAACTGCAGTGTCCAACAAGAGGAGCCAAGAGAGGCAGTATTCTTTCACAATGCAGAAAAACAGCCAGCACTATCTGCCAAAAATCATTCCTATGGTTCTGGTTTTTTTTATTCCAAGCACTTGCACCTTCTTTCCAGATATGGGTGAAGTGACTCTTCCCTCTCCAGATTTGCAACTTCATAATTCAGTCAGTCCAGCTTTTTCAATAACTCATCTGCCACTCAACATTATCTTTTTGGGTTCTTTAATATTAATTTCTTTCAAACTTCCTAACATCAACTTCCTCTTTCTGCTTTCATTATGAGTTAATCACAAATTCATTTCCCTTCTGGTTTGTTTTCTTCTCCTAGGTATTCTCAGTGTCCCCCTACCCCTCTCACTTCATAACAGAGAGAACATAACTTTCTCAACAAGCTGCTCTTCTAGAAAATAAATAGCACCCCAAATAAAAACACTACTGCTGAATTTTCAGCAGAAAGAGACCCTTTAGATTTTGCTAACACCATGTTTTACCAACACTGAATATAAAATCCCCATATCAAGGGCTCAATTCATATAATACCAAAGAGATTGTCCCTCAATTCGGGAGCTTTGGGAGAAGTTTTTATGCAGAACAGCAAAAACGTAAGGAGCAAAGTCTAAAACCAAATCACACAAACAGAAAAGCCTTCTGTCTTGCTATACTAACAGTTAATTGTAATTAAAACAGAAAAAGAAAAGGGAGGTGGTGGTGGGATGTAATCAAAACCCACATTTTTCATAATCCACACAGTCATGAAGAATTTAGTCTTCACTTGTGACTCACGTGAGTCTCCCAATAAACCCACTCTTGCTTACTTTCTTCTCCAACTGTTCTATGCATTGTATTCATTCTACATATGTTGTGAATTTTTCTAAGTATGAACTTAATTTCTAACTCATATTTATAAACTCCATACATAAGTATAAATATATAAATAAAATAAACTTCAAACCAAAATTTCCATGCTTGCTTCACAACTCCAGCATTTTGCATCAGAAGTTGCCATGAAACAAATCTGTTGCACACTTAAAACCAAAGACATCACTGTCATCATTTGGGCTGTCAGCCCAGTTCCATGCAAAATTAAATGACATGCAACTAAACCCCTTAAGACTAAGCTTAAAAAAAGCAAGCACACATTCATTCACACCACCAACAATGGCATTAGACCAATAAAGTCAGATTTTCAGGCTAATGTCCTTGAACAAGAAAGGAATTTTGGCCAAGTTTTGATTTGAGGTTTTGCCCTGTATGGCAAAACAAAAGCTAAATTTTTCTACTTCAATGGTTGAGCAAGAAGTGCTTTCTCTTCAGCAGCTTTATGTAAGAAATGTAAAAAGTTCTGTTATTAAAAAAATCTTGTCTCTCCATATTGATTATTACATTGCAAATGTAAATGCTAAGATCTTTCAAGTAGAAGAGCACAAATGTCATTGTTAGAAACCAGTTCAGGAAACTGTGGTCATTTTTTTTAGGAATGCTGAGTAAGTACCTGATCAAAAATGTTTAAAGCAATCTCCTTACCACTGAAGCAGTTGTCAAACAGGTATAGTGAACTCTTTTAATTAACACTTATTTATCAAGCCAAAGTAGATAAAGCATTTTCAATATATTTATTTTACAGCTCTATCTGAGTCCATTTTTAATGGTTTCTTCAGCTTTTCTAAATTCATTTAAAAGGCAATTTCCAAACTACATCCAACATCCTGTCCTCATGGTCATAGCTGAAATAATGTTTTAAATTAAAAGCTGGATAATGACCTTCAATGAATGATGATGCTGAGCACTGCAGTTGTGCGTGATTCACATCACAGACTCTGCTCCCATTGAATTTACATTACTTTCTTGAGAAGCCAGAGACACATGTAGTAAACTGCCACTGACTAATGGGTAGTTTCTCTGTTTTATTTCCAGGACAAGTAATAAAGCAAGGGGAATTACTTTGCAATGCCCAAGGATTTTATTCCCTACTCTCCCTGTCACTTGGACACAGTTACCTATGTGGAGAGATACCAATAAAGAAAGCTCACTGGAAAAGGTCAGTGAATTTCACAGCTTCCACAGTCAAGTTGCTCTGCAGTAACTGATAAAGCAAGATACCAAATTATGCATCTCATCCCTGTATCCAGCTAGGCAAAAATGTACTAGAAACTGCACTTAGAGCATTTATATTTTTGCTATGTACAATTTAAGGAATAGAATTTAACATTTTCACTTCAGCATTTTTCAGCCCATACCTTACTTGCATGATGACTTGTGATTTTTGTGTTTGTTTTTTTTCTTCTATATTTTTTGGCCTGAGATGAGGTTTGGACATGGCTTGGACCTTTGACCTTTCCAATAAAGGGAACAGTGAACATTTCCACCACTGCATATTCAAGAGTTAACAAAACTTAAACTCACCATCGGTTATGAAGAGACCCTGATTTTACACTCATGCAAAGTCAAAGAAATTAAGTAATAATTCATGTTGATGGCTAGGCCTTCAAATTTGAGGGCAGATCTAAATTTAGTAGTTTGTCTCATTCCACCGTGTAATAGTTTTTTCCACATCTTCAATGTTGCAAGATACAGCTTAGCTGTTTTCAACATTTAACTATTAATTATAAATTGACATTCTTCCACATGCTGTATCTAGAGACCTTTAAGAAGCATGTCAGAAATGAGTGCTTCATCTAAAGCATTCATGAGATGAGATTTACACAAGATGTAAATGTAATGGATTTCTGTATATACCAGAGTTAAATCAGATGCTGTATATTAGTAAGAAAAGGGACATAATTTAGGATACATTAAAATAAATATTTAATTAATTGCTTTGGAGTTTAGTTGCCTTCAGTGAAGAGTGAAAAAACTGCATTGTTCCCAAACCTCATCCCCCTGGGCCCACAAACCAACAGTTGAAAGAAGTCTTGCATCAATACTGTAAAACCGGCTGTCATACCTGGGGAAAAAGGTCCACCACACAGATTTTGGTGATTACATTTCCTTTACCTGGATACGGTCAGTTTACCTGGTACTTTGTGTTCTTTCTTAAAAAGCAGAAAAATGCCTAATAAACTCAGATGTAAGCAACCAACAGCAGATGCTACATACAGTAGCTAGAAAGCCTCAGTGGCATCCACGTGATATGCTACAGCAACTCCAGGAATCTGGTACATGGAATCCTCAAAACTATCACAAGTCAAGCAACAATAAAGTCTTGTTGCTTATTTAATCTCTGAGGCACTTCTATGAAAGTGGTTATCTCCACAACCACTAAAAATAGCATATAACATCTCTAGGAAAATCAGTAAAGGCATAGATGCAGAGGGAAAAAAAGGTCAAAAGCTCAATGCTTTTAACAATTCACAAGTGTAAAAAACACCCTACTGGAGATTGACGTCTGAATCCCTTGAACCCCTCTACCTAGAAAAGAAAATGGGAGAAAATTACTAAGGAAATTTCATTAAGAAATCAAATGACCACACTCCAAAATGCACAGATCAACCCCATCTGATGTACAACTGAGTTCCTTCAACTTTGGAAACATTAGCACATTATTTCTGACACCTGGGAATTCTCTATTTATACCAAAAAACTTCAGAGTAATCTCCCATCAGGTGCCTCATCTTTAGCTTCTGTCTTTGAAGAAGTTAATCTAAGTGAAGTCTGAAGTCTTTATGTTAATTTTGTGGCATTAAGATGATTCAAGGAGGCTGGCAGGCAGTCAGTTTCTCGCTGGCCTGTAAACACAACAGGAATTTTAATACCCACTTTACTAATTTAACTGACCAAATCCTTAACAGTACACTTACTAATTAGATTTAAATCCTATATGGAAGTTCATCTTTTACTGTAATAGCCTATTACAAACACTAAGCTAAAATATTGAACATTTTTGGAAGCTGCCTCACTACTAGCTTTTCAGACAGTATCTGCATTTCTTCCATAAACATTAAAGCACTGTTCATCTTACAACATACTAAGACAGCATATAATTAACTTTATATCAAAAGCACAGCCAAGACCTTCAAAAGCAGTTACCACTTTTCTAATGAGATATGAAAAAAAAATTCAGGATTTTTTCCTAAAATGCACCACCAATCAGGCTCAATGAAATGAACACTGAAAAATAATTACTTTTTCCAAAAAGCTCCTAACACATCCTGATTAAATCAATAGAAAGATCAGAACTTTGATGTCAAGAAAGTCAAAAGCATGAACAAGATGACGCAAAAGCCATTTCCAGACTCCTTTCTCCTCTCTTCCCTGCAGAATTAGACAGAAAAAGTACTTTTACCATGTCCTGTATTTCACATTAGAGAATTTAAATATTCTTGCACTCTCTATATAGTCTTAGTTTTGCTTTGTCTTTTTTCTGTAATAGAAAAACACAGTAAAAATTAAATTCATCTGTACATCTAGATGTTTTCTCTCTAACCAGCTCATGAGGTACAGCATTCTCCACCAGAGCAGGCCACCAGCAAGCAGGAGCTGCAAGGATGAAGTCTACATCACAGAATGGCAGGAATTGGAAAGGGCCTCAAGAGATCATCTAGCCCAATTCCCCTGTTGGAGCAGGAACACATAGACCAGGTCATGCTGGAAGGCAATCCATTCTGATTGTCTCCAGAGATTGAGACCATTTGTAAAGTAGTTCAGGCAGAGAATGACAAAGGGCTTGAAAGTACAAGAGGAGGAAAGTTAAGACATCTCACAGCTATGGTGAGTTATGACTAGATTATTGGTCATTACATGCATGCAGATTCAGGAACTGAGTAAAACCAAATATAACAAAGAACAAGCATCCAGTATACAAATGCATACAGTATACTTCATATTTGTGAAAACTATGAAGATTAAGGTCCAAGTATGCATTAGGAAACAAAGGGCCACAAGTGGGCTCTAGAAGAATAAAACACTATCAACATCAGTGCCTTCCTTGTGAAAATCTGCCCTACTCTAAGTCCCTCCACTCTCCTGGCTGAGGAAGGCTGTGACTGCTGACCTTAGGGCACAGAAGGGTAACAAATGGATGAACATCATGAGAAAAGCAAGCACATGAATGTGATATTTAACTGTATTATCCCCAAGACCTTTTCTACAGCAGTACTCCCCCTTCTCTTTGACTAGAATGTTAAGACTTGAATTATAGTAACAAATTCATGGCTTTGCCTTTGCTGAACTGTTTCTTCAGCCAACAAGTTGCACAAGGTGCAGTGGCACAATTTACACAGAGGGAGAGTGCACCAGAACAAAGTTTCAAAAGGGAAAAATCCTGGACACCAGCTCCTATTTCAAAGCCTGCTCATAAATCCCAAGTTAAGTAGCCACAAATACATATATCTTTGTAAACAGCTGATAATAAATGTTTTAAAGGGGCTTCTGCATATGAATGAGGTATTCAAATGTGGGGGAAAGATCATATGAAGTTTGTTCTTACTTAAGAGCAATCACACAAACTGCTTATTACCACCAAAAATAAACTGATTTAACATTTTATTTATCTCTAAATGAGAAAGAAAATTTTATACCAGCTGTGCAGTGAAAAAGTGAAGACACTTACTAAAAATCGAAATTTAATTTACTTGCCTAGCCATATGTCTATAAAGTTCTCATTTTGGAGATATGCTTAAGTATCTCTCCATTTTCTCACCTTCCCAAAAAGTTCTCAGAAAACCATTAGCTTACTGGTATCTGAAAAGTGGATGGTGACTAGTAACCCCATCCTTGAAACAAGGATGCAAAACATACCTAGCAAAATTATTCTGCCTTCTGTTTTTGAGTAGGTGCTCCTGCTGTTCGAGATACAACAGTTAAGTGATTAGCATACAAATGAGTTTGTGCTGAAATGAGTATTTATGCTACCAAGAACAAAACTGAAATAAAAGAATGATAAGCAATGGTTTTGCATTTCTCTTACACCATTCAAATATCACTAACAAGCACTACCTGAATAACAGACATTAGTCAAAACAATTTGTAGGTTGATGGATTGTTTCCCTACCCCACCATGGGCAGAGTTTCTGTTTCGACAGGCACACATCCATTTGCACTGCAAATGAGTTTTGTTCAGGCACCTCAGGTTGTTTACCCAGTAACTTCACTATTTAAGCATTCCTTCAGGCCAAGTAACACTGCACAAAGAAAGCAGCTTCAAAATGATTGCCAGAGGTTAAGATACTTTAGAATTTAGAAGGTCAGAGTCTGTGTGGTAGGACAATATGACACAAACAAGAAGACCACTGGTTTCATTAGCTCCACAGCCATTTAGACTTAACTTGAAAGCAGCATACATGAGCACTACATACTTAGTCCATATATGTTTCTGTAATGAAATCATAAACTAAGATTGGTATGTAAGGAGCCCATCCTAAGAAAGGTAATAATCTTAGGACAATTTACTACTGTAATACTGAAAACTGCATTTGCTGATCGTCTTTTATGACTGAACATCTGAGGCAGACTTGTGTTCTGGTTTTACCTCCTCAGATTATTCCTCATTCAGAGGACAAACAAGTTACCCACAAAACATTGGATCGGTAACATCTGGCTACTAAGAAGTTAGAAACCACTTACAAGCACAATATTGGTAAGGACTCAGTGGTACTGAATGTCAGGAATCACTTTTGAAATGAAAGTATTTTTAAAATACAGCATCCAGGCAAAAAATTATGGTTTTTATCAGTACCACGAGGGCAAATTCCAGTGCTTTCATTAGCACAAACATGAACTGAATTGTCTCAGCAAGGTGTCTGACATCACTGCACTGGAGAAGAGGAACTGAATACTTGGAAGAGGTGGTGGGTGGCCCTTTTGTCAGGGACATTGCTTCTAGATCAGCTGCTGGGATAATAGAATATTTCACCATTTGAGAACTAAAGGCAACAAAACTGCATTCTTGCCTTGCTCTACGCAGAATGGTCACTGTAAAAAAGGTGATGTGATTAAATGAAGGAAAATACTACTGAGATCTGTTTCACTACCATGTACTTTCAATAATTCATGAACAAGGTAAAGTATTTTAGAGAGGTTATAATCAGCCAACTATTCAGTGGCAAGTCACTATATCCCTGCAATCACATCTGAAGTGGCTTTTATTTACCAGATGATATGTAATGACTGGATATGTCAAGTTTAAGTTCCATTATCCATGTTATGGCATATCACTAAAATGGGGACCTGGTTTTATGGTCTTCCTACGCTGCATCTCATGGAGAGATGTGGTAAATTTATTACAGTAATGTCTATGTGGTTAGGTCTCCACTGCAACTGGACAAAGGACCCAGTTTTGAAGACATTTTTAATCAACATAACAGTAGTGTATTGCAGAAAGACAAAAACGATAAATATCCACAAAGGACCATGAACCAGTACAACCCAAAATACTAGAAGGGTAGAGAGCAACACAAAAGGCTCCCTGTTCCTCAGAGCAAGCTTGCAAACTCAAACTCTCAGCATTAACCTAAGAGTTTATGAAGCAAATATACTTCAAAAAGGGCTGCGGTTTTGATAAAGTACTTTACTAATCACTCATAGGCAATTCTAACTTGCAAAAGGCAAGTTCTTTTTTCTACTACAGCTGATGATCTTGTTACTGTTTCACCATCTTCCTTCCTTCACTGTAAAACTTGCTGGTAAATACAATGATACAATGTTTATTACTTAGATAAATAAACTAAGCAACAAAGTTTGGAAAGAGGAAGTGCTTGTTTACACAAATGAAAGAAAATTACCCCGGGTTCTGACTTACTTTTGTAAAGGGCCTAGAAAAGCAACACAAGTTGCTTATAGTGTTAGCTCACTGTCTGAATCTGAAGTTCTATATAATTCCTAGAACCACAATTCGTATCTCCCAGGGAGATAAGTAAAGCATCCAGTTTTGTGAGTAAGCACATAGAGAGACCCAAGAAATAATTTAAGTAATTGCTCATCTCTGCAATGTGCCTGTAACATGCACTGCACCTCTGAAAATGGAGGATGGGCAGGATCAACTACCAAGGTCAGATAAGAAATATAGCTACCATTAGATCTAAACAGTAGCTACTGAGCTAGAAAACCAGAAATCTAGAACTGATATTCTGCAGTGCTAGTACTTGAAATGTCAGAAGCAGCAGCAATTGATACAAACAATGTAATGAATATCTACATATAAACCAAATGCTAAAGAACATATACTAGATATTGTATTTGTAATCCTGTGCTCTACTTTAGTCTCCTAAATAAAGGACTTGCAAGGCAGATTGCATACCCAGCAGAAGACTAGAATCATGGATGATGCCTCTGTTATTGCTTTACCATTTATCTTCACTTTAATGCAGGCTAGTTAATAGACAGTTTGATCTATCACTTGGGTAGAAAAGGCTGAGTAGAAAGAAATTATTCCGGGGAGTGGAAATGTATTCTTGTATTGTGTAATTAGAAGCAATAGATAAGACATTGACCATATCTGAATCAATTGAAGAATTATTTAATTAAGCATTTAACTTGAAGTCAGGCACACCTCTTTTAGAAAGCAGATATACTGTAAATGCAGGGAAGGAAACCTGATGTTATATTAAGGTTAGCTCTTCTAACAAAAGAATGAATATATTAAGTTTTTGCAAGGTAATAGTATCTACAAAGACTAAAGTCTTGTAGTTTATTCTTCAGCAAGAAAAAGGGAATCAATCACTGGGAAGAAAGTTTCTGTATAATGCTGTCAAATGAACAATGTCTCAAGATCTAAAGTTATTCCAAACTAGTGCAATCTGTGCTTATAGAATTAATTTGTAAAGAACGTTTGGTACACAGTTTCATCTGAAATCTCTATGGATATTAAGAATACAGTTTCAATTATCAGGTAACTGGTCTTAAAGCTGATCTGATTTCATAGACTACAGCACCACAATCACCTACTACAAACATCTACCATTAGATTCCTCCAGCTATTACAGCAACATACCACTTCACATATTGTCATTAAAGCTTAGCCTTTTTCAGCAGAACTGTACACCTGGGAAGAGTGGATATTTTAAATAAATACCTGGATTTGGGAAAACGTTATGTTCTAATATATTTTTTCTTAATTTACTATAGAAATATTGGAAATAGTATTCCAACCACTAACTTCATGACCTCATAAAATCATTTACAGCAGTTCATGTTTAGAAATAGATTTTTCTCTGCCAACCTAGTATTTCAAAAGAATAATATGTAGATTGTTTTTCTTGAGCCTACTGCATTCCAGCCAATAAAGTAATTGTCAAGGCATAGCAAGGGATGGCTGCTCCCCACAGGACAGGGAGCCAAGCACAGCAACACAACCAACAACCAAGAGCCTTGCCAGACAAGGCCAGAACCCAAGCAAGGGAGCAAGGCAGGTTCAGCCAAGAGTCCACACAATCAATCAAATCCAGAATGACAGGTCTGAGGTCAAATCAAGACTTCAGTCCACACATCAGGATTAGTCCCAGTCCACAGCTTAGGCCACCACTAACTTCATGACCTCATAACCTCAAGTCCCTTGTAGGAAGCATTACAGCACTGACCCTTTGACTTTTGCAGCCAAAGGAGGACAAAAGCAAGCAGCTTTGATTTAAGGATTGCCTGTGTGAAGTGTCCAATCATGCCAAGGTAATTCAAGGGTATCACCTTCCTCATCAGACTCTCCTGATAATTTTCCAGTGAAAGATCATTTTTTTCTGATGTAGGTGTTTTAACCAAACACTCATGGTGCTTTCTCAATCTTTAGAAAGAGGCCTTAAGGGAATATTATCTTTTGGTCATCAATTTAGACAAATCCATCTCACTTTTTTTTCACTTTGCTCTGTAAATCACAAGCCAAATGTCACCAATCTATACTCATGCTATAATGTCACCAAGCCATACTCATGCTATGAGTATGTATTCTTTAACTACATTCTAACTAGTGTTCACTCTCATTCAGATTTACAAACCAGATACCACCTCCTCTTTCTCCCCTGCTGCACTCACTCCAGACTTAATCTGAATGTATGGTAACCCATGTCACCCTGCTTACACAGTGCAAAGAGCTTGACATCTTTACTTCTTTTTCTGCCTCGTTAGCACATTCATCAGCACATCACACCATCAGATCAACTTCAGAACTGACAATAAGGGCAAAGAGGGAACACAGCCAAGTTTTTTGCCTAGCTGGGGGTGCAGGGAAGGAGAACTACTACTCCTTTCTTCCTCCCAGCATCAGCAAGGTATTAGATCAGCTTAACCACTCATGCATTTCCAAAACAGCTATGATAATGTAAGTCAGCATTACCACAGCCTAAATTATCAGTCTGTCCATCATATGGTTCTGGCTCTACACTGACCCAAAGCTGACTTGAAAGGAAAAGAACCGTGCACATCCCTTGAGTCAGCTCCCTGAACAAGCTCTACATGGATTATACAGCTGCTCTGTAAAGAGCCTATGAGACTGCGTCATACAGAGCAAGGGAGAAAAGTGAAACTGCAGCAGCATTGACTTGAATTAGTTTAAGCTGTTGTGTAACAGCACATATAACCACTTATTTAGTAGCTTAAAATGATTAGAAAATAGACTTGAGTGAATCAGATTCTGTCAGACAGGATGCATACATAAAAATGGCATAGATGATCTCAACACACGCTCAGGCTACCCTCAGGCTTGATGTTTAATGCTACCTTACTTATGGTATTAAGGACAAACCTCACTGTTCTTTCTAGATGAAAGAAGTCTTTCAGTTGAGGTCTTTATTTTAAAGGAAAGTGTCATCCATTGCTATTTCCCAAGCCAGAAGCTCTAAGTTTTAAAATGACTATCAGGTACCATTGCCAGAAGCAGCAAGTTAATTACTGAAAGATAAGGTGACCCAGAGGAAATGGCTACAGAAATAAATCAAAGATACAAGAACTTGAGAAAATTATGAGAGGGTCAGAAGAAGTAATTCTTCAGTCGTTACTACATCAGCTAGTGCTAGGCTTCCCCAAGGAAGGCAGGTATAAAAACATAAAACAGATCATGAGACTCAGATACTCACCATGGCTATGTAATCCAGAACATCTTAAAGGCTTTATAGGACCTTAAAGCTAGAACCTCCTCCCCAGGAGGAGCAAGATACTGGGCATCTGTTTTTTAGGAACATTGTCAACTCCTCTCTTTAATAAAGCTCTCACAGCTCAGTAGTTATTTCCCATCTCCACTGCATAAAGATAGCATACCTTGCCTCCAATTGATGGAAAAAATCCCAATTTCATGATTTAAAAACTTTTACCAACTATACTTCAATGTAGATGGAAAAGATGTAGTTATTTTGACATTTACGCACCTGAGTAGCATGTGTCTTAGTCACAGCTTTCTGGTACTGGCAAAATGAAGGCAAACATACCCTCATTTGCTTCAATCACAACACTAAGACATCACAAAAAGACAAAACAAACAAAACATATGGAAAAGCTTGGAAGCTGATCCCTAGAAAAATGACAGCTCTGTAGAGAGAAGCATACCTTGCAGGATGCCAGGATCTACTACCAGCCTAACAACAGCTCCCAGGGCTTTCCTTTGGGAAAATGTAGGAGTGATGCAAATGCACTTACACAGATGAGGAAAGTAACCTTTCGTTTTATGAACTAGTATTGCCCAAATACAGCACAAAGGAGTCAGAATTAGAAACAGAACTTATTTAAGTTGCCCTAAAAGTATCATGAGATCCTGGCACCATTTTTCATTAGTTGTAGACTCAGCAGTCATTCAGGGTGAGCACAGTGCAATTTAGTACTTCAGAAAAAATACCAGCCACATGAATTTTCTGTGTGCCATGGGTATTTAAGTGACAACTAGGGTGAACAGTTACAATCTGCATTAAATTTTGCTGAACTTTTCCTCCTTGAGCTGTAACTTCTTCAAATACAGGAATATGAAAGAAGTTTAAGGATTTTTTCCACTTAAGGACAAAGGTTATTATCAAATATTACTATTAATTAACAAATCAGTCTTTTTTATTACCAATAGAATAAAAGTCACTTTGCATTTTAAAAATTACAGGATAAATTTACTGTAATGACTAGCAATGCTTATTTAGTTAGAGCTCACTGCTGCCTGCAGCTAGCACAGGGAAAAAGAAGCATACTGATACAGCAGTTAGAGTGTCCAAGTTTGCTCAAAGAGCCAATACTTTAAAGACTATTTCATGTAATAAACTCATATTTTAGTATGGTAATGGAACACTTAACACTCATGACAGGTACTATAAGAAATACTATGTAAATACCACTGCATATTATATTTATTTTCATTTCATTTATATTCATTTCTAAATCACTCTTGAAGAAACTAGGGAAGCTGCAGATTGTTTCCACAAAGAAAGTGGAGGGAAGCTTTGTGTTGCAATAGAAAGGCAATAAATGGGACTTCCCTAGGAAATCAAAGCTCATTTGGCCTGGAGTTGCTGTTAAAATAATGAAGTTATGGAATGTAATCAATAAAAACAAAACCAAAGTAATTCAACAAAATAACGCTACTTTTCACAATTTCAAGGAAGGTTTCTTAATAATACCACTAACTTTCGGATGTAACAATTTTTCCTAACTTTTGAAACAAATCTCCATATTGTACAAATCTATGTAGGACATTCAATTATTAAAAAGGGATTATCTTCACCATTTAATCTGGCTAATCGATGTAGGGTTTTTTTTTTAATTAGTTCTCCCTCATATCTCCTTGTGCTATTCCAGATCAGCAATAAGAACTTAAAACAGAAAATATTTTGTAAAAATATTTATCAGCACTCTCATGACCTCTAGAGTCATCTCCCTTTCATTACCCATCTCTCTGCTTACTACATAATACATACTGCTTGTTAAAAACCAACAGCATGAAATTTAACCAAGATGCTTGATGGGCAAAAGCATTATGTAAAGCCCTATATTGGGCTACTACATAATTCAACCTCTACTTTTCACTGAACATTTAAATTTTATTTTTTTCCCCTCTCTTCTTCCCCCCAGGAAGTAAAGAGGAAAATCAAATACATTTTCCTATCAAAGGTTTACACTACACTGGACTTCTGGATTTAGCACAGTTTGTTACAGTTAAGAAGAATAGCTGGATATTTTCATTTCAGTAATACATCAAATGTCTCCTAATTTTAGAGCAAGACTACACTCCTAAATAAATCGCCATATATTTGTCTTATATCTGACACCTCTTTATTTGGAAACTATTTTTACAATTTGGGTAGATTCACAATTATTAGTTATATTTAAAGCATCCATTTTTGCTCTGACAGATCGATGCTGGCAGCCATACAGATTGATGCTAGCAGACATATGGACTCTCCTTACAGACACTGCAGAGTGAAGTGCTAAGACACACAAACCAGAAGTGCCTCTGGTCAATTTGATTTGTGCCTCATCCCCTTGTGTGCAGTTCACACAGCAGAGCTCAGAAACAATAGATGATCACTCCTCCACTACTACCAAATTCTCCAGTTCACAACAGATAAAAACAGAAGTGGATCTTATATCCTCTCAAATATGCTGGGAAGAACAGTTGTATGATTTTCTGCATAAAAAGCTTTTATTTTCCCCTGGTCTTCTATTGCCCTGTGATGTAGAGAAATAGCATTTTTTTCTAGCTCATAGGAATACTTAGCTCCATGAGTTAAGCATTTTGGACAATGAAATACTTCAGCACAATGTACTCCAAGAACCTCTGAGATAATTTTGAAAAAGAAGTCTTATATGATACTAGGCTATTTCATAAACCCTTTTGAACATCTTTAAGTAGAAGCTACACAAAATTATAACTTCTATACAAAACTTCTCCATTATCATTTTATATCTTTCCTCCCACACGAGATAATGCCTCAGTACTTTTAATTTCAGCACAAGTATTGGGAAATGTAAGATGCAAAGGTTCATATGAGTGACTGGATTTCTTTTAGGATTCGGAATGCTCTCTTCAGTTCTGCTAGAGTACTTACTGCCACCTCAGCTCTTCAGGCAATTCCACTAGTCCATTCTTGGCTGTTAAGATCATCTTTCACTGTAAATATTGTTTCATAACTATATTAAAGATTAAAATTTATTTATTAATTGTGGCACTTCCTTTGATGGTTTTTTTTTCAGTAAAACAGATATTACTCCATATAGCCCCTGCTCAGCCTTTGAAGAAAAATCTTGTATCCAGCCCATGCAGCAATTGCACCACCAGATGGAGCTACTGGTGGAAGCCCAATTATCCTGCAGGTTTTTCCCAGCGGTAGGTCAGAACTTAACAGTTACTATCCTGCATAAACACTGCTTCAAAGAATTTTTGAGCTAACCTCAATTTAAGAATAGAAGTGTGCGCACAGGATATCATGTAGCAGGCATTGCTTACATTCTTCACATCCTGCTACTCATTAGAGTCAATAAGCCATTAACATGAATTTGAAGTACAGCAGACGTGTTCTGCCAGATGTAGTGTAGAAGCTCTGCATAGTAAAAGCACGTGCAAGACAAGACATTGCCATGACCTGTATTTAAAAAGTAAAAGCCAAAACACACATTCTTTATCTGGATTTATGAATACAAGGTTTATGTGGTCTTAAACCACTTCTTCTAGATCTGTGTGTAAATACCACATCACTGCAGTGCTCCATATAGCCATAGTTCATGGAGCAGTGCTCATCACTCTTCCCTTGTGCAAACCAAGTCTCTTGGCTGTGTAACTGAAGCTGTAACATTGAAACACTCCTGCCCAGTTTTGTTCTGCTCAAAAAGCATTAATGTTCCAAAGAACTATGGGCCCCTGCATATCAGACATATCCTGTTTTCTTACTTCCACCGTATATTCAGTAAAATTTAATGAGGTCCTCAGACAGTAACCCCAACACAAGCTGAAAATTAAATCAACTATTCAGTATCAGCAGCATTGCATGCAAGCTCCTGAATCTGAAGCAATTTATAATCAAAATCTAAGAGCAAAGAAGGTAGGGGAATAAAGATTCCTATTCTCTGTCAGAGGCAAAGAACATAATCTAAAAGTGACAGTACCACAACCAGCACCAGTCAGCATATGACAAATTTGCAAAATTTAACTGGAAATTTATTTGAATCAGAAATTCTAGTTCTTTTGCTGAAGTCATTTGGGAATCTTTCTTTCAGTATTTTAATTTTCTATTTGCAGCTCAAGTGAATTATAGTTGCATTTAATTTCATCTAAAGATGGTTTTTCCAGCAAACTCTAATACCAAGAATTGATCTTTTTGTTGTTTCTTTTTCCCCACTGAGGGAAATGGCAGACCACTATAAATATGTCAGAATTCTGGGATGAGTAGATGGTGTTAGGGCCTCTGAGGATCAGCCTAACTTCCTGAAAATTCTTTCAAACCCTAACTTTAAGGCCTAGGTGTGACATGTGGTCAGAGTGAATTTTCACTACAAAAGCTGCAACTTAGAAATCGGATCCCTGAAGCCGGGTAGAGAGTTAACAGGAGTTCATTAATTGATAGCCCCCACCTACATTTTCAGTTCTGCTTATTTTTTCTTTATATCATTCCTCTTCTTTCACATTTTGTGACAGATTGAATTGACTGGAAACTGACAAACACCACTTTAAGAATTGAATTAACATGAGCCAAACTGAAATAATCAGGGCATTCCTTTCAGGACTGCATGAACATAACTGCTAATATGTGTGGAAGTGCATTGAAGAGACACAAAAGCTTTTACTTCCCTCCAGAGGGCAGAGAAGAGAAATTACTGTGTAACAGATCTACATGAAAAGCCAATTCAGTATGAACAGATATAGACTTATAAAACTATTTGATTTTTTTTACAAAAATGTGCCATTGTGTTAAAAAAAAGCCTGTTTGTATTCATTTTGTATTTAACCTGAAAGTAAGAATATTATTAGCCTGAAATTATTATTCTTGTCTACATTCAGACACCTTGATGAAGAAGGAAGAGAGCACAAGAATGGACAGAAGTTGTGGAATGTGTGCTAAACATATTTTAAGCTGAAATACAAACAGACTGAAAATAATGTCTTCTGTTACCTGGAGATATCAAGCCATCCCAAATATACACAATTCTGTAATAACTTGCTCAACCAGCCTACCATTAACCTATTTTTCTAAGCAATTTCTAAGCCTCCACTACACATAGAAGAGCAGAAAAAATGTACATTCTTGTAATAATTTTTATTTTGTAGCTATTTCCTAAGCAGAAAAAAGCAAGCTAAAGTCATGAATCATAGAAAGATGGAATGGTTTGGGTTGGAAGAGACGTTAAAGATCATTCAGTTCCAACCCCCCTGCCATGGGCAGGGACACTTAGGATTTTATCTTCTCCTATCTAAATATTAGTCCTATCTATCTGAGCAACTGAGAGGTTCAATATTTATTTCCCAATTTGTTACATTTTCCACCACATTTCATCCACTTGGGTTTCTTTGCATGTAGAAGTTTCATTTAATAGTCTCAGGGTAATAAAAGCTGCTCTGCCACAACCAGGCCACAATTTTAAAGTTAGGTTTCAACTGCTCAGCTGGAACAAAAGCACAAACAAGGTGGGTCAGGTGCTGGAAACTCACCGTAAAGCAACAGAGAAATAAAGAGAAATTAAAAGCACAGGTAGCCACTCATCACCAGTAGATGCAGCAATCTAACACCACCCCTTCTCGCCGCGACAGCTCTAGAAGGTTTCCCTCTCCTTCCTTTTATAGCTTCGGGCTTGCCCTCATTTGCATGCGGCGCGAGGCGTGGCAACGTGCCGGAGCGCGCTCGGGGCAGCACGTGCGCGGGCACCTCGCGAGGGGCTGTCTCAGCTCCCCCTCAGCTCGCGCCTTGTGCGCCTCAGGGCGAGCGGCCGAGATCCCTCTGCCGGGGTCAAGGTGAGGGCCCGCGCACTGGCAGGCTGGGTCCTACCTGCCATTCCCCTCCCTCTGCTCGCCATTCCCTTCCCGTTGCCCCCCATTTCCCTCCCCCTGCCCCGGTATATTCCCCTGCAGGCGGTTCTTGGGGCGTTGCGGGGCTGAGGGAGCAGCCGCTTCCCCCGCCGGTGAGTAGTCGGCCATGCCCTAGCGCCGAAAGCGCCCACCTGTTTTGCTGTTCTCTCCCGGTGCCGTGGGGTAATGCTTGGAGCTGGACTCTGCCCTTCAAGGCCCATTCGCTTTCACGCCGAGGCCGGACTAGGCCGGGTCTCCTGCCCCAGCCCTACCTCACGGGAAAGGGAAACACCTCCCGGGCCTGGGCCTCGGAGAGATCGAAGCGGCTGTAGGGTCCTGCCAAGACACTGGAGTTACTTCTGAGAGCAGACAGATGGTGGAGGGCACGGGAAGGGAGCACAAGGGGGGGTTTGCTGCTTCCTGGGGAGCCACGACCCATGCTGTCATAAAAAAGCAGGTCTTGGGATCCACTTGATGCCAGTAAGCTCTTGTGAACACTCGCATCTGGCTGAAGGAGTTGGGGTTGTTCAGCCTGGCTCAGGGGGGACCTTATAGTAACTTCTCAGTACCTGAGGGGGTCCTACAGAAAGGCAGGGGAAGGACTTTTTAATAAGATGTCTGATGGGAGGACCGGAAACAATGCATGTNTGCCTATGGCAGGGGGGTTGGAACTCGATGATCTTTAAGGTCCCTTCCAACCCAAACCATTCTATGATTCTATGTTTTGTTTTGACTAACAAACTCCCAAAGTGGATATGATCGACTGGCTCAAGGATGCTGAGCTATTTCTATATGGATGGTGAATAATATATTAGGCAGTAAGTGTTATGTTTCAATTTCATAAAAAATAAAATACCTGTAGCTGGACACCTTTTGGCATATTGGTTCCACCTTGTTTCTGATTGTGGAGGCATATGTCCTCAGATTATTCGTGTTCACCTCATTAGCATTTACATGTTTACATTGTTGTGGTGTGGAGAGTTAGGTGCAGCCCTGTCTATTACTTCAGTAACTGCATCTGCTGCTGGTGCTGCTTAAATGATGATCAGTGGAGGTAAACAAGTATACTATTGTCCTAAGAAGTGTGAAACTTTTCTTGTACTTAACTTTGTGTAACATCCCAGTCCAGTAATGAGCCAGAAATACTGTTCTTTTTGGCAAGGCACAATCCTTAAGTTGCGGGTATGAGGTTTCTTTGACTACAAAGTGCTACCTTACAGAGCCCCCTAGAGAATAATTTCCTTTATGCCATTTTTCATGTTAATAGAAGAGGAACTGGAGAAGAGACATTGCATTTGCTGGTAGTAAGAAAGAGTGTTTCTGAAATGATGATGGTTCTGACATGCCTCTGAGGCCAGATTCTGAGTTGATAAGGCTTAAAGAATCCCTGATCCTGTGAAGGGGCTTTCTGTGATATGTCGGAAAGCTCTTAGGTAAACAAAAGATGAGAGGCACTAACTCAGAAAAGAGTAGGAAAAGCCTTTAGGCATATCTCAGTCTTACTTCAGCAGGAAAAGCATTGTTGCCTACTGTTTGCTTGTCTCAAGGTAGACAGCATATTGTTGTCACTAGGGGAAAAAAAAGGGAGAGGGTAAAATAAGTATCTCTAACAAAGTTTGATGGTGAGAAAAATAATAGCAGCAGCCTGATCTTGTCCCCTTCTTTTCCCTAAGTTGTTGGTTTTTTTTTTTTGGCACAGAATACTATGTCCCAACCCTATTTCTAGATTAAACTGAAGCAGCTTTTTTAAGGACAAACCAGTGATTTAAATGATACAGTTCTCTCCAGTTCTGTTGTATTTATTTATATTGTAATGTAGAAAGAAGTTTGAGAGGTTGATGGTGGGGTTTTTTTTCCCTCACAGGGATTACCCATTGGAATAGGGTAAGCTCTGGAAACAAAGAGAATACCCGGTGCCAGTGTATTCAGATTTCTGATAACATCAAGAAAAAGAATACAATGTCAAAAACGAAAAAATGTCTTTCAGAAAAGGTAATGTTCAGTGATTTGAATTTTTGTTTTATGTGTGTTTTAAAACATAGGAAGACCCTCTATCCTTAAGATACATCCAGGGGGAGGACTGATGATTTAGGTTAGCAGTGTCTTTCTGGAGAGAATACAAGTGTTTGGGGAGGAAGAAAATACTCCATTCTCTACTTGCCAAAATTTAAAGTATTTTGATTGTTACAGAAGACAAAATTTATATTTGGATACATCAAATTCTTGCATGAAGTTACATTTCCTTTGTCAGTGGATCTGACTGTAACTTTTTGAAAGTGTGTCCAACTACACCTATGCTCCTGCATTTGATAGTTTGCTTTAGATAATATGGACTTATGCTCCTTCCACTAGGTAGAAACAAGAGGAATTTCTTAGAGCAATGATGATTTCCAATTTTAGAAAGAAGTTAAGTCTAATGGAGAAATATCATATAAACAATAGAAAGAAAACCACGCCACTTTTCTGAAACTTAGCTATATGTTAGCACAGTTTTTGCATAGTCATTTCTGTATTTTTAGATTTTTAGAATTGAAACAGCTTTTCTTTATTTTAGATCAAACTGATGATTGATGAACGGATGGATATTTTAAATGATGACTTTAATCAACAACTAGAAAGTTTAAATAAAAGAATTGGACAAATACAATGTGAACAAAAGCACAAAGAACTAGCTAAAAGCATCCTAGTAAGTTTCATTTTTGCATGTGAATCACGTATGGCTGTTATGCTGCTTTAGAGAAAAATCCCAGAAGTATGCAATTTTTGCATCTTGTGTGACATGAAGATAATAATGGTTCTGTTTCTAGCCATTGTTCACTGTAATTGTTTCACTGTACATCTAACTTCCTAATTTTAGGTGAACTGTGTTTCTTAACTCAGGATGTTTTTCTTTTCTTGCAGGAGAGAGCATCAAAATTTGAGCAACATATTGATGCTGCAATAGCATTTCAGATGTTCTCAGAAACAGATGTTGGTCAGGTATGATGCAGATGCATATGCTAATACAGACAGCAATGCTGAGCTGTAAACTAATAGATGACAACAGATTTTTACACTGAAACCTGCTAATTTTGACAGCTACATTGCTGTTGCTTGCATTAACAGAAAAAATATTTATGTAGAGTTGCTATTGATTGATCTTTTGAGAATTTGTTTTCATTTTTAGATTGTAGCATAGTTCTTTTTGGTCATCATGATTAAATAAAATGAAAATCAAGCTGTAGACAGTACATATGTAGACAGCTTTTGCTTTGATGTTGTCCTGTTGAAGAGCCACTGGAATATTTCTAGTGAGTGGTCAGACCTCTTTATTGCAAAGTCAAAGATTCTTACAACATACTTGCCTCTTTGAGTTAGCTTTCATCAGCCATTTAGCTGCAGTCCACTAGTTCCACAGGGTCCGTGAACTGCAAGTTGATAACCAGTTGAAAACCTTATGCAATGAAATTGAAAATATGATAGAGTAAATGAAACTGTTTGTAAAGCAGCTACTAATACATGGCATTGTTAATGATGTTGACACATCAGTTCTAAAGTAGTAAGACTAGAGAACAGCCTTTTTTGTGAGGACATTTCATTCTTATGAAGAACAGAAATTTCATCTCTAGAATGATTATGTTTTTGTGCTGAAATTCATTTGGCTAATCTTAAGGGAGAAGGATTTCTGTGACCTGTCAGCCTTTCATTTCATGTCAACTGTATATTTAATGAAATACTTCTACACAAATATGCTTTTACATTTACACAAATACCCTTGTTTAAAAGGAGTCTTCAGTCCTTCTTCGAAGTCTTCCTGGTCTTTCACCTTTAAAAGTGTCAAAGAATTTCAAGTGACAAACCTGCAATCATTTCTTTCTGGTACAAGCTTTCACATGTTTTTACAAAATTAGTTTCACATTTCCCAAAAGCTTTCAACACAGCATAAAACAGGATAAGGTCAAGTAATATGCCTACAAGCCTCTAAATGTAACTAAGTGTTTAATGTTATCAAAATCAAGTTATATTTTTCACATTTTCTTCAAATAAAACCAGTTGTTGTTGACTGTACAGAAAGGGCTTCAATATCCTGGCTTTTGAGTTACTTTTGTAAGTGCTTAGATTTGGGTCAAACATATGAATGTCAAATGTACATAGGTCATCTCTTTCCTCTTGCTTTTATTATTGTTCTGTCACTTTCATAAAGGTAAACTTATAGGTGAAAGAACAGAGTGAGAAGTGATGATGAAATGTCACACTGTTTTTCCCTGGGGGAAAAAAAAAGGACACTGTCTCCTGGACAATCACATTGTGTGGAAGGTACAGAAGCAGGTTGCAGGGCATGGAAATTCAAGCATATGAGAGGGAAAGAGATATTGATCAGTTTTGAACTATGTTCATTTGCAGTCACTTTACCAGCTTTATTTTTGAAGAAAATTAAGTTGCTCTCTCCTGGCATTGACAACTTATTCAAGCTTGGTTTTGATCCCTTAAACAAAACTAAGTTAATGTTTTCCCATTTGAAAGGATACCTTTGTATTAATGTGAGTTCCAAATGCTTTTTGACGAGTTTTGATTCTGAGTAGTCCATCTCTGAAATTATTTGATTGCCTGGGGAAAATTATTGGAGATATTTGTAAAAATCCAAGTTCTGAGGAGCATGTCTTTCACTATGGTAATCTGTACATCCTCAGGGGAATCTAGAGATCATGTTGGAACTTCTTCCTTCCCAAGGTGTTAAGCCAGTTCAGTTTTATTAGTGACAGCATCTCAGTCAATGGGAAAAGTTAACTGTGATGTTTGTTTAATAGGAGGGAGGAGAAGGCAAAACCTCACTGGTGTAAACTTATGTAATTTTGGCTACTAAAACATTGTAGTAGTTTAACAGTTTGTTAAGTTGGTCAGTTGAGTATTACTTGTAAAGAAAGAAGAAAAGAAAGAAAAAAAATTATTAGTGTACCTGGCATTGGGTTTGGTTGTACTGGAAAATATCCTCAGACAATAAGATAGTTAGATTGACAAGTAGTTTGCTGTGAACAGCCAAGCAGTGCTTTTACTTGCTGTCATCTTTGTTGTATGAAATCCCAGCTAAGAGTGTTCAACTCTGCTAATCCTTAAGTAGTCCTGGAGACTGGTAACAGTGAAACCTCCTAGTGAAATTCTACATTGTTCTTTCAGAGCAAGAAGAAGGAATGCAAACGCAAAGCAAACAATCTACCAGAAGGAAGCTACAATTTTAGCAAAGGTAAAAGAAAAATGTTTACTTCTCAGCATCTCCCTAAACTTAATGCGTGAGGTGTAACTTAATGTAGGTAAATTTAAGGATGAGATAATTCAGTGGGATCATCAGACTCCACATTTTCTCTATTGGATTTACCTGTCAAGTTTATGGTAGTGAGGCTGGCTTCTCTGAAAACAGATTTGTGTCAGTTGGATCATGTTAGATCTAGCCAGCTCTAAAACAGACCTTCCACTAGTCAAAGTTGAATTAATCAGTAATGTTGTTGGCTTCTCAGGAATAAAATATTTAAGAAAAGGTAAAAAACACGGCAGAACATGAGAGGGAGGAGTGAGAAAAATGTGAGGGAAAAAACCTCCCAGATCAATGAAGGAGAGAGCAGAGGTGATCCATAAGCCAGGGCAGAGTAGGAAACCTAGAAAAGGGGAGACAGAATCTGACTCAGCAGTTTTGTTTAGGGCTTCTAAAGAGTGACAGAAGATACAGAAACAAAAGACATTAGTTTTCCATTTTAAAAGAGTATAAAAGGGCTTTTTTGCTACAAGCAGCAAAAGGATACAATTATACTCTATGAAATGTTACAAAGCCTTTTATCAAGTGTACTTGTTAGAACTAATGCTGAGACTAAAGATTCAAGATAGACTCATTCCATTCCAGTTTAACTTAATGATAATCTAGCAGGATTAAACTGCAGGAATCTGTTCCAGTTTCAAGAAATTTGTCCTTGATAGATTGTTTTGTAAATACAAGCAAGCCTGATACTGACATGTCTCACAACAGGGAAAAAATCCCAGTATGTAGAAACAAATCATTCATAAATTATGTAAGGGTTTTCAACAAGCTGCATTTTGGTAGGTATAAAAACAGTAAAGCTTGCACTTGATTTCAGGCAGAAGAGAAAAAGCTCGGAAATATTCATCAAACAAACAATTGAAAGCCAATGTAAATGAAGGGTCCCTAGTGCAAAGAGGAGAAACATCAGATGAGGTAGTTGATCAATCAACTTTTCTATGATATTCATGTTTAAATTGTGGATTTTCATATTCCAGGATGGTTTAGAGTTTTTTGGAAAGTTAGACTTTTTAAAGACCTTTCCTAATGAGAAAGGAACAGTGTTTAAACTATTGGGCTTTGCAAGAGCAGGCTTCTCTTTCACCACGAGGAGGCTCCATTGGAACACTATTGGAACAGTAAATAATTTCTATAGAAGTATGCAAATAAGTAATGTCAGGATGTACTGTCATTAGAAATAAATACATAAAACCCCTAATCCCAAAACTTCTTCTAGTCCTCCTTCCCCTTTTATCTTCTTTTTCTTCTACTTTGTGTTTTTCCTTCCCCTCCTCCCCCCACGTTTTTCATGCCTAAAAATATGTAAAAATATTATTGCTAACAGGGTTTAAGAGCTCTTAGGTTCCTAAGCATTTTCAATTCTCCATTACAGTTACTTTAAGGATAAGTGAGATTTTTCTGATGAAAATATTTTACGAAAAATTAAATTAAAAAATAGCTGAACTAATGTTAAAAAACCCTCTCAAGAAAATATGTCCTTTTTTCATCTCATGATAATAGATTAAGGAGTTTGAGTCTGTATAGCAATGCATACATTGTATTGTTATCCTTTCATTTATAGCAATGTGTGTATATTTGGTTGAAATTAAGTTTTCTGAACTTCAGCATTGATGACAGCAACACACCTGCCTTTTTTAGAAACACCACAGGCTCACTTTTTTGCGTTTTGTTATTTTCTTTTTTTATAGAAATAGAACATACACATTCTCCCCAATTATCAGCAGTAAAACAAATCTAGTTAAATATGATAAAGATTATACAGTTCAGGTATAATCAGAATTGTTTCATATCTGTTGAAATGAATTGGATTTCATTAAGGTACCTGAAATTTTACTCATCTGTATGATGAACACCTGTTTTAAAATTAAGTACTACATATATCCATGGGTTTGTGTCTCTTTTTGGTCTAAAGTAAGGGGGGGAAAAATACCCACATCTAGAAATATATCTAGTGCAGCAATGATCCAAAGTAAACAAATAACCCTCAAGATGCAATGGTAACCTATTCAGTGCTCCTCAGAATAGCACACAAGTTGTTCCAAGTTGTTGTTACTAATGAGTAAGGAGCATTTTCTACTTTGGAGAAAATCTTACTGGAACCAAACATGGGCAATGTATCAAATAGTCGAAACATCAGTTAAACTGTGACACTTCTTTAGTTGGATACTATAGAATTCAGAAGTTTTTATCATTACATGAAGTGAAGTTAGTATGGATAAAAAGTGGTATAAATGGCTAATTTTTGTTGCTGTTTAAATAGCAGCTGTTTTTGTCTTGATGCCTAGACTCAAGAAATTTCCACATCTTCCACTGCTGCTAAGGATCCCTCTTTGTGCAGAGCTTTCTGAAGAATTCAAACACCCTCCTTGGAACCCTGAAACTAAAAATGGCTTATGCTGAAAATCTGAAGGGGACTGCCCCATCATGGTCTTTCACAGAAATTGCTTTCCTACACAGTTATCTTTTACCTGTTCCATGAAATCCTTAGTAACAATTGTGCCTCACATTGGAAAAAAGCTTGGACTTGTCTGTTTTGTTCACCATGGTTAGAAGGCATCATTTTTATTGGGTTTGTCAGAAGGTTGCTGGGGAGTTGGGGGGGAGGGGTTTGGTTCAATCTGTACAGACCATTCTGTGTTGTTATCTCAGTGCAAAGCTTAAGCTTGGGCTGGAGCAGATATAGAAGTCACTGGCCTGTTTCTAATGTTCCTTATACACATGGTCAAGGTACTCAACCTAATCTTAAATACACAGCTGTTTCTGCAGAAGATGAGGAATACCCCTTGCAAGTAACCTACTTACCTGAGCATCTGTGGATCTTGCTATGCTTTTGACACTTCAGTATGCTGATATTTTCTCTGCTCTAGAAGGTCTTCAACAACAAAGGACAGAAATAACCAACTTGTGGTTCTAGTACAGGCAGGAAGAATTTAATTTTACCTGTTCACACAAACACTCAACTATTTCTCATCCAGCATTGTGTAAATATATCCCAAGCTAAAAGACAAGGTCAGATTGCTAAATGTATCGAGCTTGCTATTACAGTACAACAATTTGTTTTAACTTTATTTTTGTGTACAGTTTCAGAATATATAGAGCATAGGGAAAGGTATATCTTAAAGTCATATCAAGTAGGAAGAATATCTGAAAATATTTGTCGTGTTAAAATTCTAATTCAAACTGTTTTGGCATTTCTTTTCTTGGTATGCAAAGCATTCCTGTCAGCTCTGTTCTGTGTGGTGTTACACATACATTGGTGCTTGTGCATTGTGATGTGCATGACTAAAGGGAGAGAGTTTTTACTGTGTAATTAAGTTGTGTGTTCATGGATACATGCATCTTTATTTTAAATATTTGCTCTGTAAATGACCTGAGCCTTAACAGTCTTAACTGTGTTTTCCTTACTCACAAAAAAACCAAATAATACAGGCCAAAGCATTTTAGGATATTCCAGGAGCAGAGATGGAATGACAAGACTTGTTATTTGGTAAGACTTTTTAATACGATATGTGTTGGAAGTACTAGGAATAATGGATATAAATAGGAAGAGAGATTAATAGGAAGAGAGATTTCTTATATCTAGAAATAAATTATTTATGGTGAGGGTGGTGAGAGACTGGACCAGGTTGCCCAGAGAGGTTGTGGATGCCCCCTCCCTGGAGGTGTTTAAGGCCAGGCTGGACAAGGCACTGAGCAACCTGCCCATGGGAGGGTGGCTGGAAGTAGATGATCTTTAATGTCCCTTCCAACCCAAACTATTCTTTGATTCTGTGTTGGAGACAACTCCTATATAGTTAAAGTCAACTTCTACTTTGTGACAAATGAAGGATGAATTATCTGAAGGAATGGGTCAGATGTACAGTTGATGCACTAAGCATTGGCTTCAGTAGAGCTACACTACTGTGTGATAATGAATTGGTTTTACATTAAGTGCAGAGCCTCAATCAAAACCAAATTACTTCTTTATTGCCTGTGTATTGGACCAGATGTAGTGAATATACTGAAAGAAATGTTTAGTGCTTTTATAAAATCTAGCTGTAACTAACCAGCAAAAGCCACTTCATTCCTTCTCCCCACTGATCCCCCAACTCCAAAATCACCATTAAGCAAAGCCAGTTCAGCCACTACTGAACAGTTAAGCCTGGAATTACAGCACAGATTTATCTCACCAAAGTGTCGAAAAATAAAAATCAGCAAGTCATTTTGTCATGAAAAACGATGCTGGAATGCACAAGCATGACAATTGCATTTTGATTTATTTAGTAGGAGTGTTTAGTTCAAGTAAAATCCATATAGGAATTTAGAATTAATTTTTTAAAGGTCAATTTCCTAACGTGCATACTCAGGGAATGCTTTTCTAAATGATAGATTAGCCATGAAATTACTGTATAATAAAATCACAGTATAACAAACCTGTTGTGTTTGGCTGTAAAAACCTAAATATGGTGTTGGCTGATCACTAATTTTGAAAAATGCAGATGAAGCCAAGGTAATGCTTGCTTTTTTTTTCCTTCTTGTAGATAGAGTGCACAATGTCAAACTGATGGGACAGAGCAACTGATTGGGGTATTTCTGACTGTCCAGACTGTTCCAGTCCCAAGCTGTGCAGCGAATTTGCAGGTAAACTCTCCCCCAGAGGCTCTTAAGTGCTTAAATTAAATGTGAAAGAGAATCAAGAGAATCATTTGCCAGAGTACAAAAAGAGCTGTTTACTTTTGCAAAGCAAGTGGTTTTAATAAAAGCTTGATGACACTTACTGCAATTATAAATAGCAGAACACCAGTCCTCTGTCAGAACAGAAACACCGAGTGCAGCTTTGGGCTTTTGTAACTGTGATCTGGGCCTCATTTTTTATTCTCCCTACATTTAACCCATTCCAAAGGGACAGACCTGTTCCAGGAATATAGTCAGCATTGTGCTTACAAATTAATTTGCACAGGCTTTGTTTGTAATCTAGAGGCCAGGAACTGACTGTTGGTGTCCAGTAAAGGGGAAACCATAGAAGAGAAGGCTCAGAGGGGAGCCTTCATAGTAACTTATCAGTCCTTGAGGAGGTCCTACAGAAAGGCAGGGGAAGGAATTTTTAACATAATATCGGATGGGAGGTGTGAGTTTAATGGATATAAACTAGAGGGGGATAGATTTAGACTAGACATAAGAAAGAAATTCTTTACAGTGAGGGTGGTGAGGCACTGGAACAGGTTGCCCAGAGAGGTTGTGGATGCCCCATCTCTGGAGGTGCTCAAGACCAGGCTGGACAGGGCACTGGGCAGCCTGGTCTAGTGGGAGGTGTCCCTGCCTATGGCAGGGGGGTTGGAACTCGATGATCTTTAAGGTCCCTTCCAACCCAAACTATTCTATGATTCTATATGTAAAAGGAACATCTTGGTTCTGTCCTGCCCAGAGGAACCCTGGCCTGTAGTTCCCTTAAACCTGCCAGGTTTTTTTTATTCTGTTTCATATCAAGAACACAGTACATTTTTAGAGAAACAATACCTTTACTACAAAACCATGTAAATGATTATATACAAAATGGTTACTGGGATCAGGTTTTGTACTGCAGTGACAAATAACTAGCTGCTGACGTTTATTTACGCTTCCTTAATACTAGGTACATAATTCCGCTGATGAGAGTAAAGGCAAACGCAATCCAGGCTAAGACAAAGGAGTAGCCATACTGGCCTTCAGAAACTTTAAAGATATATTCAGTGCTCTTGTGCAGTTCTTCGTGCCTATCTGTATAAATGGAAGCTGCAATCATCACACAGAGACCTGAGGAGTAAGAAAACAGTTAAGTTTATAATCTTAAAATATTAACAATATGCATAACAAATATTCACTTTCTTCCTTCTGTCAGATTCTTCCACCAATGTCCATTTTTTGCAGACACTTGTTTTTCATCCTCAAACTAAAATAAAAGTATTCCAGGAAATGTTTTCAGTCTCTTTGGCATGGATTAAATTACAAGTGGAGTTGAGTATTTATGGCAGTTACAACGAACACAGAATTACCGAGGTAATTTTAAAGACTAACAAAAAATTAAGGAACTACCTGCCTGCAAAAATTATTTATTTGATTTGATCAGGCAGTTCAGAATCTCATAATCCTTCCCTTTGAAACTCAAATTATTCTGAGCAGTGATATCACCCATGTTTTTAAAAGTCCAAAGAGTACAGAATGGAGCAGTTCACTCTTCAACAAAGGATAAGCTCTGAGTGCAAGAGCTCTACAAATTTCTCATGTGGCTCATTCTTTTTGAAACTTTTCCCCCTTCCCTTTGCAAGTTTCATGTAAAAATTATTAAAGTCACAAGTGTTGAAAATCACTCACATGACAGGAGCTGGATGATAGAGGTTAGCACAAATCTTTCTCCTTGCTTTAGACGGAAGAGTTGGAGAATGAAAACCAGAAATGACACACAACAGAAAATAGTAGATAGGATCATGGCAGCCTGAACAGCTTGAAGTGACTGATACTCTGCAAAAACAAAACCAGATGTGATTAAAAATAAGAGATTCTTCTCTTTGCCTACTTGTGCAGTGAGCAGAGGGGCAGCACTGTGGGCCAGAGCTCAGCAAATACAGTAAACCAGTGGTGCACACGTTGCCTATGGGGGGTTATTTCTGTGTCCTTCAGATTAACACAGCCTGTGGTTTAAAGAACTTCAGAAGATTTTCTTAAAACTAAATAAAAATACTGAGGAGACTGTTTCTCCCACACTACATCCTTTGCTACCATCTACATACTGGAACTGCCAGGTGTCCCAAATGGCTTACAAATGCTGAGCTGAGCCTCTCACCAGTCCTGAGACAGCTCTGATCGGCAAGATTAACTATTAAAGTTTTTAGAAGACCTCCTAGCATGCATGTTTTTTAATAAATACATTATCTCCCCTGCAAATTTAACAGCTATTTCACCAGATCTCCTGCTAAAGGAACCGAGATACAGGGATGGAGAGACACCCACCTTCGAACTGGTCGGTAATGGCCTTACACATGCTCCCATTCGTGTTACACATTCTCCAGACATCTGTACGAAAATTATCTCCTACCCACCAGGCCTGCAAAATAAAAGTCAAAGGCTCTTACAGGGAAAAAAATCCATAAAACTCCTTACTTGTCCACGTGTCATCTGATCAGATGCATCAGCTGAAACAAATCACTTCAAATTTTTGATACTGAACTGTTCAAACTAAATTTCAGATCTAAAGGCATTTTGGAGCAAGAGGTACATCATGATTCCTGATGTCATTTTAATTTTAGACCTTTGTAAAGCAGAAAAGGGAACACATGACAGTCTTAAACATCCCAGGGCACAAGAGATTTTCCACTGCTAAGGAGAAATTTTGGAGAGATGGTGATTTCAATTCTTAAGATACCTAGTTCTTTCAGACTCTGCACAACTATCTAAAGGCAGAGCACTTTTTCATTTGCAGGAAACAGCATCCATGAAACACAAGGCATTTATAAGTCCTCTGGTTCCTGACACTGAAGAGAACTGATCTCACTGGAGTTGTGCTGTCAGTGTGCAAGTGCAGTGTGTGCACAGAGGCACCTGACTGCAAAAGGCTGGGCACAAATTAAGATCCTCCAGTGCTCTTTCTATTTGAATGATTTAACATTTATTGCAGACCTGTGCTCGTGACTGAATAAACCTTTCTCACAGCCTGGGAAATACTGCAAGCAATCCTCACAAGTGGCATTTCCTCAGGAAACCCATTCCGGTTCTGATGGCTACACAGGCCTTTGTTTACACTAGAGCAGGAAAAATACGACTTTTAAATATGATTCCTGGTAGCATCTGCTGCTTAAACAGACAGTCCAGAAGCCTCAAAACTTACTGTACAGGTTTGCAAACAATAATGCAATAAAAACTGTCATATATTAAGATAGAAAGCATATGTGCAATTGCAACACTATGTTTTATGAAAAAGCATTAATTTCTCAGAAGGCTTTATCATCGAAGTTCAGCATAATATAATCCCTTCAGAATAATTCTCATGACTATAATAAAATTACAGAATCCAATAGAAGGTGGTTACACAGTTTAAGGACACAATGGTTTAAAAGTAGCTACAGACACAAAGGAGAGCATGTGGGGGTTTATTTCCCTGCTTTGATTTGTGTGTAGCAGACTAAGTTGCTTTGGCCACTATCCTCCCTTTCTGAACATTGCAAGGAACGGGGTAAAACAACCTGCTTGAGTGCTCAAGTTATGACCTATATCCATGGAATAAATCAACCAGCCAAGCAAAAGATAACATCTGAGTTTGTACAATTTTGCAATAAGTAGTTGTGGGTAACACATGGTTTCACTTGGAGCACAGTCGTGGAAAAAACTATGCCATTTAAACCAGCTCCACTGAGTGCACTCAAGTATTTTCAGCAGACAGATTTTTTTAATGCTAAAAGCCTGTACATAAAACCAAAACTCTTTGAAAAAGTAAGACTCCAGTGTTCAGTTAAGAGTACACCAATCAGGGTAGTGGGCTGCTTTGGAAAGAGGACAATTCAGCCTGATGTAAATAGCAGAAAGAAAATTATTTCTGGTCACAAAAAATAAAAAGGAAATCTGAAGACTGCCATTATGTCCATTATTCTAAAACTGTGCAGAAACTGCTTCAACAGAAAGGAAGCAGATAAATGCATGGCATTTCTTTCATGGTTTGATTGCGAATCTTGGACAACCATTTCTGAGGCAAAGCACAGCTTGACTGAAATTATCCCCACCATTCATTAATGATGAGCTGTTTGACTTCATGCACTTGACATAAAAGGACGATAGATTTTTCCCACCCCTCTTGCCCCAGATCTGGCTGAACCGAGTGCCATAGCTCCACCTTGTGAGCATGGTGGTATCTGTAAATCCCTGGCCAAATGCCTCACTGGGGAGAAGAGGAGCTGTGTAACCAGAATGGCACGTACTTGTATAGTACTATCCATGTCTGCCAGCAACATGCATATTCAAGGTATTTTTGTTACTTATAAACAGACTGGTGTGCCTAGCAAAGTCACATGCCTTCTACAAGCAAACTGACGACAACCAGAGAAGAAGAACTTCTTTTTTACAAAGCAAAGACATGCCTGTGTGTTGGAGAGAAAACGAGAGTAAATGAGACTTACATTGTCAATAGTGGAGACGAACAGCAGTGCTGCTGAGGTTATGTGAAACACAATAATGAAAGCCAGAAGAATCAACATTCTTGATCTGTAGAGGCTTTAGCTGGAGAGAAATCTGTTAAAAATAAGAGCACATATGAAGAGTCTTTAAAAGCTGCTAACGGATCAAGCTGTCATGATGCTGTTTGTCTGTGGCTGTGAGTAGTAAGGGTGAGAGTAGAGCAACTCTCAGAGTCAGGAACATTGCATGCTCTTTGAGCTCACAGCACGCAGAAAAGATTTCACTTAATCAGAGTTTACATCAGCGAAACAGCTCTCTGTTTCTTTCATGTGCCACGTAACTAGCACCACCGGTGTTAAAACCAATCACAACTTGAAATGAAGCCAAGAGGTAGATTTTGCAACCTGCCAGTGGGATGACTGCAGTGGGCAAACACACAGAGAAGTTTTTTCTGTGTGCTGCTGCTCCAGCAAGACCATAAATCTCCTTCATGCTGACTTTTAGAGAATTGCTTTTCAAATTACAGCCTTATTTGCGTGTGATGCTAGATTTTCCACTGGCTATTGTAAGGACTTCTTTTAATCATGCTTTCAAATCTGGAAGAAACACAGATTTCAAAAACATGCTTGGAGAACAAAATGAAATGCATCAAGGACTACCTCCTGGATGTAGTAACAACTACATTGTACCTCAGGTCTCATACAAGTTGTCCTTTTGTTCACGTAGTGGCAAGTTTTATGCATTGATTAATGACCATTTTCTCTAACTGGTAGGGCAACAGACCCATCATATATGTAATAATCCAGTTCTACTCATGTTTAGTCACTCAGTATTCTCTCCAGTCTACCTATGAACTTCAAACCTTATCTAATCCATTTACTACTATTTCACATCTCAAATAAAAAAGAAAATAACTTAACTTGAACTGCAATCCCCAGGAAATCTGTGGGCACTGTAACAAACAGTTGAGGGAAAACTGTTCTTATCAATATAGAGAATTGTACAATTGCCTGGAATATCAATTCTATTTTTTTTCCTGTGTTAAATGCTTGCCAACTCACATGTTATATATTCTGTAAGTAATCCACAGATATTTTCCCTGCATTTAAAGTGCCTGATTTTGTAGCATTAGCTGCATGCTATCACTCAGCAGTACATTAACACGTGTTTCTCCACTTCCTTTGCTTTGGACACATTCTCTTATTGAATGATCCCATTCACATAACAAGGCAAATATCCAGAAGAAAAGGGACCTATAATTTGTTTTAAGACTTCCATGCTTTTTTTCATGCCTCACCCTTCCTCCCCTACTGCCAGTTACTGGAATCACAAACCACATGGAGAATTTAACCAAATAAAAGCACTACTTTGCCAGCACTTTTAAAGCAGTTCCGCTGGCATTCTCATTGGGCCAAAACACAATTACTCTGCAAAACTTAAACAAAAAGATAACAGCATCGAAACACTCTGAATAGAGACCAGCAGCTCCAGTCTAATCCTTTATGCCTACACTGCAGTACAGGGTCTGACTGCAGCACTGCACTGTAACAATCACAAAGCCAAACAGTATTGAAGTGCACCTGAGAAAATGAAAATTGATAGGATTATCTTCTATCTGTATCTAGGGATACAGACTCTGTATGGGAAAACCAAGAAAAAACCCTAAAATAACAAAAGCAGGTTCTCCAGTTTTAAATCCTTCTCATTTCCTCACTGCTGCCTTCCTGGCCACATCAACACAAGTGGTCATTTCCCCCAAAGAGGTGATTCTGCTGTAAGAGTCAAGATCCTGTCAGTTTGCTCTTACTTCTAGAAAGGTCATTCATGGCTCTTTATCAAGCCTTTCTTGAATGAAAGGAAGGAAGGAGGAAAAGAAGATATTTTGTGGTTTTCTACAATGCCACATCAAAATATTTTCATTGTGAAATGTACCAGCCTCCCACAGCACTCTCTCATCCTGTGGTTGAGTTTCTTTCTGAGTTTCATTTGTTGCACAGATGGTATCACAGAGACAGTAACTGAACAGTCATCTGCCATATAAGGAGGCAGATTCAAACTGTACTCAGTATTATTTTAAGCATAACAATAGAGTTCATCTTATTACATGAAGCATCATAAAGTAAGAGAGACAGAAAAATGTTGCCTAATTAAAACCAGGCTTGCAAAATCAAGACTCACCAGCAAAGAAAAATCCACTCCATCTTCAGCTGAGTGTTTTTGTTTGCCTGCTTTCAGCTACACACACAAGTGTTTCAAGGGTGATGAGGAGAAAACCTTTGATGTATTTACCCAAATACAGCCATGGTTGAATGAAAAAGCTTTCTGTTTCAGTTTTACAAAAAATTAGAGGACAGAAAGAACAGTTTGATATTTCTGCTCTGAAAAGCCTTCTTAACAGCCATTTCTAGGTTCTTCCTCCTGGCTCCTTTTACAAACTGCTACAGCCCCTGTGCACACACAGTGCTACCAAAACTGTACACAAAGGTGGGATTTAAATACATGAGGGGAGAGGAAGGAACAAACCAATTCCAAGTAGTTAATAGCAGGACAAGGCAACAACGAGTTGTTACTCAGCCTGCAATGCTGGAGTGGGGATCCACAAGTGCACAAAGTTCTGTGAATGTCCAGCACTCCTAGCAACTGTCTCTCCCTGTGCAGACAGCAGAGGAGTAGCTCTGGGCCAGTGCTGCCTGCACAAGGAGTCACAGGGGGAGGAGGGTCTTTCAACTAAACTCAACCCAATCAGTCTGTGGGAAGCAAAGAGCAAAAATCTCCATCTAAGATGCAGGCAGCAACAATGTAGGAGCTCCTGCAGAATCTGCATCCCTCTCAAGGCACTCATTCTGCACTTCATCTCTCACCATTAGCAACCAGTCCTCCTACCCTCCAGACACTGCTGGAATGCAGAAGTTTATTTCAGAGACTTAAGATCCTTCCAATCCCTCAGCAAGATCTTCCATTCCCAGTAGTTTGAGGACAGCCTACTTCCGTGGCTCTCCTAGCAGCAGGCAGTTCCTTTTCTCTTTCTGTGAGCACAGGAAGGAGAGTTACATTCTCAGAGGGACAAATCCTGAGAACACCAGTTTTGTTAACTTTAATAATTTGTTACCAACCTGGCTGCAGTCCTCTGTTTCTTAGACATTATTAACTCTTTTTCAAGGGCTGTCTTAGTTTCACTATTGTTCTTTTAACATCAGCTGCAGCCCCCACTGAAGCCAAACCCACTGGTAAAGCCTTGTGCCTCCCTCTCCCAAAAGGGAAGGTACCTGCAAGAAGAAATGAGCCAGCACTAACTAGTGTTTAACCAGCCTGAGCTAATTCTGCACACCAGCAAACCCACCACTTTGGTTTGACGAAAATCCTATTCATCTCTTACATTTAATTTATGCAACCACAAGAAAATACTGCTAAAAAGGGTTGCTGATAAGAACAGAAACACTTTTAATCACATAAATTTGGAAATTTAGTATTTTGCACTATTGCAATGAGCAAGAATGTGCAAACAAATACATTAAGCAGACTCATAGAACTGAGCAGATGCTGTTGGTTTAGTGCCTTGATTGTAGGTAAGAATATCTGTATTGATCAAAAAAAGCTTCCTGGACAGAGGAATATTTTACTTTCTTTCAAGTCAAGGTATTTAAGATGTTGGGCATGGATGAAGACTGGCATGATGCAACAGATATTGTTTTTCATTCCCCAGAGTGCTTTCAATTCTCAGTAGTTTTTACACACACACAAGAAGCTTTTTGGACACGCTACAGTTGACTTTTAATAGAGCTGATGGAGCCACTCTTCTGCCCTAACTACATGATGGAAAAACTAGAGGCAAGTCACAAGTTGCAACAGAGAATATTCCAATTGTGAAAAGTGTATTAATTATATTCGATGAGTATGATGAACTACAGGAACAGGGCCCAAGGGGCTGTGGCATCATCACACTTGAATATCTTCAGAATTTGACTGAAGCAAGTCTCAGGACATCCTGAACTAACACCCAGCTTTGAGCAGGGCTAGAGACTTCTTGAGGCCCCTTCCAGCTCTCCATCTGCAGCTATTTCAGGGACCTCCCTCTAATAACCTCCAGCAAAGACAACATAAAATTCGACTTAAAAACAATATGGGGTTCCAGTAAGAGTGAGATTGGATGTCAACACAAATTCTTCAGTTGCAAGCCTCAGCATTTAATACCACTTCACAAAGTATGTTGAAAGGCAGAGAAGCCCAGGTCCAGCTGAGTTAGAAGTGCAGACTGCCCTGGAATCCAGAGAGAGTAAGTTAAGAGAATCCTTACTGCACACATGCAGATTCACTGTAGCAATAAGGTTTACCACAAAGGCTGTTAAATTGTAGGGTGGTTACACAGAAGGCCAGCTTTATTAACAACAAAGATTTTTTTTCAATTAGAGCAGGAGAACTGTTTCTGGGTAATGCTCCACTGCTCCCTTATTTCTGGAGTCTAAATGCAGCTGTCACACAGATCTGCAATCTTTTCAGTAATGCCAACTATTGGAAATACTTTCTTTAAGAGATCCTGCTGTGCTTTAAGAGGTGGCTAAGAAGATCCTCTGCTAAAGCCCAGACATGCAGAGGCACGTATCTTTTTATGAGATAAAACCATATGACAACCCCAGAACTGCACAGTACAGAAGGTATCCAGTCCAGGGTTCTCAGCATTTCACTACTGAGGTGAGCAAACACATTACAAAACTGGTTTACCTCAAGTCACATTCCACACCCCCTCACAAAAAAAAGCCTATTTGTCTTTAAGATAAAGTTTACCTTCAACGTGCAACAGTGGGATAAAACATGCCTACTTCATTTTTCTCTGCTGCTCAGTACAGCCAGCACACAAAATGCAAACTGCCTTTGACAGTTATTAGCAGGTTTATCACTGCTTTCCAGTCCCAATGTCATCTCCACAACCCACGCTCTCAGCTCTTCCCACGAGGTTAAGTTGTGCTGCCAGGTCATTTCTTGTGTTTGTGCACACTTGATTTGTGCAGCCAGAGAAACACGTACACAGCACAGCGTGTTTATCCTGGGCTCATCTGCATTCAGAAATCTAAAGCTTATCCTACAACACTGCTGCTGCCCTCACCTCCAAAGGACAAGTCAGTTCTTTCTATCATCTTCTTCTGTTTGAAGAAAATCTCAGCACAGACAGTTCTGGCTGATACTCCCAGAAACAGGGTGAAAGAAGAGCAGAAGAGCTGCAGCTCTGCAGAGAGTCAGGCTGGGGGTGTGCAGGCTGCTCCTTGCCCACACTCTGCTGAAAGACACACCCAGCAGAAGGGGCAGAGGATCCTGCAGAACGAGTTACCCTACCTGCAGCTTTCTGCACCCAAATTTCTCACTCCAACTAGAACAGCAGGTCTTGGGCTACCAACAAGCATTTGATTCAGCTGAACTTTCTTCAGGTCACTGGTGTAAAACTGAATCAAAGCAAGCCTTTCTTAATTATCAGTTCTTCTGCCCCTCGGTGCTATAATTAACCCTGTACATGTGAAGTCAGAAGAAAAAACTTGCACACTGGTGGCATGAGAAGTCTGTCATCTTGTGATGCATCAGAAGATGTCTGCATTTACATGAGAATCCCTTCATTTTGTTGAGAATCCTTGTGCCATATCTCATGGTGAATGCTCATGAGCTGGCTCACGTTTTGCCTGGAACACTCTCTCTAAGGTTGAATAAAATTCCCTGATTTTAAGGAACAGAGTGATACTGTTGACATTTTTAGTTTGTTGGGTTTTCTTTTTTCTTCTTTTACCAAATAAGCAAGGGATCTGCTTTTCTTGGGTGATTATCAGAGATGGAACCAAAAGTGAAGTAAGTTCAGGCAGCAGAGTTTCTCCCAAACTACCAAAAGCTTTGAGGATTTCAACAACTCTCTAATGCCTAAATATCAAACAACATAAAAGACAAGAAAATCAGGGCATTTAACAACACCAAGGCAATAATTATACCAGTTGAAACAATTTACTCCATTTTCATTATTCCTTTTGCCTGAGTTAATTTAACTGTTGGGAGCACCAACATTACAAGTTATAATTTACTGAGTGATATTCCTTAAAACAAGGCAGGTAACGTGGGAACTCTTACACTTTCTTTCTACACTTCACCCTTTCAGTGTTCCCCAAGCTGACTGCTGCTCTCAGCCTGTTGACTCTGGTACCTCAACATCAACGTGAGCCATTTCCACTCCTCTGTGGGTTTTTGTGGCTGGGGATGCTGAATTACTATGGCCCCAGCCTAAGCATCAGAGCTGGCCTGACAGAGCACACAGCATAGCCCTTCCTCACCTTCCCCTCCTGTGCCACACTGTGAACATTCCTCAGCTGTGACACATCTGGATCCTCTCCATGTCAGCTACAAAAGAATCCTTCTCTCATGTAAGAAGTCACAGAATCATAGAATGGTTTGAGTTGGAGGGGACCTTAAAGATCATCTAGTTGCAACCCCCCTACCACAGGCAGAGACACCTCCCACTAGACCAGAAGTCCAGAATGTATAATATCATCCTTGCATCTTTCTTTCATATTTTTTTCCTGTGTCATCAATGCATACTGGAAAAGAAATTAAAATACAATGATAGTTCTATATTAGATGATGACTAGGGAAATTTGCTTTAAGAAATCAGCCTTTAAACATTAAGTAGGACACAAGTGCTAATCTTGAAGCTAACATTGTATGTAGGTTTACAAACTGCAATCCCTTAGTGATATTTCTCTGGTGCATGAAGTGACCTGCTGCTGTCAGAGCTCACCAGTGTACATACTGTGCAGAAAAAAAGACTTTAATAAAAGTCTTGCATATAATTCAGTAATTAAAAATACAGGTCTACAAACAGATGTGGAAGTCTCCGTAACTGAGCTCAGAGCTCGCACATTCTCTGCTTTCAATTAATCAAACCTCTTGTAGAACTGGAGTTTGGTGACACATCTGTCACGTTCAGGTGCAGATTCAACTTCTGCCCTGTTTTCACACTGAGGAATTAGAGAGCTAGTAGCCAATACAGAAATAGTGTGTCCTCTTTCAGTCAACCACCTTTTCATCAAGATAGCAGAACTCTAAGAAGCACTGGCTGGTTCTGACTAGACTTCTCCAGCACTGAATGGGAGCTTGGGAGGCAGCTTCCACACAGCAGACAGGCTCCCACCTCACTCTTCCTGGTATGAAGCTACACATGAAGAACAATGTACACTCTCCAAAAAAAGAAAATTTCAAGCCCCTCATTGATGCTGGCTTGGCTAAGTCTCCCAGTCAGCTCCTTTTGCTTACAAGCAATCAGCTAATTGAAAAACACACTCAAAGCCAGTAGCTGTTTTTGCTACCTGTTCTGGAAGGAAGGGAGCTGCTCACTTAATTCCAGCACTTTTCAAAGGCTTTCACCACAAACTAAGGAAATAAGAAGGAAATGAAACAATGTTCCCTGTAGACAATCACTGTACATAGGGGAGGAAAAAATAATACAGCAAAAGTTAATTCACAGTATTTTCTAGAACTCTATTTCATTTTCAATATTTATGCATTTTTAACTCAACTGAAGAAAAAGAAAGTATAATGCCTAGAGAAATCTGCAGGCAGAACTCGTTGTGACCTACCAGCACCTGAAGGAGCTGTAGGAAAGCTGTTGAGGGACTGTTTGCAAGGGCATGGAGTGATAGAACAAGGGGCAATGGTTTTAAACTAGAGAAGGACAGGATTAGATGAGGCATTAGGAAGAAGTTCTTCACCATGAGGGTGGTGGGACACTGGCCCAGACTGCCCAGATAGGTGGTGGAGCCCCTGAAGACATCCAAGGCCAGGTTTGATGAGGCTCTGAGCAACCTGAGCTAGTGCAGGATGTCCCTGCTCACTGCAGAGGGGTTGGACTAAATGAGTGTTCATTGTATGAGTATTGTGTTGCCTGAGCAACAGTAAACTTGATGAATAAGCTCATGTTCTTGACCTGCCTGTCACCTATATACCCTAGGATACAAAAGCACCCTTTCAGCTCTGAATCTATTTCATAAACACTAAATCTCAGCTCCTCTTCAGAAAACCTACCTAGTTACCATAAGTAGAACAGGCAGTGCATACAGTGAGTACTGGTAGATCTCCCCTGGCCTTCCTCTGCTCATACCCACCCTGTCCTCCTCTTTCTAGACCTGTGCTATTTAGCTAGAACTCCAGAGTCTGAGAAGTTACAACCCTGCTATCCCATACATTTACACACAGGCAGGAAAAAAGCTGCAGAAAAAATGCTAAGTGTTAGCTGAGGTGCTGAGACACAGAGAAGCTGGTAATTCTAATTTCTTAGGAATGCTTCTAATAAAGTTCTGACTTAGCATTGCTGCCACTTCTGTAACTCTGTGGGTCATTTATTTGCAAACAAGTTTAAGAGTGAGTTTAGACTTGCCCTACCATTCTTTTCACTGTGAGCCTCTGTGTGCAGCACAGGGAGAAGTCACTCGGCTTCTGTGGGCTGACAGAGCAGAAGAAGACAGAAGCCACAATGTCCGCTTGTGGGCTGAGGAAGTGGAACTTACAGGGGAAACAAGCCTTGTGACATCTTACCTGAAAATCCTAAAAACCAGCCTCAAGTTGAATCTTTTCAAGACAGATGTATTCAAATACTGCAGTAAAAACTGGGAGAGAAGTATAGCAGCCACCATGTGCTGAGAAGACAACTCAGCAGGTACAAAGACCAGCTGCCTATGTTGACAGGCCCTTGGTTACATGAATATTTGAACAATAAGTCTTTAAGTCTTCACCTTTTCAATACTGTTCTTTGGAGGTTTGTGTCTGCTCAGCAGTCCTCCTCTAACAGCACAAAACAAGTATCATCCTCTGAAGCAAATCTTTTACACATCCTTTTTCCCTAAAGCACTTTTTCTTGTAACCACACTTTTACACTAGATAATTATAATCTCATATTTCACTGTTCCATGTCTGCTGAATCCCAGCACAACACACAGCAGTGCAAGGCAGGCTGCCTCCTTACTAAAGAACACCTGAAATGGTTACAATTCATTGCTAATTTCCATCATTTCCTAGAGTCCTCCACCTTCTACCTATGCTGACAGTCACATGCCTTCACAAAAATGCTAACAAAAACTAGTATTTAATGAAAAATAGCCCATGGAAGCATCTCTTTAAGAGTTTCCTTCTCAAAGGACACATATTGTTTGAGAAACTCCAGCAGCAGTTTTAAAGCACTGCTTGTATGCTATAGTTTCTCATTTCCTACAAAACATGAATGTGTTCTCTTGGCTTTCACAGCAAAACATGTTACAAAATGCTTGTAACTCAGAGTATACATGGGTAGAGCTCAATTGTTTGTCTAGAAATTGAAAAAAAAATGCACACATGATTTCAGGCATTCAATACATCCTTTCCATTCAACCCACTGGCTTTGTAGTGTGTACTAAACAAAGCAGCAGCACACATTAAATCCTTAACGATCAAGCTCATCTGAAAACACTGAAAGCTTGTTTTCCTAAGCTAAACAAGAACTTCTCGTTCTGACTTGTTCATTTCCAAAGATGAAGACAGAGTGGGGATCTATTTTCTTGCAGGTCAGGACAGCACATAGAAAGAAAAAGAACTCCTTAACCCAAAGAATAAAATAAATGGCTATAAATCACATGTGAGTGCCTTTAGGATGGAAATTATAGCTCTTAGAGCTGTCGGACTCTGGAACAACCTTACAATCACCGCAGCAGGGGAAAAAAGGTCTGCTCCCACAAATAGGGATTATGGGGAGTAGATCTGGTGACCTGAAAAGTCCTTCCAACTCTGCACTCCTGTGAAGGCTATCCCAGCAGTGTCTTTGAGGTGTCCATTCAGTTTGCAACGTGCTTTTGCATGTCAGCCATGTCCTTGGCACTTCACTGAATTCCCTCCTGTCCTTCAAAGACTTGAGGTAATGCTGGGAGAAGTCTCCTGTTGATCTGTGTGGTGGAGTAGTAATACAAGTGGTGATCACAGGGCTGACAGCACACCATCAGCTTTAAAGCAGGATTCATTCCACTGGAGGGTGGCAAAGCTATAGAGCAAATGAGGTGTGTCCCCCCTTTCTGAGGGTGAACTAAGGCCACTGCTGCCTCCCAGCACCCAAGAGCTGAGCAGAGCTGCAGCATTATTCTGCCTGCTCCTGTTGGGGGATCAGGCAGCTGTGTCAAGGAGCTGTGACAACAGTATGGGGGTGTACCAGTAAGCTATTCAAGCTATGAGAAGCCTTCTGGGAACCTGGTTCTGAAGCAAAGGTGTGGCCTGGCCTCACCCCTGCTCAATCACTGTGTTTCACATCTCGGTGACAAGGTCGCCCCTGTTCAATACCTTGTCAAGGAAGGGAGGGACAGACCCAAAATAAAACCAAACCTTTTCATCAGGTAGACAGATTAAATTCATCCTCAGCAGGATCCAATGAAAAGCAATAAAAAAAAAGCAGAGCTGCAGCATTATCTCTAGATATTAGAAAACCTCAGACCGAGCTCTACTGACTACAGACTGCTGCTTATTCAGAGATTATTCCAAATGCAACACAACAGCTCGAGTGATCTATGTTGTTCCACCTAATTAACCAACAAACAAAGGCAGGGAAGGTTTGTTTTTCCAGACTGAAAGCAATGTGTTTAATTCAGTAGAAATGAAAGCTGATATTGTTTTAACTTTGGCAGATGCACTATGAAAATTGCTACCAATTAAACATGTCGCATTCACTGTTGTAAAAATTGGAAACTGCTTGTTTTGATTTTGCTTCGACTAGATCTGTATTGAGAAATTTTGCTTTTTGTTATTTCAGCGTTTGCACATCATTTATCAAGAGTGTGAAAAAGCATCTCCATTGACAACGCAACATTTGGCTACAACATAAAAAGAGCAAACTCCTCCACAGCTGCTACTATTTTGTTCCATAGCTATCCTGTGGCACATGATTGGATTCCTATACCTTCAGAATGTCCTTTTTATATTCCAATTTGTAACTGGCACAATTGAAGCAAACCTTAGAGGCTGCCACATGAATTCCACAAGTCCAGGGATCCACACTAGTTTTATGGCAGAGTTCAGCCACCCTGGCTGCTCTGCTCTTCTCCACTCCATAGGAACAGAGAACAACCACCTCCTGCTGTGACCTGCCCCAGCCCTGTCCTACCCTACAATTCCCCTTCCATCTGTCCTACAGTGGTCACCACAGAGCCACAGCTCTCCTTGCTGGCCACAGTGGGAACCCATCAAGATGACAAATGGGTAGGCTCAGCCTGCTCTCCTCAGCTTTTAGACTTCTCTTGCAGTTTCTAGGCTTTTTGGTTTGTTACTGCATTTGAATTAAGTGGCTGGCTTGTCACTTCCCTGGATTGAGACCTACCAGCCTGGGAGACCAGAGAAGCCTGCAAGCTGGCTGCAGAGACCAGCACCTGCATCTCAGCAGGGGTAGCAGAGGACTTAGGAAGGTTACTTTCTGCTTGGAAGCAAGCAGTCATTTTGATGTATTTCAGGCCAATTAACACCTGCATTAGACACTTCATAGTAGTAGCTGGACTCTCCAGTAAGCTGCAATTCACACTTCTCTCATTGAAACTCCTGCCCAGCGCTCCCCTGCCACTTCTGTAGGTTCCTGCCTGTCATACTGCCCACCTTGGCTGTCTGCAGCCTGAACAATTCCAAACACAGTGCAGCATTTAAGATTCAGTGAAGTAAACCATAAATACATATCCTATAGCCATCTCTAAGGGGCGTTTGAGTCAATCCACTCTCTGCCCAGCCTTCAGTCTCCTGTGAATATCTCTACACAGCCAGAGGGTTGTATTTTAAGGTCACACCCAAATTATGAGGCCTCAACTGGCATGCACATAACACCATTAAACCTGCCCGTGAAACTTCACAGGCGAAATAAAAAAGGTGTAATTACATTTTCCCCGTTCAGTGAAGAAACAATAATTCCTTTGATGAATGATTTCAGGCCATAAGGCTTTCTCTTCAATCCCACCCAGCAAGGTCAGTTTTCTAAAAATTAAGATGCTTATCTTCCTGATGAAGTCACGAGCATCACCTGACATACTGAGATATATTTCAGAAAATTATCTTCTGAAATACTAAGCTTTCAACAAAAACACTGAAGACTGAACAGTCCCTCCATGAGCTGCCACTCCACAGAGATCACTGGTTTGCTATGAGCATCCAAAAAACAAAGTAATAAACACTGAGCAGCTCCATGAATGGAATTCCTGAGTGCTGTGCTTATGCTTCCCCTGCTCCCCCTCTGAGACCAAGCTGATTTCAATAAAAGCTGTGTGTTCCTTTCTACTTCCCAATTTGGCTGTGCTGAAGTATCGCATGTTTTTTATATATAAAGCATTTGGTACACTTCAGAGTAAATCTCTTTCTTATTAGTTCCTGTGTCCTTTATTCTGCTGGGTCTTCTCCCAGAAGGAAAAGGGCAGTAGGACCTGCAAAGCACATTTTCTGACAGCTAGCATGCAAAAGATCTTGTCCCTAGAGACCTACTTATCTCTTTAATTAAAGACATTCCTTTTACTGATTTATGTGGTGGTGTCACGTCTCACAAGATTGTCAAGACATAAACAGAACATGAAGTGGAAAACCAAAACATGCACACTCCACTGAATTGAAAGAAGAAGTCTCCTTGTGCTGCTATCTCATTTTCAAATGGAGAGGGAACCAGCACTACAAAAGGAAACAAGACTATGTATAATACGCTTAACAAAAATGGAGGAAAGTCTTGCCCCTCTGAACATCCATATGGGACTCATCAGTACAACATTCTTCTTATCATTGAAGGAACATCAAACACAAGATGGGAAATAACCTTGAGACAAAAAAGACAACTCAGGAAAAGGCATAAAAACAGAAGCAAGAGAAAGACACAAGAAAGATGCTAATAAACCAAGAGACGAACTTTACACTCCAGAGTATAAGATGAACGTAGAGATGTTATTTTCTTTTAAGCAATGCTGGCCAGAAACAGTAACTACAGTATCTAAAAAATGAGAGAGACCCTTGTCAAAGAGGATGACTTTGTAGCAGCCTTCAATCTCGACCTGTCTGGTCTGTTGAACAGCTTCCTTTACTGATGAGTTTTTAAACCTCTGTAAGCAAATAAAAAACACTTTTTCTCCTTGCTGGCAGATCCACAGCATAATCAACACTGTTTGGGTGCTAATGATAGAAGTCTTTCCAGAGACCACAAATAAAGAATACACCACCAGTAGTGTCTTGTCTACAGACAGTATGCTGGTTTTATTCTAAATTATATCAACAGACTGTTTTCCTTCCCAAATGAGCATACTAACAAGAACCTTCTGACCTCCTAAGAGCTTTCATGGTATGCATTTCAGTGAACATTGATGGCTGTCAGCAGAATAATCCCTGGTTTCCTGGCTGGGCAGGAGGCTGATCTGGCAACATCCATGCCAGCCATGCAGCTGACATGATAAAACCTGAACACATGGCTGATTATTCAGCAGGGAGGACAAATGGGATACGCCATTAGTCTGTTCTCCACCTTCATCCTACAAGTTTGCAAAGGGATGTGGAGGGCAGCAAAAGTTCTTTCTTTCAACATCTTTGAAACAAAGGTCAAGTCCTTACATCTTACACTGAATGAACTCACATCATCTTCTGGTAAACACCTATACCTTTGTTTCACACCTACCTTGTTTCACTCCTACCTTTGTTTCACCAGGTGTGGTAGGTGCCTGTACCCCACCTGCATTCCTTAGCATGGCATTTCATTTGCCACATACACTAAAAAGTAGCTGGATTCTCCAGTAAGCTGCAATTCACACTCCTCTCATTGAAACTCCTGCCCAATGCTCCCCTGCATCTGTGGGTTCCTGCCCATCCCTGGCCTCTCTGCACTCCAGCCTCACACTTCTTTTCCTGAACCTGCTCAGCAGCGGAGTCTTCAAAACCACCAGCAGAGAGCAGGGCTGGATGGAAGAGCCATTACAGACTATTTTACTTCACAGAAAAACTGTCTGCTCAGGTTGGCAAGAAAGCTTCTTTTATACAGCTAACATAGCAACACTGTATCTACAGAGTCTGAAAGTGACACTTCCTTTTTGATGGCTATTAGCCAACCAGATCTGTTTACTTCCAAAGCTCCTCACAAGAAAGCTGTAAGAAAACTGAGCATATACAGGTATTTGATGGGTTTCTTCACAGCCCTCTATCAAGTCAGAAGAAACTTCTAAAATGCTCCACTACAACTGGAGATCATTTACGCATTATTCCAGAAAGGGAGAGGAGAGAGAGAAAAGAGGAAGAGGAGAGGGAGAGGAAAGGGAGAGGAGAGGGAAAGGGAGAGGGATAGGACAGGGAGAAGAGAGGAAGAAGAGAGAGAGAGGAGAGGGAGAGAAGAAAAAGCCTCCTTGCACCACATGGACAAAGTATTTCTGCCAAGAATAGAGAGGCTGAAAAGGAGATGTTTTGATAGCAGCACCAGCTCGGCAGAAGCAAATCCTGCGTCCGTCTGCTGAGTAAAGGAAAGTGGTGCAACAGTCCGCTCAGAGATGTCCAACCAAGGAGCTGACGTCTCAAGTCCAGTGGTCATTATCACAAGCAACCGACATTGCTGACTTGTCCTTTTTGCACCCGGTACAGAAGGAACCCCCGATGTAAGACGAGCATTACAGGTAGAAAAAACCTCAGCAGTGATAAAGAAAGAACGGCTCAGCAAAACTTTAATTTAATTCAAGTAGAAAAAAAAGCTAAACGCTGGCAAACACTTCATAAACTGCAGCCTGCGCTGACTTATCTGTAAGTGTATTCTGCTTCCACTAGGGGGAAACCGGCAGCCAAAAACAATCCCACGTTACTGTAGGACATGCAAATCCCGCTTGGAGTACGTTAAAAAAAAAAAGAAGAAGAAGAAGAAAAAAGAAAAACCAAACAAAAAAAACCCTACAAAATGAACACAACTCTCCTGTGGAGACAGCGAACTTTCTGCTGCTTTGGCCCGAGCACAGCCTGCCACGCCACGAGCCCCGCTCTCCGCGCCCGCTCCCCCCGCCCGGGAGACGGCCCGGCCAGCCCCAAATTACAGTTTGTAAACAAACCCTTCGTTTTTTAACTCATCTCCCTCCCTTTTTTTTGCCTTTTCCCCCGCCCCC
>VZTY01009282.1:152875-201993 GCA_013400935.1 Turnix velox
CCGCCGCCCGGCCCTCCCCGCTGGCCCCTGCGGCCGGGGCCGGTCCCCGAAAGCGCTGCCCTGTCGGGTTCCTGGGCAGGGCGGGCTGAGTCCCGGCCGCGGGGGATGCCACCGGGTGGGCGCTTGTCCCGCTGCCGGGCCGGCCCCCGCCCTCCACGGAAGGAAGAATACACTTACATATAAGTGTGGAAGCAGAATACACTTACATATAAGTCAGCGCAGGCTGCAGTTTATGAAGTGTTTGCCAGCTTTTAGCGGTTTTTCTACTTGAATTAAATTCGAGTTTTGCTGAGCCGTTCTTTCTTTATCACTGCTGAGGTTTTTTTCTACCAGTGATGCTCATCCTACATCGGGGGTTCCTTTTGTGCTGGGTACCAAAAGGACAAGTCAGCAGAGTCGGCTGTTTGTTATAATGACCACTGGACTAGAAACCAGTGGCTCCTTGGTTGGACATCTCTGAGCGAACTGTTGCACCACTTTCCTTTACCTAGCAGAGGGACCCAGGATTTGCTTCTGCAAAGAGAAGCGACCGCTCCGCGCCCGGCGGCGGGGTGTGATGTGCCTGCCGGCCTCCTGTTACCGGGGGCAGGAAGGACGGTGCCAGCCTGGCGGCGGGGATGAGGAAGGGCGGGAGGGAGCTGAATGTGGGGAAAGGCAACCCCAGTGTTCTCCTAGGCCGGCGGCAGAGGAGGAAAAGTGCCATTTCACACCCCAGCCGCCAGAGATGGGGGAACTCCGCCCGCCCGCCGCCGGCAGCGCGCCTCGCCCGCCCCTCCGCGGAGGGTTCCTCCTCCAGCCGTGGGACGGGGAGAGCGGCGGCGGTGCTGAAGGGACCAGCCCGGTCCCGGTGCTGAAGGGACGAGCCCGGTCCCGCCTAGAGCGGTAGAACCTAAGGCAGAACTTCCTCAGCGGCCGGTGGGGACTGGGCGGATGGAGTTGTGTGGGTAGAGCCGGGTGAGGCCCTGTCTCTCAAAGCGCTGAGGTGAGCGTCGGGGGCAACTTCTCGCGCCATAAACCCCGCGCTCCTGAAGGGGCTCGTCAGCCGCCATCGCTGCTGCATAACCTGTGTCCATTTTCAGCTCAGTTTTCACAAAATACAATACAAAACAGCCGACCATCGCCGACAGGGTGATGCTGTTTATTCTTACTCACAAGCAGAATGAAGGCTTCCATTCAGCTTACTGGCAAATTTTGGGGATGGTGGATCCTCATTCAGAGGTCCAGGAGCCCTCACCTGCTGCTCACCATGAGCTGTTGCCACAGCCTAAAGATGGAGGGGAAATCTGGCTGCCCAGCTGCTTTATGTTTACTTTGGTGCCTTATCTTCCCTTTACAGTTCTGCTGTTAACATTTGCTTTGGAAATTGCCTAAAAATCAACTAGATCCTGACTGTCTGGATTCAGACGGAGCACATGAGTTTATGGGCAATGCCTCCCAGTCCCAGAGACTGGCTGCTCTGTAAGAACTGAATTCCAGCAGCACCACTTCTGTTCCTAAATTCTTCACACAAATAGCAACTATTGTGTTGAGCAAATTACTGTTGGTTTCTACCCCAAAACTAGTAACATGACCTTATTTCTGGCACCTTTACCCCTTCTGAAGTGCAGCATTAGTGGCTGCATGTAGCTGTTAGTAATTTCACGCAGTGCTAAAAAGCAAAATTATAGAAAGATGTGAAGAACTGCTTCAGTGTTCTAAGTGCCACCAACTCCACCAAACAATTCTACCAGAGCAAATGGCATTTATAGATTCACAGAATCATAGAATGGTTTGGGCTGGAAGGGACCTGAAAGATCATCTAGTTCCAACCCCTCTGCCATAGGCAGGGACACCTCCTGCTACACCAGGTTGCTCAGTGCCTTGTCCAGCCTGGCCTTAAACACCTCCAGGGATTGAGGGGGCATCCACAGCCTCTCTGGGCAACCTCTTCCAGTCTCTCACCACCCTGACAGGAAAGACTTTCTTTGGTGGCATTCTTGGCCCTCTTATTTTCACTCTAGTGCCAGCTTTCACTCTGTTACACCTGCTCTATGTCAAAAAGAGTCTGGTGTTCTGAAATCACATAGCAGACATGCACAAGAATATTGAGTGCCATAAAGAGTTCCCACTGTTCACTTTAGGTTTCTGTGCACTCGTATATTCCATGTTTCTCTGCAGGAGGGACTGACAAAGACGTCCAGTGGCTGCTGGCTTAGTAACTGACCTGTGTTCTGGTGATTGCCTTGTGGTTAGACTGGAATATGAGTTCAAAGTAGCTTTCAGAGGAGATGCTCAGAGCTTTGGGGCTGAAGAAGCAGAAATTAGAATCTCAGGAGTATCTAGAGAAGGTGGCTATGCTTGTCAGTTTTCTGGGGTTCTGGGAAAAAAGTGGTATTTCAGGCTTAGCCAACCACAGTAAGCACAAGCCTGACCTTCACTAGGCTAAGGTGTTAGAGCTGAAGTCACGTACAACACTCCTCATGCAGAGTTACGTTTGCCAGTGGAATTATGGTATGAAACAAAACACTTGATTTTTAAACAAAAGATGTTATTTTCAACGTAAGTGACTAGGAAAAGGAAAACTGAATGTTCTAATTCATCATGTACTGCATTAATGGCACTGCTTGATACCAAGTGCATAATACTGTTCCTGTAAGAAAACATTTATTGGCAAAAGTAGTCTCCTTTCTCCTCCATCAATTTCTCTTACTTGTGTTTTTAATTACTGTATAGTTGTCATCAATATTTTATCTTAGCTAGCAGCTAAGAATAAATATTTCTAAAGCAGAATCAGCATGCTGCCAGATGACTTCAGGCTTTTCCTGGAAACAAATTCAGGTTCTCCTCTTCAGACTTATGTTGGACCCATGTGCCTTAAGTGAGATCTTTGGCACTGATTTTTTTTAATGCAGTGTCTGAATGTGCTGACCTTTTTCTGCCTGCTCCTTCACTTATTTGCATGAAGGATGTTAATGTGGAAGAGAAGCCAGCATGTCCAAGTACCTCCTTCTACCTTGGCAAGCTTATTTTGAGAGATAAACAAAGCTACCAAGTTAACAACAAGAGAATTCATGGTGAGCAAACAGAAGACAAGCCAGTTCATGCTGCTTATTTTGCCATATGGTAGACTGTATCATTGGAACCTGATTGAATTTACAAATGAACAGATGTATCTCTCTCAGTTCCCACTCCCAGCTGTTATACAGTGGACACAATTCATCTGTATATCCAAGTTAAGCTTTTTTCCCAGTACTTATATTTCCCTTTTGTATAGAAGTAACTTTCAGAGTAAGGTCTTAAAGTCCAGGCTGAGTAGCCACTATGACCAAGAGAGACTGTATAATGGAAATGAAGACTTATATGTTGATCTTGCTGTCCAGTGTGTGTGCATTGAATGTTGAAAGTTCAGTGTGAAACAGCTTGCAGACTATTTGCAGATACATCAAATGGAGCACTGATATAGGTCTTGGTCTCATTAGATTGTAATATAGGAGCAGAGTAGTAACTTGGGGTTTTTTTACATTTAGTGATTACATAGCTACAGTTTATGCTTTATCTTGTATCCATCAAAATTAGCAAACCAGTTTCATATTTACATAGCTACAAGGGATCAGGGCATGCTTTCTGCTGGGCAATAAAAGGAAGTAGGTGAAAACAAAAGCTAACAGTATCTTTTGATTTATCTGAACAGGAATAGGAGGGAACCTGCAATAAAGAACTGCATGGTTTGCCAGTGACTCCAGGAAAGCCAGTGCTGAGCGGTAAGATGCTTCATCTGTGAAAATTAGTTCAATTATAGGCTTATATGGCTGTGCTGCCATTTTTATTAATGAAAAAATCATTCTTAATCTGCTAGGAGGTGAGATATAGATGTATGTATTGTATAAGCAAGACTGAATGTTGCAGCCTTGATTTTGATCATTGCCGCTGATCAGGAAATGAGGCTTGCAAACTGCAAGCCCCAAAATGTAGTTACTTAAGGAAAAAACCCAGGACTGCTTGTAGGCACAACAGTAAGGATCTGAATAAGTGTGCAGGAGCCTTAATTTAGCATAAAGGTAGTTAGATGAAGACTCTTAACTTCCTTAAGGTTCTTCAGACATTATGTGTCATTATTAAGGTGATACATATATGAGGGGCTAGAAATTTAAATCACTCGTTTTTGCTGTGTAATAAAATATCAATGTTATTTTTACCTTTAAAATAGCTTTTATTTTTTTTATTTGTCACCTTAACACAGGGACTGACAAGCAAAAAAAGCTTTGCAGAAATACTAAAGCAAAATTTGTGTTTTGCTTATTACAAGTTAGAAAATCCTACTATAAATTCTGCAAAATGGGGCTTGCAAAGGTCACATGACACAAAACAGTAAATTCTCAACATTGGAAATTTTGGAAATTTGCAATTGAGATTCCTAAACTGCTCTCTTGGGAACTCTCCATGCCTTATCATGTGGTGCACATGGTGTTTGAGAGATTTAGCATTTTCCTCCTCCCTCTCAAAGTCCCAACAATCCTTAACTCCTTGAGAACTGAAGTCCATGTTTGGGGTTCCTGGGCCTAGAAAAATAAGGTTGGATGGACTTCTGACAAACTTAGGAAATCTTTAGGGATCTGAAGACATTTCCTTTTTCTCATTCTCTGCTTCTATCTCAATTAGCATACTTCTCCATACCTCTTTTTCTGCTGTCATCCTCCAAACCAAAAGTACATGAGGCAAAAAATACTGCTAAAATGAATGCTTTCTGTTAGCTGCAGTGAGGCTTTGCTGAAACAAGTGAAAGATCTCAGCAGAATCAGCACAACCTGTCAGGTTTATGCAGATGATCTACAGATGATATTACTTAAATTTTTTATTTACCATTACCTGTATGTCTGTGGAGATGACAGTAAATGCAGAAGAAGAGCTTACCCTTCTTTTTTCCCCCAAGTTTGTGTCTTCCCTTATCTTGTGTGTTCTCTTGAATTATTTTATTATTTTTTTTATATTAACATTGTGTTTACTTTAAGAAAACCAGTAAAAACTTCTGGCAAAAACTAGCCAAGACAAATTGTATTGCTGCCCCTGGAAATGTTATTACTGGAGCAGACAAAGCTGTTTGCCAATGCAGTGATCTCATAATGAGAACTTCTCAAAAGCTGCATTTTAAATAGTGGTTATGGACGATGGAAATTAAAAGCTTTGACTCCTGGGGCCTCCTTGAGTCCAGAGAGTATTTGGATGCTGTTGGCTAGTGGAGCACATCTCTTTAGCCCATCTGCAGAGTTCTTCTGCTTAGCCAAAAGTTGTATGGACAATGGTAAATTAAAAATTAGCTCTGTAACTGGATCTACCTATTGAAATTCTTTTAATGGTAGGATCTGACAACCCTAGCTTTGCTTGGAAGAGGGAAGGAAGTAAATTGGCAAGGACAAAAGGCAAGCTGCAGCAGAAAATGAATTGTCAGGCCTCTGAAATATGGCACAGCATGTCAAGGACTTCACAAATAGGTTGCCAAAATAATTACAATAGCAACTCAGCTATTTTGACATGCAGCTTTTCATGTCAAATGAATAGGAAAAGAACTTTAAACAGGGTAATAATGGCTTGGCCATGGAAAACTCACCATTGTTTGAAACCTGCAGGTGTGTACAGTTAAAATGGCAGGAGTAGGATTTCATTGTACAAACATAATCCAAAAGAAGGACAAAGTGCACTACAAGCAGAAACTATTTTGAAATTAGCCACTTGTACTACTTAGAGAAGGAATATATTGTGTCACTTTGGTGACTGACCTTGTCATTGAAAAAGACACAAATCTTTAGTCATTGGGAGTGATTTTTAAAATATTCCTGTTTGCTCCCCCATGTGAACTGTTCACTCTGAGCATGTTTCAAGCACCACCACATATTTAGAATGTAAGTAATTAATAAATCACATTTTCATCTGATCTAGGCAGTAAACTAAACCACATAGCGATTTATTTTCTTACTAGTGACTGAGCACACAAGGTGACTCACCTATTTGCACAAAAGGGGAGTGACAAACGGCTCCACAAGTGAGGACATGGTCTCTCTCTGTGACTCTTCTGCAAAACACACATGTAAATAAACAGCTGTAGACTCTGACCCATCATCTTCTGGTTCTGCTGCCCACCCCATGGAGCAAACCACAGCATTCCTGCAGCTTTTCCATTCAAACAGCATGCCTGCTGAGCAGACACACTTCTCTCCACACAAATGAGCACACATGTGCACTTCTAAATATGTCCACATCAAAATTCAAATCCAGGAACTGGGTCATGTGAAGAGAATTTTTGGATTCATGTGTTTTCTGAGGACTAGCACAAAGGCTCTTATTTTGTACACAATTTGGAAATGCATCATCTTTGTTTATTATTATGTTGTGTCTCCAAGCATGTAAGTGTTAGCCCCTTCTAAGGCACACAGCATTGCTGTTCCTACTGAGTTCTCATGTGGGTTTAAGTATTTTGATGGTCACAAAACTAAATCTCATGGGAAAAGCATCGAAGAAAAGTGAAAAAGTCATCCTCTACAGATTTTAACACTTGCTGAATCAGTGGGACACAAATTGAACTCTTCATGGTAGTATTTGGATGCTACATGAGACAAAGATGTGACAAGGAACCAGATTGTGCCTGCAGATACACGTTTTTTAGTGTCATTGACTTCAGGGGATGTTGCCAGAGGCAAGGTCTGGACCAGTATGCTCTGTTTTCATAGTGATTGCAACTGCTCATACTGAATGGGTAAAGCATGAGCCCTGTCATTAATAAGAGGTAAGTTTTTAGTGAATTACAGGCATAAATTAGAAGGATAAATTAATCTTAAAGATATTGCATTTTAACTCCTCTATGTATAACTCCCTAATGCACATGATTAGTGCATAAGGGTACCAGGAAACAGCACTGTGTTGTAACTCTTGCAACATCATTTGGAGTCTCGAAGCATTTAGTGTTCTCAACGACAGCCACAGAAGTATGAGACCTTTAACCCTCATATGAAATAAAAGGAAAAAGTATTTTTCTCATCTAATGGAGAACTAAAATTCATTTTTGAATCCTGTCATGTTTTAGGCTAATGATAAAATGTATTATGACCTGGTTCATGGTTTTTGAATGTATTTGCTAATACTAAGATATGATCCCATGGGTATGTTCAGACCCCCTCCCATTTCCCTCTCACCCACTCCCTGTTTCCAGAGGAAGGAAAAACACATGTGTAAGTTAAAAGGAAATTGAAGTGTGCTCCACCAGGGTGGCCACTTCCCCAGGACTGACATTGGCCCTTCATTGTATAATATTAATTAGCTAGGGAATTTGAACAACATCACTGGAAGTAAACTGGACAGGGGTAGAATTCAGAGGAAGTAGCAAGAAGGCAGGAATGGCATTATAAATTTTGAGTGAAAATTATTAAAACTGTATTTTAATTATTAATTTATAAGAGAGAGTATCATTAGGATGCCCAGGAAGTGAGATGAGGCAGAATGTTGAATCTGTTTGAATAAGTTTTGAATAACCAAAGAGGCATCAGGTACATGCCCACAAAAGATAGAACAGGAGATAAAGGCATAATCTGCTGTTTTGAGGAAAAGCAGAAAGACCTGAGTGAAAACCATTTGTGTGACTTGTGCAGTGGCTATGTCTGGCTTTATAACCTGATCTGAGCATACAGGGAGATGTATTTGTCTAGCTAAGAGGAAAGCAAACTTAGCTAAACTGAATTCTACCACTGATGGGAGGTGAAGACTCCCATCAGACTTCTGCAAAAATGGTTTCATTCTCCCTTCTACTCCCCTGTTCCAGGACTGAACACTTATAACTGTTCTTCTGCCAGGCAAATGTCATCTTCCACACAGCTGGATCCACTTCTTTGCTTCTTGCATTTACCCTGTGATCAGTCTAGACTTGTCTAGCATTGCTTTGCATTCCTGGCAGTTTTAAGGAAACATATGTTTTGCTGGCTGCTGGGATGGAACCAGCTGTGGCTGGAGTGCCCAGGCTGGCCTGCTCTCAGAAAACCACAGCAGCTTCTTCTTTCTTCCTTTTATGAATTCCTTCTAACCTGTACTGTGTTCTTTTGTCTGTGGTCAAAACATTGTGTAAGACGCTGTTTACAGTCCTATGTGTGGAAAAGCATTTTCTCATGTACCATCTAACCTTGTAGTTCTTCCTCACTCACTTAATCTGAGTGACTAATTGCTGCTAAGATTCAAGGAGGAGCATTGAGCATTGACAGACTCTGTATCTGTATCTTTGTTCCTGTACAAAGCTGGTTCATAGGTGTGTTCCCATAAAGATTGAATGGCAGATAAAATCCAAAATATTTCAGAAGGAAAGGAGTAATAGGCATTCATGAGAGGTTTCACAACTTATTTTCACATGAATGTTGTAAATCACTTGGTCAGTTTAGCCTATGGAGAAACCAAAGGGGTCAAGTGCATCTCTTGAACCTGTCCTGAAGGTAAAAATCTTGGTTAAGGGGAACTCACCACGATGAATAGAAGCTGTAAAATTAGATGATGATGATGATAATTATATTTTGAGATTAGGTAGGTAACCAGCCTCCTCAACCGGGGAGCTCACTGAACAATGCAAGGGTTTTGGAGTTTGCTTCTCTTCTGTGACAAATAACTCTGTCATCTAGAACACAGGTGCAAGACTGCCAGGCCTTTGTTTGCTTTACTCCTGTCATAGTGCTTAGGTGATGACTTTGCTTCTTACCTATGAAATGGACTTTATACTTACCTGCCATCCAGGCTTGCTACGAAACTTCATTAGTCTATATATGAAGAATTCTAAGAAAATTTCAAGACAGTGCTTGTGATTGGTTCCTATTGTAGTATTTTTGCATTACTTTCAGGTTATCTGAGATTCACTTTCATATGAAGGATGATAGAGCCAGAAAAATGCTGGTAGGAAGACTGATGTAAATACTTAGCCAGATAAGGACAAAAATCCCACCACCCACATGTCTTGGTGCTGCACTACACTCACAGTAGAAAATATTTTTCTAATGTCCAGTCTGAATCTTCAGAGCTGTAATTTGTGGTCATGCCTTTGATATATTGTTTAGCACTACACAGAAAGGTTTGGCTCTTCTGTCTTCACAAATCCTTTCAAATAGCTGTGAGCAGTCATTAGAATTCCTATTGGCCTCCATTTTGCCAGCCTGACAAATCTTTTCCTCTATTCTCTAGTAAACTTTCATTTACCAAGAGCATAGCCCTAAATATGATTCAGTAGTTTTCCTTCCCACACCTCCATAATTTTTGACTTAGAACTATCCATCTGCCATTTTGTTTAAAGAGCAAAAAGGGGAGAACTCTGCAATGTAGTACGTGTTTAGCTTAAATTCACAGGAAGGGTGTTGAACTTCTTAGGATCTCTCATATTCAGCCTTTGGTTGATAACAGTTATCCCTCTTTTACTGCTTAGCAAACATGTTTCGGTACATTCATGATGTATGGAGTGTGAAGTCACTAAATGCATAGACAAAATCTCAAGCTACTCAGAGTAGATGAGAAGATGTTAAGCAGAAGTTGAAAGAGATTAGACAATAGAGAGAATAAATAATAAAATGGAACATGGAATAGTTTGGTTTTGTTTTTTCCAGGCATCTCCACTTTCTGACCTTGTACTAGAGAAATTAACATAGAGAATTTTTTCAATGTCTCACATTAGCCATCTCCTCCTCTATTCCACTGAAGGACACAAGACTGATCTGCATACACAGACTGAAATGAAGAGCACTGCTGCAAAATCAGACTGTGTTGGCTTTCAGTCTGGTAATTAGTAGTGCAATAAACATAAAAATTTGAAGTATTTTAGTATCATATGGTGAAATGCCTGTGGCAATGCTATTAATGTACTACCTCCACAGTTCATTTAACCTTCAAAAGGCCAAAGTACATCCCATTCCAAAGCTGAAGAGGTTATATCACTTTCAAAGCTTTGGCTATTTTGTAATAGTTATTTTAGAACTGTAGATATTTCTATTAATAGAATCATCTCACCCATTTCTGAGTCTAGTGAAGCAATAAACATCAGGGATGTTTTGTGACAGTGAGCCAACAATGCAGTGCTGAAAGGTGTTACCTTTTCCAGCTCTGAATTTGTGACTTCTTCTAAAGAGCATACACAGTACTCATAATACAAGAAATATTTCTGAAGTACATTAACTACGTAACTCACTGCTTTGTTTTCTTTTATTCTGGAACCTCTTACTCATCTTTCAGTGAGCTAAAAAGACTTGCTCTTTTCAAGCATATTCATTCAAGATGCTTCCTGCAACTTGATTTTTGTTACCTCTCTCTACATGTCTTATTTCTGAGAGCTTTCACTAGGTAACAAAATCTAAAGCCGAATGATTGAGTTGAGTTTTCCAATTTCAATAAGACAATAACCTAAAGAAAGATGAGCTGTTCTATTTTTTCTCCTCTCTCCTGAACTAGCTGCAGATTTTCATGTGGTTCTGCAACAAAGGGAGGAATTTCTATATCTTTTATCAGTGGTGCCTAAAAAGGCTTATCTTCTGTAAACTAAACATGGAGATGTAACTTTTACATTGCACCTAGGCTAACTAAACCAGGTACTTGGGGTACAGAGGAGAATAATAATAATAGTATACAAGATGGGTTATTTAAGTTATTTTGGACATGGATTATTGAGTGCTTGGTGTTTGAAATCTGAGCAGGTGTTGTTCCTATGCTATCAGGGTACCCCAGCTGCATAGTATAAATCTATCTGAGCAGGGTTAGGTAAGCTACAGGCTGAGAGTCTTTGTGTCTGTATTCTGAGCTGGTCAAGTGCATATTGGTAAGTATTTTGTGGTTTCCCTGAGCACCTCTGCTTGTCTCACATAGTGAAGGCCAAGATCCTATGATAATATCTATTAGATGTGAAGCTTGTGTGATATGTGCTTAGTTATACATTTAGATGTGGATGTTTCCTTTTATCCAATAAAGAAAAAAATTGTCCCAGACTTTCTAAGAAAGTGATGAAAAAGCCACATTCAGAAGCTTTTTCATCCGTGAAGCCAGAAATCTCCAGTTTTGTGATAGCATGGCTGTTTGTTGTGTTTGTGTTCTACTCATCAGATAATTCACCCAAGTCAAGTTGTAAGTTTGTCATCTTCTTTCAATGTTTGGCGCAGTACAATGTGAGAAAAACATGGTTTTCAATTGTTGAGGGAATTAGCCCAACTTTCCCTGAAAGAATTGACTTTATAAACCATTTAGGATGCTTAAAATATGACCTAATTTTTTCTAGAATGCTTATGGGCATATCAAAGTTCACTCTGCATAGAAATGAGAGGGTAGAGAAAGCTACACCTTGAACAAATGTCATATATTATTAATTTCTGGACAACTTGAGGCAGTAGAGGACAGTGTCTATATGTGTGTAAGACTTCTCTGAAGTTCTACTAATTCCAGGACTGAGTTGTTGGATGCTCGCTCAAAAGAGTAAAGACTGAAAGGAAAGGAGGGACTACTCTTTGGGGTTTTTTTCCTTCATGTTTTCTCAATCATTCATGTTTTTTCCACTTCACAAACAGGACAAATGAGCTTGTTTTACTCTCCCACAACTTTGTAGGACTTCTCTACTTTCAGTGCAGTGTTACTTTGCAGAAGATGTGGGAAGGTAAAAGTCTTGTCCTTACCAGCCTTTCATGTATGTGGAAGCTATTGTAGTTAGCAGATCAAAACAGACTTTAGTTGTGAAAATACAGACGTAATAATGTTTTAGGTGCAAATGGTTGTGGGTTTGGTGGGATGTAGCAATATTCTGTAATCAGCATTGAAATAGCTTGAGTTCAAAAGCTGTTCCTGAAGGAATCTGTGAAGTCTGTTGGGATGAGTCACTTATCCAGTGTGTTCTCATCCAAGTTTCCCTATTAGGCTCATCCATTGATGTTGAATTAAGCTTCTTCATTTGGTTCAGCATGGCACTGCAGAAACCACATCTGAAGAAAATATTGCATTGGAGCTGAGTTTCCAAACTTCTGTTTCTAGGTGCATTTTTCTGTTCTGTTTTACTAAGCTTTGTCTAGTTTGAATTGAATTGAGACTGTATTTTCATGTGTCAGTTCCTCCCACTGGGTCCCTGGTCAAGTTGCTTCCATATGTCCTTGGGCAGATGTATGTAAGGCTGCAGTACCTGTTCTACCTGGAGCCTGCTGCCCCACAGAGGTACCTCCAGTTCTCAACCCAAAGGAGATTGGTCTTGCACTCCTTTCACCCACACACACATTCTATTTTGTAGCTTCATCATCACTTTCTATTCAAGCTCTGATGTGGTTTAGGTGGAAGATAATGATGACCATTCAATAAAGAAGCTCTGCTGCTTTATTTATTTAATGCTATAATTAGAATTAAATATAACTGATATTCTGCCTTTGCTATGAACAGGTTTGACTCAACTCAGCAAGAACAGCTTTCTGTTTAAGCCTTTGAAAGGCATAAATATGAAAGATTCTAGAGCAGCGTTAAGTTTCTTCATATATTCTTTCTTTGCGTGTTGTTCTAGCTCTCTTCTGAGACAAGATGTTTCCTTGTATGAGAAAAGCAGAACTTGGTCTTTGCAATGTGTTAGACAGTACTGAAGTTCAAAAAGACCTGGAGTCTTTAAGAACTCTGGATGTTTTGTTGCTTAAGTCTTCTGAATGAACCACATCAAGCAATTTATTTACCTTCCATAGCCTCTTAAGTGTTAACTGAAGAAAGTCCTATATTCTTCCTCATTATTCATTTATTAATTACAGATAAATTTATCACCACCATAGTGACTTATTCTTCCAATTTATCAATACATTTCCAATAGTAATACGTAGTCATCTTCTTTTGCAAGAATACATATTCAGTTCTTCTCATGTTCAACCTCTAATCATAGGGTTGAAAGAGACCTTCAAAGGCCATCTAGCCCAACAGCCTGCAGTGGGCAGGGACATCCTGCACTAGATCAGGTTGCCCAGAGCCTCATCAAGCCTGGCATTGAATGTGTCTGTCCAACTCTCCTTCCTCTCAGGTCTGCACAAACGAGATGCTGACTGCTTGTCCCACTGATTACAGTCTGGGAGCCAAGAGCTGTTCCCAGCTGCTGAGACAGCCCAGATGAATACCGTGAGCCTGGCTCTGTGGGCAGCCCCAGCATCTCCCTGCCTTGCTTGGTCAGCCAGGTGCTGAGCTGGCCCTGGCAGCATCCTCAGAGTAAACAAGTGTTAAAAGTAACCTGCAGCCCTGGGGTAGGTCTGAAAGAACAGGAGACAGCCAGTCCATGGAGGTGCACAACACTACCAATTTTCTTCAGTGAGGCTTCACTATAAACCAGGGGCTTCTACTTGCTAAGCCTGTTATCAGCACTTCTAAAAACCAGCTTCATCTTTGGAGTTAGCCGTGCTTATTGTTTGCTTCAGGCACTAAATTAATCAAAACATGCACAGCAAGGGCTCTTATCTCTTTTTTGCAAACCACAAGACACTGTATAGTGTCAGTTAAACTTCTTCAGCCCAAAGCATGCTGCTGTATATTCACAGGGTGCACTTGCAAATAATTACTTACACCTAAGGAAAAAAAAAAACACTTGCAAATAATTACTTACACCTAAGGAAAAAAAAAAATGCCCCAGCAAGTCAAAAGTACATTGCTTATCAAAAAAGGGGGAAAATGCTTGAAGGAAATAACTTTTCCCATAAGTAGAAGACCATCTATGAGTGAGGGCTGTTGTGAAGTTCTGAATGTGGATTTGTGTGCACTTTAAATACCAATAAATGCTCATCACATTCTGTACAAGATGATTCACTTCTTCCAGCTGCTTCAGTGTTGCACATATGGAATCTGTTGTATATTGTCTGCCAGTGCTGCACTCTCTCATCCCCTTTTGTATATAAACTGTGCTGAGTCTTTCAGCCATTCCTGTAATATCCTTACATCTGCAGCATTCCCCCTGGGAGAGAAAGCTAGGCTTTTTTCTTCTTAAATTTAAGAAGACCTGTTAATATAGATAATATATTAAACTGTACTGTGATAGCTGCTATGAGGGCAGAGATTACATAATCCTGTGTTAACTTGAGCAGTTCGACTTTGGAGTGCTTTCCTTATGACCCTAAAATTGGGTTGACTTTTGAGATTCTGGTATCTGTCTTGTCTTTCTTTATTTTTGTTAAGTCTAACAAGGCTATATTTGAGCTTCTTAATCCCCCTGCAAATTTTGACAGTCACGTTTGTAGAAGATAAATGCTTCCTGTTGTGCCTTAACATTTCAGTGTTTAGCAAATGGGATTAAAGTTTCTACTTGCATCAAAACAAAAGTTTAAAGTAATCAGCTGTCAATAAACCTGCTGGCAGCTGTTCCCAAATGTTCGTGATAGTTTATAGATTACTGTTGCAGATTGGCAGTGCTTGCTGAATTCCTCAAGAGGGTGGAAATGGAACTAGACCTAGTGGGTGTGTCATGAGGAATGAGGGGGCTGTGTGATGTACATCTTCTCATTTCTTCTGACTTTTAACCCGGAACTACAGCAAACTCTCATTTTTATTCACACCTTTGTGTGTAACTGTCCTCATGCTTTTTATTTCCTCCCATGTGCATGTGTTTCTGTGCTCAAAGCAAGAGCAGCACCAGCTTCCAAACTAAGCCCATTTCTCAGTTTTTCTGACTAGCAGTTGCAGTGTCTTTCCTTTGGCTTATATTTATGCCAAATTAAGTGCTCCAAGCTTAGTGTAATGAAACAGCTCTTAAAGTGTTGAATCACTTGTGTCTGAAAACACCGGGGACTGATTGAACTCCCTGTAGAGGCAGGGAGCTGGAGAGTCATTCCCTTGCCCTCCTCCTTTGCGTGCACCTAAAACCAGCCTGACGGGTGAGAAACTGGCTCCTTTCTGGTGTGGTTTTTTGCCTGCTTTGATAGTGCCTGCAGCTCTACCAGGTGTGAGGTGTGGCTGCCTGGGAGCTCAGCTGCCTTCACCCAATGTTTGTCTCTGCTGGGAAACCTATGGTAGGGAGCACTGAATTTAGAGGCTGGTCTCAGAGAAGCCCACCTGAGATGAAAGCAGCCCTGTTTGTTGCTATGAAAGGCTATCCCTTAATAATGAATAATTAAGCTTACAAGGGAAAACTGGGAGTTTTGAATTGCTCTCTTGTTTTCTCCCAAGTGTAAAGATTTTATGGTCTGTTGCAATCTGGGGGAGCAAAACCCTCCACCTTTCCAAAAACCGAGTTGTTACTTTGGGAACTCCCTATGTTTTCATTGTTTTCTGCATATGCAGAGCAAGTAGTGATGAGTTTAAAAAAATGAAAAGCAATAGCCTGCCTTGAAGACCTCATTTCACATCCCCGTGCACAGTAGTACACCCAGCTGAAAAGCAATCCCACTGCAGTAGTGTTACTGTCAAATGGGATATTTGCATGTGTCAGTAGATGTAGGAATGCAAACTCTTATTTCATAAACAAATTCAATTTTGATATAAACAAGTTTACACATTTTGTTGTGTTAATGGGCTTGAGGACAGCAAACACTTAAACTTGTTTTTCTCTTTCATCTGGGGTTGTTTGTGTCCTATCTCCCCCTCTCCTAACTCTCTACTTTTTTCTCTCATGGAAGACAGTATTTCTTGACAATCAAAGCTTCCATTTAAGGAAAGGAAGTTGAGGGGGGTGGGGAGGGAAGCAATATTGTCTGGCTTTTTAGAAACAGGAGGAAACCAGCCTTATAGGTTCATTCAGTAGGTAAAAACATATAAAACACTTTTAGAAATTACTTTAACTCGAAGAACTGCAGAGGCCTCTTTCTTTTGAAACTTTGCCAAATGCAGTATTGCCTTTCAGATCTTGACCTTGTAGTAGAAAACTAATATGAACTCTTCTGAGGAATTTTCCTAATGGTTTTACCTAAAATGACTGTTTTACATAAAATGCATAAGGGAAAATACTGACTTGTCAAGATTCAAATCATTCTGTGGGAAAAAAAATTTCTTAGGGCTTTTGACAGGGAAGGCATCTTCTCAGTTGAACTAAGATCTTCTGCTGTGTGTACTGCTTTCTCTTGAGCTTGGCTGTCCTGAAGTCCCTGCTCATAGTTCTGCTGGCACACTCACCTGTTGTCTTGTATCAGGTTTCTATTCTTTCCTGCCAAAGTAGTTTGATTTCTTATCTGTATTCAACATCCTTCAGGACCTAACTGGGACTGACTGCATATAGCCTGCTTGGGCAACTCCCTTGGTTGAAATCCCTGAACTGACTTTCCCTCGTGTCTGCCAGGCATCTGCCCTGGGAAGTGCTTGCCAACCACCTGGTGACTGAATAGACAGGCTAAAGATAAAGCTGCTGTTCTAAACTGATCAATCCAATCCATGTTTTATCCTTACATCTGAGCAGCCTGTCTCTGAGGCTGCTTACTTTGCTAGATTGGAGATATTTCTCTCCTCTCCTTTTTAAAAAAAGATGTGATGGCACCTCTTTCATCTGCCTAGAGAAAAGAGCACTTCAATCACGCGACGCCATGAGATGTGAAACTCCTTCCTTCTCTGAAATGATTCCCACCAGCATTCCAGTCCAATGAAGTGCAGTTGGATGCTATTAGAGTTTAATTCTGTGCTTTTTGGACTGCATCCTGGTATCAGAGGCCCAAATGTGCAAACTTTTCCTTATAGTGCTAGTTTTAAAGTTCACAAAGGTAACAAGTAGTACTAATTTTTTCTAAATTACAATTATGTAGTAGAATGTGTTGAATAATTTCTGGCTTTCCAAGCAAAACGCAGTCTGCTGAAATAGTTTGACTTGATCCCAGGAGGACCTGCCAGTGAGCTGTTTAATACATTTCAACATTTCTATTCTGCAGTTTTCCATAATACGCTGAATTCTTCTTCCCCTTCCTTTCTTGGATAAGCTTAAGTCACACGCTTGAAAGTAAATGAAAGCAAAGGTAAGGGATATTAAAATTTGACCAGGGCAGGAATGTCTGTTTTCAGTTTGTTGCTTCCTGTTCTGATCATGAAATTTGAAACAGACTTAGTTTAAAGATAACAGCAGTCCCACGAATCAGCATTTGATGTAGCTGTGTTTGCTAACATTTCTTTGAAGAAGAGACTGTTATGCAATCCTTCTTTTAGGGCTTTTTAGTACAGCGAAGATGTCTGGGTTGACAAGGTTTTAGTTCTTGTTGTACTCTTTTTGTATATTTCTCCTCTCTGTTTTGAATCGAGCAAAGAGTGAAAAAGTTCTGTGTTCTAGCTAAAATTCACGGACTAAGTGTTCTGTTTCTGGGGAAAAGATGGTGAACGTATTAGCCTGCAAGAAAACTTGTGCCCTATCTTACTGAGAATTCCTCTTTGATTATCCTGCAAAATTAGGCCTTAACATCAAATTATAAGTCTTTTTTAGTTATAACTCCATTGATTTGCTTTGTGTAATTCTCCTACTTCACTGTAAAATCTTTTTAAACAGAAGACTCAGGAGGAGATTCTGAAGAAAGTAAGAAGCAATCTTCCCAGATGCAGCACAAAATTAAATTTAGAGCAGGACTCCTCCTTTGGTTTCTTACCTGGGTGTGTTTTGTGATTCCAGCTCATTTGAAGTTCTGTAGTGGCACTGTCTTGATAGTTACTTAGCAATATCAGACTTCACAGATTTCTGGCACCTCAGCTTTTGCTCACATACATAGTAGATTTGTCACTGGTTCTTTCTAGTATTACAAAGCAGAAGAGAATGTGAAAAAGATTTTTTTCAGTCCAGTGCAAGGACACAGACCTGTTGACTGAAAGAGGAGAATTCGTTCTCTGCTTCCTTCTATTGAGTAAATGGAAATAGTTTCTCTTACAGCTGAAACTGACTTTCAGTGTTGAAAATTCACTGTAGTAGAAAGGTTGTAGCACTAATTTAAACATTCTCTAGTGTAAAGATTTCATTTAGTATTACTGTTGTACTGGAAAAGATTAAATACTACAAGGGCAGTGTTTGGTTTCTGGACTCTGTCAGGTGGGTGGTGCAGCTGGATTCTTCAGCCCTCTCTTCATTTTTCTAAGAAAAGTGGCCACAATTCTTGCTTTTATGTAACCTTTTTAAAAAAGAAAAGCTAAGGTTGAGCCTGTTCAGTCAGTGGCACTTGTAGAGAACTTGACCTGAAAGAGCTGGTCACTATCTTGCCAAAGCCAGTGACTGGCCTCTTGGCTACTGTAAAGACAATGTTTGGTTTAGATTGTGTGTGATTGAAAGACTGGCTTAAATAGCAGGTATGCAGTTCCTGAAGGAGGGAGCAGTATTAACATCGAGACTCTTACTGCCTGGTTTCTAGGTAATAACTTCACAACAAAAGTCCTGTCTATAATTACAGGAGTCGGAGTATTTCCTCGTTGCTTGCCAAAGCTCCCCTTAAGAAATACCTAAGGCAGGTTTTTCTTCAAAAACTTAGCATGCTTGGAACCCACAGTACAGAAACTTAAGTCGTGTAGCAGTGCCACCTAGTGTAGTCTGTCAGCCCTTAGTTTTCAGGGTTAACAGAATTTTACTCCTGTTGTCTTGAGTCTTATCATTTGGGGAAATGACCATTGCCTTTTTATCTTTGAAAGGGACAAAGATGGTATTTTGGCCCAGATTTCAAGAGAATCTTCTTGCATGAAACAAATACTCTCCTAAAGGCTCATTCCACTGTTTTTTACAGAATTAATGGCAAAGTACCCTGAAGTAATCCAGGTACAACAGGCTATTCCCACTTTGTCATGTTTAGCTTTTGAAATGGAAGAAATGGGTAGGATGGAACAGGACTGGTCAGTGCTCTTACTCTTAATGTATCAGCTTGATAGTGTTGATATTTAGTGAGATTTGATAATACTTTGTAAAATTATTAATAAAACAGCATCTATTATTATCCAAATTGGTTGAGTTTTGCCTTGTAGTCTACATAAAACTGGATTTGGGAACTGGGGGAGTAGAAGCAAGGATTAGATTACAAACCTCAAATAGCAAATGGTTTATCCCGTGAGAGAATTATGTAAAGAAATTGGTTTAAACTGGCCGTGGCTTTTAGCAGATTGTTGTAATTTATAACTCTTAGCTTAACAGCTGTTTTTGCTGTTAAGTTTTGGCTCCTAGCAGGCTGTGAATGGCCCCCACAAGTCTGAACCTTGTTATTATGACAAATAAACAAAGCCCTGGAGTGGGTTTTTATTTTCACTATAATACCCCTAAAGAATGAGTAATGAAATCTAGGGAAGTCTCATCTAGATTTTCACCAGTTCTTAAAAACAGATTTAGTTCTGTGTACTTCTGACCAAGAGGAAGTTCATCACTGCAGCTGGAGCTGCTGGGAGTTGCATGTTTTTCCTCCATTCCCAGAGGAAACGCTGTCAGCCAAAGTTAGAAATGGCAGCAGGACAGAAAGTTAAAAGCACAACTGCTGGATTTATATGTGCATGGGATTTGTCCTGCTTGGCCTTCTGGCTCAACTGCTTAAAATCTTTCCCAGTTAAGAACTGTTTATCTAGTGCTGTCTAGCTCACACACAGATGCTTCTGAGGCCACCCATGGAACGTGAGAAGTCTTGAGTTCAGGTGTGCAGGTAGACCCTCTTGTCTGCTGATTCCAGACATGAGAAGAGGAGAATTCTGCCAATAGGATCTTAATATACGAGACTTATATGAAAGGATGCTCTTTAGTGGAGGATTTACAGCATGTAGATCCTCAGTATCTTGGGATGTTGTGCTCTATGAACAGCAAACAGCTCAAAACTCTCTCCAGGCAACACTGTCCTTGAGTCCTTTCTTCGAAGGGAAAATGAGATTGCATCTATCCCAGTGCCCAACATCCCTGTTACAGGCATGGTATATGTATTGTACATGGAGATTTTGCACATTTCTCAAGAAAACAAGACTCTGGATGTGAAAATTTGGGCACCTCCTAGACTGCCTCGATTCCTAATAGATAATGATACAAATATATTTGCAATACTTCTATAACCTTAATGGTTTTCTAGTATTACTAGCCCAAAATCCTAGTAATTGACCAAGTAAATTAGAAAGTTAGTAATAGAATAAATAACCTAGTTTCTCTCTTTACCTGTTCTGATACATTTTACATCTGCATTTTAAAAAGCAATCAAACCTATATAGAAATGTGTTATTTCCCTAAATAACAAATAGAATGCATATATTAATAATGAAAATCAGTCCAGTAGAGGTTACTCAACTCTGAAGTGCTTTTGTAAATACCCTCATTTGCCTTTTTGAGGGAGAAGCAGCAGGAAGATCTTCTAAATGTCATGTAAATCTACAACATATGGAAGCAGAAAAGTAACTTAATGGGATTTTATTCTTTTGTCTTGCAGTACTTGAGTACTTGTGGACAATGTGAGTAGTTAAGTTTGGAAGCTTTCACGGAGCTTTGATTTTTAAATAGTGTAGTCTCTCTAACAACTGTTTAAGCTATGCAGTTTAATGTGCAGGTAGTTTAGAACTTTTAAGAAAGCATCTCTAATACAATAATAAAATACTTCTTGTGCACTTGAGGAGGCAACAGCAAAGTGATTCTGAGGTCTTGAACTTGGACTTCTATTTCTGTTTATTTTTGTAAGTTGTCCAGCCAGCGACTTGTTTAAGTTCATTATGTTGATGTATGGGGTATGTTGAGAAACTCTTGATGCTTTTGAAACTAAGGCCTGAGTATTTCTCAGATTTCATCATCACTTTGTGGGAGAGCAGTGGTAAGGAATTATACAGAAAAATACTGGTAGCCTGTTGTTCAGACTGAATACATTCAAGTTCCATCAGCACTGATACTGCTGGGTCTCAGTTGAGTCTGGTTTGTGGCAATGCTGTGATCGGAGGTGGCTATTCTGAGAGCCTAGGCCAGTGGTGACTATTATCAGATTTTTAACATGAAACCAGTGTTCATTGCTCAAATGATCTATGAGAAGGAGGGAAATAAAAGATAAATTCGCAGAAACTAGTCTCTGTTACACAGCAACCTCAAATCAAGCAAGATTGTAACTGAGGGGGGGATTGAAGGTTTGTTGGGCTGGGATTTTGTTTGGGTTGGTTGGTTTTGGGGTTTTTTGTTTTGTTTTGCTGGGGACAGGGTGGACATGGACAGACAACAAGTCTTATTTTATTTGTATCTTGGAAGAATAGAATCTGTAGTTGATTGACAGAAGCAGATGTCTGGTGTTACAGCATTGAGTCTTCTTTTTGCAGTTCACTCTTAAGGTCTTGAAATGAGATTTGCATGTGCTGGGAAGGAGAAAATATAGGAACTGCAGTGCAACCCCATCCTTACACTCTTAGTACCACTTTGCATCTTTTCAGTGTCATGTCATGGAGCTGAGTGCTAAGGCCTCAAGCTAAAATGTTATGTTCCACTTTTGTGTGGGTGTGGAGGGCTCTTGATTGCCAAGGAAAGCGTCTAGGACTTAGTGATCCCCTGTCATTCACCATTACTGGTAGAGCAGGGATGGTGCCAAGTAAATTCATGTACTCAAGATTGTTTTGCAATCAAGTCACTGCTGAGCCTTCTGATTTAGGCTAGCAGAGTTTGGCTGGACTTCATGAAAATTCACAAACTGTTTCTATTGCCTTGCAAAAACCCCAGGAAGAACTTTGCTTAAAGGCACGTGTAGTTGGAAGTGTACCAACAAATGACATGAAAGGCTGTCTGAAATAGAAACAGGGAGCCTACTGTATGTGTGCCACAGAAATACTCACTCCTAGAGAGTTTCTGATAAGTCCTGCCTGCTTTACTGCAGGGTTATGGATCTGTTTGAAATGCACAGGTCTCAGGCACCTAAGGACACAGGGAGGATGGTAGTTAGGAAGTAAGTCTTAGGAGACCTGCACCTTCCAGTGTGGTAGAAAGAGGAACAGTGGGATAGTGCACAAAGTAAATGATACCAGGAGTACCAGGTGTAGGCAGCTAAATCCTGACCTTTTGTGTTAGGTTTGAATGTTGTCTTGGCTTGTGATGCATGTTTGAGTTTACAAAGACAATAGTGTCACTCTGGACATAAAAACAAATGTAATTTGTTCTTTATTACGTTGTGTGCTACGTTATCTGTTTGTCATTTCATTGGTTTTCCTGGAAGTCTTTCATTTGTGTTCTGTTGGGGCTTTTGGTTTTTGTGGTTGAAACTTCTTTATGATAGGAAAGATACAACAGTTAGCCCAGAGCTGGGCCCTGATCTTCTATGTTCCTCTTGAGATGTCTGTGAAGATCCTGACTCAGTGCTGATGTGTTTGGCCTTTTCTATTAAAACCAGCTGTCTGGTTTCTCTTGTCAATGCAAATACTGATGTCGGGGAGCAGCAGTCACTAATTTAGGGGATGCAAAAGGAGAATTTAAGACTGCAGAAGTATTAGGTTATAGGATTTGTGAAGAAAATTTGTCCAGTCATCATAACCTGTCAGCAGACTACAGAGGAGGCTTTATTTGGTTATCTAATGTACGTAATTGTACTGCTGCCAGAGCAATCTAGAGGCTAATTTTGAATGAAGGCTCTTCCAGTGGAAAAAAAAACAAAAACAAAAGATTGAGGTGGTTGGTTTGCTTGATAGACTGTGGCTAAATTATGGGTAGTTAGGATTTGCCTACAAGCACATAGGTAATAATCTGCTGAAGACTGCTTTCTAGTGGTATTTATGAAGTCACATGGTGCTGTTAGCAAGCTCACAAGAACTTTATGGGTATGCCTGCCATGTTTCTCACTTAACTTACATCTCTAGCAAGGGTCAGCTTGCAAGCAGCTTTTGTTAAAGAGTGTCTAGGTAGATAAGCAGGAAGAAGCAGAGAACCCTTCCTTAGGTGCTACTTCAGGCATGCCAAAATTTGTGAGGCTTCCTATCTGGAAGATGCAAGTCAACCCCAGGTAGTGCAGGGGCATTCTTTGTGATATAGTTATATAGTGGGTTTTGCAAACACAACCTAGAACTATCTGTAACACTGCTTTGCAAACTGGACACCTCACTTTAGGGCTGTATACGATCGCAGAAGCAGTTCCATTTAAAATATACCTAGATTCAGTCCCCCTCCTGCTTCTCCTGGATGATGGCATCCTAAGGGCACAGATGCCCCCTGCCATTTGTCAGAAAGTCACCAGTGCCATCTAGGAGATGGGGCAGTGCTACCAGCAAGTGCAGACAGTGCTTTGCTCAGCACTTGCTTGACCTGGCTGCTGCTGTGGGAGAGCAGACCTGACAGGTTCCTTACAAAGCTTTCTTCTGAAGCACAACCCACTTAGCCAAGATTCTGCATTTCACCTCTAAGCATGACCTACCAGCAGTCCTGTGGGCAGAGCCAGAGGGGAGGCAGAGGACATCATAAACCCAGACCTTGGGAGATGGGGAAAGCTGCCGGGTTCTCCCTGCTGCTGGCTCACCAGTGAGTCATGGCTGGACGTGATCCTCAGGCTGGTGAGGTTGCCAGTTGTTCCAGTTTGGTCTGAGGGCAGCCACAAGTAGAGAATTACTTTGAGAGCAATTACTACTGATTTATTCTTTCCCTTTTTGTGAGCATTTAATGTTCTGTGTATTTGGGGCTTCCCTTTTAATTTCAATTCTAGTTTTTTCAGTGTAAGGAAAATATCCTTTTCCTGTCTTCCATCTCATGAATTAAGTATCTTTTATAACAAAATGTCTTAATTTATAACTGGATGTTCAATACTTGGATAACAGTTAAGAACAGAAATGAGTAAGGCTTCAGGAGAATGTTTTATTTGAGGATATAGGACAAATAGGGACATATATGAGAACAGCACTTAGTTTAACCCATTTAGTTGTCTTTTCCTAAAATAACCCAGTGTTAACACACATGGTATAGTAACCATAAGTGTTAGTCTAACCTGAAGATCCTGTTTGAGTGAGTTATGAGGAGGCTGGTTCTAGCTTTAGCCTTTCATACTTTCAGCTTTGTGCATTAAAATCTGCAGAGTCAAAGCAGTCTGAGACCTACAAAGAGATTCTGAAATAAACAGAATTTGGACAGTGTGAACCAGGAAGAGGAAGGATAGGCTTCAGTTCTTCCTGGAATGCAAATTTAGGAAGGGGGAAAAAAAGAGTTCTGTAGAAAAATCTGTTTAATTTTTCCTTTTGCTTAAAGCTTTTGGCAGAAGGCTATAAAACTTGTCTTAAGGAGGCTGTGATCCTTGTTCTAGACTGGCTAGTCAAGCACATACTAAAGGGTCAGTGTGCAATCTGAGCGTGTAATTTCAGGGCTTTTAAAAGTGAGGTTTAGCTCTCCTTTTATGTTGTTGAAGACGGGATGTAACTATAAGTAGCAGAGTTGGCCTTATTATGGCTGTGCTTTTATCTGCATGAGCTGGGTAAGTTTTTGGGGTTTTTTTCTCCTGTGGCAGTGTGAAAAAACTTTAGGTGTGTAATCCCATCTCCTATCACTTACTAACTCTATGAATTTCATTGTTCTGCACTGAATGAAGCTTGTGTTGAGCCTGTGCTCACTCTGCCTGTCTGCATTAATTCATGACAGTGCCACTGAATCTGGGGGAAAAGCCTCATCATAGAAGACAGGAGGGGATAGGTATGTGCACACCTGTGCTATTTTCAGCAATATGAGTGTGTTTTTTCTAATCAATGCATTCATATCTACCTTATATACTTTTTAGAATGAAAGCAAAAGCATACAATGAGATCACCTTTGTGGTTCAAAATTAGAAAATCTGGAAGGGTGCTGTAGAAAAGGCATTATTTGACTGGTATGTGGTATGTAATAGATTATCTTCTATCCTCCAGCCTGAGAAAGAATTGAGTCACTAAAATAAAACTTTATTATCCTCAATGAAACAAACAATGTACAATGCTTCAAGGGAGAAGTGGGATGCTTTAATGATTACTAAAATGTAAGTCATAGTAATAAAGACTAAGAGAATTGGCAGGTGTAATACTTGATTGTATGTCAGTTCAGTTGAAATCCTATAAACCTTTTACTGAAAGAGTTCTTTTAAAATGTGTCTGGAGGTTGTCTGTTTCTGTTAGCCAACAGATGACAAGGAGGCCTTGGAATTTCTCTGAGCAGTGCTAGAAATTTTTCTGTTATTAAATCTTTGTCTAGCTTACTTGGCCTGAAAAAGATACCAGACCTCAGTCTATAAGTAATCAGTAGCATTGCTATTGTCTACTTGAAGTGAGACTCTAAATAACAAATGAATGCAAAAATGGGAAGATAAGAAATCTAGTCAGTAGAGGGAAATCAAACAAACCAAAAGAACAGGGCAGAGAACTTGTTTCACTCTTCTGTGTATAAACCAGATGATTAGTGAGCCTGTGAGACTTCTCCCTGGTCTATGTCACTCAGTTCCAAATTTTTAATAGCATGATATTAGAGCTCAATCTCTCCTAACTGCTGTCTCTAGTAAAAGAGTAGTGGTCATCCACTCAGGAGAAGGAAATTTGATTCTTGATTGTAGTTGCTTTTGGTTTTAATTGATGATAGCTGTCAGCATTGATGTCCTGAGGCTCTAACAGTCCATTAAGGAGAGCTCTGGAATGGCTGAAGTGGAAGAGCATCTGGGAGGAGTGTGCAGCCACTGAGAGCTGCCCAACATTGTGGAATACCATCAGCATGGCAGCTCTCCCTAATCCCTACTGCCCTCTAAAACAGACTCTTTTAAACAAGCTTCAGCCCTCATAATAAATGAGAAGCACAAGTGTGGGCAAATGAGAGCTTCTATTTTACTTTCTAGCTCAAAGTATCATCACAGAAGTTGAGTGGCTTATAATATTTAGGAGGCTTCTTTCCAGTATTTATTAATTTAACACTCTGCCCTCTTGATGAAGTGTAATTGCTTAGGTACAGCTGGGCTACAATATTTGCATCTTGAAGACAGCAATGATGGTCTGTGAAATTCAGTTTGATAGTGCTAAAAACATGAAACTACCTGCAAAAAAGTTCTTTCTCCCCTCTTCTCAGCAGTGGATTGCAAGACAGCCAAGAAAGCATTCCTGAAAGCTTGCCTCAAAGTGTGAGTAGTTTTTAAACTTCTTCAATAGATTTTAAATATTATTTTCAGACTATGCACCTGCCAAAGAATATAATTAGAATGGTTCATATAATGTTGGTGGTTTTTAATAAAAAAATAAATTGATCTTTTATCAATCTTACATGTGTGCATTCTACATATTTGAAGGAGTGAGAAAGCAGTACTGTGGCTGCCTTCCATGGGAAATGGCATTTGAGTGCTTCTGCTTAGTATTGGATGAAACCAAATATTAAGAATACCCAAAGCAGAGAATTGACATTTTATTATATACAGGATGGTAATTCGCTATTTTATGTTATTTTAGGGTTGTTGTTTTCACTCTAAGGAACTTTGATTCAGGAGGGAATTTATAAGCTCAGAAAGGAAGTGGGTCCCCAGAGGTCTGCTGAATGCTTGGATTCTAATAAACAGCCAACTTCCAACTTTTCACTTGAAAATTTATTATTATTTGAAAAATGATTATTATATTAGGATATATAATATTTTTATTTTCAAAATGCTATTTGAAAATTAATCCTTTCCTAGCAAAGAACCATCCTAAATATTTACTACTTAAACTGTTATGTAAATATTTTACTTTCTTCAATGATACATGTTCAAATTTACACAGTGCTCTTTTGATTACTTAATGTAGTCATGTAATTTTACATAAATATGGATGAAAGGCAGTTCATCATTTCCTTATGTATCTTACATTCTTTCAGCTTAGGTAGCAGGAAAGGAATATAACTTTGCACTTTCACTTAAGGACAGAATGTAGCTAGGTCTTACATGACTTATAGTATGGAGGTAGAACTTGTAGGCTGCTCTTCTCTGGTACCATGGAATGGTTTGGGTTGGAAGGGACCTTAAAGATCCCTTAAAGATCTAGTTCCAACCCTCCTGCTGTGGCTGGGACACCTCCCACTAGACAAGGTTGAGTTGAGTAACTTGGATTTGGATTGATTGTTGATTTGGTTGACTTATTATTAACCAGGTCTTTGTGTGGAGTGCAATGATCTCTGATTTTGGGGGGATCAGTATTATAATCTGGATAGCATGAAAACACTTTTTGTTTTGTTTTTAGAAGGCCAAAAACTGAAATGGAAAGTGGTGAGCTAAGCAACTGGGACTTGTTGTACTTCATAGTAGAGGAGAATTGTACTTCATGGTATTATAATGGCAGTTAGACCATAAATAATGGGATAAACTGAAGTTAGTATAGGTAGCCAAAGAAAATTTATTCCCATTGAATGTCAAGACTGAAGCTTTATTGGCAGCTTGAGATATCTGGGTTGCAGTAAACCCAACCTGACCCACGTGAGCTGCCTGTGTTGGTGTCTCCTTGCTGTGCTGTTACTGGGTCAATGTAACTACCAGTCTCATTAACGTGGGGTTTATGCAGCTTTACCAGGGGGTGGGAAAGGAATGTTTGTGAACATGGTAGGTGTTGTGCTGTATTCTCATGTTTTCAAAATAGCAGTAATATAACTGGAATGTACAATTAGTCCAGGGAATGTGTATGCTGTCAAGTATGTGAGGACAGATAAAAGGCTTTTCTGAACTATCAGTGGATTTATTTGCCAGATGCTCTGCAGATGAGTACAGTGAGAGTGGAGAAAGGAGAACTTTTGGCTCAACACAGTTCCTCTATTTCCTTTCATATTTCTTTCAAAACAAATGTCTGTTTGTTTTGGTTTGTTTTTTTTTTTAAGGAACAGGAGAAAAAAAAAACTTGGCAAGTAGAAGGTGAAAGATTAGTTTGAGTTGTATTGCATGGAAACATTGGTCATCCTTAGTCCTGGAGAGATGGAGGAATTTCCTCAAGGCTTTTCTAGATTCTCAGAAGAAATTTATTTTTTAAATGAATGGTAGCTTAGCTAATATTGAGGAATGTTCTGTATTTAAGAAGACTGAAAATAATAAAATTGGCATTTAAATCACTTGAATATTTTTCCCCGTGTCCAGTATGTAAGAGGCCACTTGTTTAGTGCACTATGAGAAGTAAAAATGGAAACAAGCTGCTACTTTGTTTTCTGTTTACTCCCTGACATTTCTAAACAAGAAAAGAATGCAAAACACTTGAAGATATTATTTTTTTCTAGTTTTGCAAGAAATAACAACTGAGAAGTTTGATTTTGGTGGTGATAGTTTGAGTAATACTCAGAACTAGAAATGCCTGGAGCCATACATGGTAAACCTCTACTCAGAATTTTTCTGAAGAAAGAAATGTCACTATTTTTTCTGTAACAAATTGCTTCGGCATTTCGACTGCTGATGAACTATGGTGTATAAATCGTGAAGGTTGAAGGGTCCAATGGGTAAAGGAGCAATTAAAGATGCAATTAACTGTGTTTATTACTGTCCATTCTGAGAGTGGAACACACTTTAGACCCCCTTATTCCAGTCCAAAACTTGTTCCAAACTACTATTTCCACCTGGCAAGAGCTGTTTCTTTCCCACCACTTCTCTGCTAAAGAGGCAATGTACCAATTTGATTTTAGATTCAGAAACTCCTGTGTTCATGATTTCAAAGGAAATTAGGTTGCCCTTCTAAGATCAGCCCCGAAAAAGGAAAGTCATCTAAAATTGGAATAAAGAGGAAGAAAAAGCCAATTGTTGCAGAGCTCTGAGACACCAGCCCCATCTTGCTACATGAGACGTGCTCTAGACCCCTCACCAGCTTTGTTGTCACTCTTGTTGGTTTTGGTGGTGGATTTTTTGGAAGCTTGTTCTAAAGCCTTGCATTATTGCTTAGCTCAGAAAAACCAATCTCTGTCTCACTAGCCGTTGCCCTTTCTTCTCGTCTGTGCCCTGATTATTCCAGCCTCTGCTTTGCTCAGGGTGTTAAACAGCTTTTCCACCAGTCCTCAGTGCCTTATGCCAGGGACCTCTGCAAGACTATGCCAGGTAAATCTGGCTGCATAAACTCTTTTGTAAATGCTGTTGTCCTGAGAATAGTTCTGCTGCTGCTCTTGAAATATGGAAGATAAATTAATGGGGCCACACCTACTAGTAATAAATTAGTACTTAAATATTTATGTATAGAACCTGGGGAGCTCTCTAATCCATAGCAATAATTTAACTGTCCCTGGGTAGAACTTGGTAGTAGTTCTTATGCCTAAGTGCTTTCACTTGCAGTACATAAAATAGCATATTTTGGGCTGTCTGCTTGGCAAGCATTCACCTTTCCTGCACAAGCTGCACATGAGGAAAAACTAATACTTTTCCCACCACACACCCTTGGATGACCTGTTCAACAGCAAAGCCTCGTTTTTTAACTTGCAAGTGATGCACAAGCCAAACCCCTTCAGTTCTCTCCCCTGCCACTGAACTTCTCTGCTAGGTCATATTATTCCCAAACTTTTCTTTGTACAGAGCTGTGACTTCAGTAAAGCACTGTTGTTTGCTTTGGCACTTAGTATCTCTTCAGTGTTTGGGACACAGGAAACCTTAGCTGTGCCAAAAATCTTTAATGAAGTATTTGGAGTACATTTTTAAAAGGCATTCCTCTGTCTAGCCCTAAACCTGTGTTCTCTGCTTAGCCTAACAAATATAAGGAGAGGTACACGAATTGGTGTTTTTATTGAGTGAATCAATCCATTGATTGGAACTAGATGATCTTTAAAGTCCATTCCAACCCAAACTATAGTATGATTTCGGCTCAGTCCCATAAGTCTGCTGAGTAACTTCTGCAGGTGAATTCCTTTTTTTTTCTCCTCTGTTTTAAGGTTCTGGAAGAGGGAGAAATATTTTGTGATGCATGGGTACCCACTAGTAGATAGTCATAAAACTTTTTCTCTATTTTGAAAGTAGGTGATAAGCCATTTAACATCCATAGCACCCCATGTAGCTGAGCATGGCACTGCCTAGAATTCAGCTGGGAAGCTGCTTCCTTCATAGCAGCATGTCTCTTTGCATTGCTTGGCCACCAAGTGTGACACTGGGGTCTCAGGTTTTTGCCTGAGTCTGATGTGTGTTTTCCTGCATGAAAGGGGAGGTATGGTGGTGCCTTCTGTGTGTGGGATGGCAGGAGGGAGTGGCCTGGCAAGGAGCCTGTGATCTCCTGTACATGAGAGGTGAAGTGGGGACATAAAGCCTGAGCAAGCAGAAAGTGGTAACAGCAGGAAGGGGGGGAAGAGCTTTGTGCCTCCTGTCTCCCAAGGAGAGGGGGCAGGATAGGGAGCCTGGATCGGAAGCCACAATGGCATAGACTAGAGCTTGATAGAGGCAGGTTAGGACAAGCAACTGCCATTTCAGCAGCCAGTTCAGCCAAACTAGACTGAAGTAGTGGGAACATGCAGCCCTGAGTCTGCAGTGACCACATGGGAAACTGATCCTTCTCAGTGGCTTCTCATTGTTCAGACAGAGACTGTCTGGAGACTGTGCAGGATCTCCATGCTTCCCAAGCCCTGCAGAGGAAACAATTTCTTGTTCCTTCCTTCAGAGGGTCCAAAGTGAGAAGGACCTGCTGAGGAAATAATTAGTGTATGCAAATGTGTATACACTGAGGAAGTAATTAGTGTATGCTCTTTGGCCAGTTAACCAACATCTCCTGGATGTATCACAAGGATGCTTGTGGGTAGCTGAATTTGAATTCCACCTGCTGGGTTTTCCCAAATAGTTCAGCCATTGATAACACCAGCCTTGTGGTTGCTGCCTCTTGTGTGCCCTCAATAAGGGATGTCTGGGTGAGCACTGTAGCTTGCTGTGCTTAAAAGGAGTGAGATTAGGAATGGGCCCTGAAACAAGGGTCTGGAGTCAGTGGAAGACAGTAGGATTGATGGTGTCTGTTATGGATTTGGATATTCAAGGTCTAGAATAATCCTGATGCTTGAAGAGTAAATTACCAAAAGCACAGACTGCCACAAAAGCATGCAGCAGTACTGCAACTGATGGAGAAAATAGTCATAACAGCATGGAGCTTGGTTTTGGCTGTAGAACATGTACAAAATCCTTGGCTAATAATCATCTCAGTCTGTGTGCTGAAGTCACAGCAGCATCTGTGCTGCATGGGTATCACAGCCTGCCTGACACAGGGCTAGATTAGAGCTTCCTCAGGACACAGCAGCCTGATCCTGGTCCTTCCCTGAGATGTGCTGGATTGTCAGCTTGTTAGATCATGGAGCTTCTCTGCAGCCTGTGCAAATGAGCACAGTAGATGCAAATGAAACTACTGGGTCCATTTTAATGCTTGCCTCATTTTCCTGCACGGTGTTTGTAACTACTTACTGGTTAAACAAAGCTAGTTCTGTGTAGGAACATGAGGGAATCACGTACTCATTTCTGGCATGGTGTCAGGCACTTGGAGAGCCAGAGCCCAGACAGTTCTAGGTGGAGCTGTCTGAGATGGCTGCAAGTACAAGTTTCACAGACTTCTCTCAGAACATTGCCCGTGGGGCACAGATGTGATAGGAAGGGGTGAATACACTCCTCTGTTTGTTTCATATTTGTAATAACACAGCTGCATGTGCTTCTGAAGCTAAGCTTTTAAACCAACGTTGTTCTTTCTCCTACAGTGCCTTAACTGCACTGTGGCACAGAAATCCCTGGATGTGTAGCCAGAGCTCTCTACTTTATCACATGCCTGTTCACTAAATGCTTTCCTTCTTGAATTCTAGAGCAAAGGATCAAAGCAAGATGCTTTGGCCCTCAACATAAGAAGGGCCCATTGAGTTGGAATGGGTCCAGAGGAGGGCCAAGAAGATGATCAAAGGGCTAGAACAACTCCCTTATGAGGACAGGCTGAAGGAGTTGGGGTTGTTAAGCCTGGAGAAGAGAAGGCTCAGTGGGGACCTCATAGTAGCTTATCAATACCTGAAAGGGGCTACAGGAGGGCAGGGGTAGGTCTTTTTAATAGAATATGTGATGGAAGGACTAGGAGTAATGGATGTAGGCTGGAAGAGGGGAAGTTCAGGCTAGATATAAGGAGAAGTTCTTTGTGGTAAGGGTAGTGAAACACTGGAACAGGTTACCCAGAGAGGTTGTGGATGCCCCCTCTCTGGAGGTGTTTAAGGCCAGGCTGGACATGGCACTGAGCAGCCTGATTTAGGGAGAGGTGTCCTTGCCAATGGCAGGGGGGTTGGAACTAGATGATCTTTAAGGTCCCTTCCAACCCAAACTATTCTATGATTCCATAGACCACAAGGAGCCCTTTGTAGGATGCCCATGACCTGGGCAATCAGCAAGCATGTGCCCATATGCTGTGGGATCACAATTCAGTGATACTGAATCCAAGAAGTGCCTCAGCCTGAGCTGCTCAGTGCCATACACCTGCTGTGTCAGCCCCAAATACCTGTGATGGACCCTTAGACTCTGCAGACATACTTGGTGTCTCACTGCCTTCCTGATCATGCTTTGCCAGTTACGCTCTGACCTGGAGGTTATTTTCACTGCTCTTTCTTTAAAAGAACAAACTGTTGGGGGTTTTTTTAAAGCTTGCTTTTCATATGCTGAGCCTTCTTTTGAATGTTTATTTCACAACATGAAGAAATTTCCCACCAGAAGACAATCTCTGCCTTATTTATTTGGACATTTCCCTTCTATTTTTTCTACTTTAAATAAATTCCATGGAGTATTGGGGGCTTTGATGAAAGTAATACAATAGTAAATGCCTTATGGAAAAAAGAGTTACCTCAAAGCAACAACAAAAAAGTCATGATTCTGAGTTCTATTTATGTAGAACATGTTTTCTTTGCATTAAATATACCAGATCAGTATTTAATATGATTTATTTATTGGCAACCAATGAAGGACTGTATTGCTGTTTATAAGTCTTGAGAGAAAATCCAAACAGAAGTTCAAAACACCGTGTTGACTCTTCTACTTATCTGTTTAATATGGATACTGGAATGTTATCTGTGTTTTTAAAAATAAAAATGCAAGAGATCAAAGGACATCATGTGATGACTGGATCCAACTGGAATCCATAAATGTTTAAAAGCAACTAGAGCTGCAAAGTCCAAGTAGTTGAGGATGGTCTTTCCTTCACCAAACAATACTTAGACCAGTCCAACCTGTATCTTATTCTCCTGACTAAGTTTTAATGGAAGGTTTGGTTTAGAGTGGTTTTCAGCAGCCCTGAGGCCAGAGAACAGATCTGAACTGGTAATGCATTTAATAAGGAGCCAGTGGTTATTCTATGACTTGAGGAGAGCAAGCATGTGCCCACATGCTGTGGGATCGTAATTCAGTGATACTGAAATTTCTACCATTTCAAAGTAGTTTGCATTGGAAGAAAGGTCTACTTGTTTATGTCCTCTAGAAATTTAAATTCTTTATTGCATAGCTAATGCAACTAACCCTTGTTAGTTGTTTTTGTTGTTAATTATTTTTTGTTGTTGGGCTTTTTTGAATCTTTTCTGCACGAGTTAATCCCTTCTTTTAGAAGAGAAGCATGTCACCTACTTGAGATCGGTTTGTAAGCAAAGCTGAAAATTTCATGTTTGTTTGTGAACTACTGCTTTGGTGTTGGAATCCAGGTCTAGAGCTATTTGCTTTTGCTCTTGTCACCAGGATATCTGCTTCCAGCACACTGCAGTTCTGTTCTAATGGACGTCTCCAATGAACTGTGGTGACCTTTATGCTTTCCCTCAAAATGATGAAAGAAAATGAGCCTGGCTGAGTGCTCTGAATAAATACAGAACTCAACATTCCTTGACTCTTGGTAGAAAAATGGAAGTTTCAAAATTCAGCCATGAGAAGGGAGGAAAATACAAAGCAGGTGTTAAGAAACAACTCTCCTGCGATTCCCCTTAGTGAAATAAGGTCAAGTTATGGAAAAGTGCAGTTGTGCAAGTGAATTGCCAAACTGCAGTGGTATTTAAAGGCAAATTCCCTGACTCGGCACTCTCTTGTCTCCATAGTTAATATTCCTTGTCTCCTGTCACCTTAATGCTCTGTCCTGAATGCAAATGCCAGACCTTACCCAGGTGAGTAGCTACATGGAGAAGATTTGTCAAATCAGGACCATTGCATGTATTGATTGGAGACATCATCTGTGAATTTGGTGCCACAAGGGATTTAATCACAAATTCTTCTTTCTTGCTGTGATCTTTCAATTCAGAAAAAAAGAGGGAGGGATTCTACTAGCATATTTGGGTAAACTAAGGTACCTTCACTATAATCTGAATTTGAGATTGTTCTCAGTGAAGACACATAGATGTGTTGTTTTCTTAATCTACTTGTAGGTCCAGTCTATACAACTTTTATGAGCTGTAGTTTAGATAATGTTAGGAAGCAGCTTTTTTTATAACTAAAATTATCTCATTGTTTGAAATGGGCAGGGACAGGTTTTAATCTTTTCTGGATTAGTCTATTTGCTATTAGAAAAGGTCTTATCTTTCAAGTACTATGGAACTGTGTTGAATTTTTTGTTCATGGAAATACAGTAGATCTTGCTGCTAGATGTCCGTGGCTACATGTGAGACTAACAATTCAGTTCATAAGAGATCTCTTGGGGAAAAAGCTGGAAGAATATTTATCTTCTTTTGGATTTCTTTTAAAAAAGAGGCTCAGGCTTAAGTATCTTCAAATATAAATATGACAATTAGGACTGTACTTCCTTTGATGCATTTTCATCACAGTTGCATCCTGCAGGCTGAGTGTAATTCATTTGTACAAGTAATCAGGGGCAGAGCAAGATCACAATCCAGGTTTTCTGCATTATGCACCTACCTTGACTTCTAAGAAGCAAATGGTGACTTATTTCTAGCCTTCTTGGATTTATAGGCTAGGTCCATGGAAGCTTCCTCCTTTCTCATAGCCTTTAAAAAAGGTTACTTTCAAAAAGAGGGTGTATGCTACCTGCAGACTGAAATGTGTTGTGTCCATTGATACTCCTAGTGGAAAACTTTAACTGGGTTTTTTTCCCACTAGGATAAAATACTTAGTATGTCCTAGTCATTTAGGGAAAAAATTACTTATGCACTGTGCTGTTTTTGCAGTGCTCAATAAAAATCTATTGTTGCTGATGGCAACTGAATCTCAGAATTATTCTTATCATGCAAAGAACAGAACTGTCAGCTGTGATTTTAGGCAGTTGCTCCGAGTGGGAGTTCACACTGTGTTCAAACAAGTTGTGTTGTTTGCACTGTCAATGTACCAAGTGAGTCCTCTACCCAAGAGCAGAGCTGAGGCCTTGGAGAGAGCACTACTGAACACAGGGTATGGTCAGCAAGGAGTGAAAATTTGTGATGTTCAGAACCATTGTTCACCTCCACTATCTTCATCCCAAAGCCTTCAGGTTTTCATGTTCAGGGCTTGGATTCATGCTGAGTTTTAGCTGATGTTGATGGTTTGCAAATAAAGACTTTTTTTTTTTTAATTTCATCTCTCGGGAGCTGTTAAAAGAATCCAGCTCTCTTAAAAGTACCTCCCTTCTGCTCTGTATTTCTTAATTGAGTTCTTGGCACAAGTAGGGGAGAAACAATTTCTAGCTATGAGAGTAGTTGTGTGAACTGGGAAAGCCTCCAAAGACTGGAAGGATCTTTAAAGGCTTCAAGAAGATCCAAATTTCCAAATAACTTTTACTTTTTTGCTTGGTCAGCTGTTGGTATTTGATAAATAGGGTGGGACTAATGTCAGTATTTAACAGCTCAACACAAATATTATTCTTCAAACCCCATAAAAATAGAACATGAAATGCAAATCAAGTGCTTTATTCTACAGCTTGGTAATAACAGAAGCAAGTGATAAAATCTCCCTTGCCTCCATACAAAGGCACAGAGCGGGAGGAAAATGTTACCAGTGGCAACAGCCATCCCTGCTGTGAAACAAAACAGCAAGATTCCTCACTCCTCCCACCTAAAGTCATATCCCTGGGAAGGTTCTGTGATGGAAGTTTGTTGTAAAGTGCTTCTGAGTAAGAAACAGCAAGGTATGACTGTGAATTCAAACCAGATTACCAGTGATTGGGCTCCTCCTATCTCAGGTAGCCCACCATGGTGACCACTTGAACTGCTCTGCTGGCATACATTGCTATACAATGTCTGTTGTTTCTGAAACTTTCCCTCTCTTTGAAGAAATTCCTCACAGAAAGCCACCATTTGGTATCAATATGTCAAATGGAACAGCCAACTGTGTCCAGAGCCATGTGCAACGTGACCATGGTCCTGTAGGAAAAGAAAATGCAGTGTAGTCAAGCTGCCACAGATTTGTGGCCCTCAGCAGTAAGACTGGGTGTCCCAGTCCATAGTTGTTTCCTGTGATTTTTCAGTCTTTAGAAATGGGCTGCTATGTAAGTGGTCTGGTGCAATCACCGGGGGATATTCCCTTTTTTTGACTGTTGGAGGGAAATGGAGGATGAGGTAACCGTGCCACAGCCACACTGAGCAAAGGCTGAGATGAGGGAAGCCTCATCTCCACTCAGCTGGACCTGCTGCAGTGATGCCACTTCTGCTGGTCCATAGGTTAAGCCATGACTCAGACAAAGAAAGGAAAAGGAACAGGGCTGGTTTATTCAGAAGACTTTCAAATCCGGCATTGTTTGGGATTTGGCTTTGGTCCACCATAAAATAGGTTTTGTGTGTTCCTGGAGCTGCCCTGTAGAGGGGGCCCTGAGGTGCAGAAAACAGCCTAGTTACGGGAATGTGGTTTGCCCATTGCTCTGAAAATGAGGGCAAATGAGTCCAGTAAAGAAACACATCTAACAGTATTGCTCCACATTGTCCAATGCAGTTGGGCTGCTTTACCTTTAGTTAAAACTAGTTCTTCCTTATATCCTGTGATTACATTAAACATCAACCATCATCCAGAAAAGTCAGATCCCAAAGCTCATTCCATCTTTCTCCTTCCCTCCATAAAGATGAGTGCTCCATAGAGAACTGAAGGACAATTACACCTGAAACACACCATGTTCCTCTAGGCAGGTTCTCTTCTCATTTTGTCCCTCAATTTCTTGTGAGTCACGAAAGCAATGGTACTATCTTTGCTCATGAAGACCTTGGAGATCTAGCATTAGGTCTCATATTTCTATACAATTAAGAACTTTCAGGCAAATATTGCATCAGCCATAAACCACATTAAAAAGAAAATAAAGAGGTAGAGATGGAAAGAGTCCCTCTGGGTGACTTCTGGCTGTGTGTGTACCTGCACTGAAATTACCCTTCAGCTTCTGTGAGTCAGGTTTTTTCAACATCCTATTACAAAAAACAAATCTAGCATTGCTAGGCAGGGAAGAGTGGAAAGATGGGGAAAGCATTTAAACTAAACTTTTCCAGACAAGCACTAAAACAAAGGTGGCACTTTATCTTACGACAGTTAAATCCCACACTACTAATTCTGTTGAAATACTGCATTTCAGTCTAATGTTTTTCTCTAGCAATATTTGCCTGATAATTTCAGCGTGGTCAGATTCTGGTAGGGTAGGTCCAGTAGTTCTATTTAAATTCGTAGTAGTTGTAGCTGCTTTTATGAGCTTTTTCAAAGAAAAGGGGAATTATATTAATTTTCATTAGTTTATTTCTGTATTTTTTTGTTATTTGAGAAAATGAGGAAACAAAGGTTTCCTTCAGGAAATCCCATGCACATAGCTATCCAGGGCTGTAACTCAAGTGTAGCCAAAGAGTTGAGGAGTGCTGGGGAAGATCTTGCGCATGTCCAGGCAGTTCCTGTCAATGAAGTAGGAGTTTGTCTTCACAGAAATTTCATGCTCCAGGTTTGATTTGTTGAAGATCAGTGTCTGCAGATTATCTTGGGTCTCTTGCAGACGTCTCTTTAAGGTCTCTAAGGTGTCATCTATGGTGTACACTTCAGCAACGAGCCTGAAAAAAGAGAAGGGGAGAGGTTACTCAAATAACTTTACTGGTCACCTACCACGTTCCACTTTTGACAGTGTTCAGGTCATTCCATCGGGCAGGATTTGAACAGTTGCTTTGGACTGAATCAATAGGAAACCTCTGCCAGAACAGTTTGCAAAGCACCTATAGGAGCTGGTGACTTCTTGCTCGTGTTGACCTTCTGTGGCAGATGAAGCCACTTACTTTGGATCTATTTTTCCAAGCTCACTTGCAGCCTCTGATTTGTGTAGCCTCCCTAGGGCTTGCACAGCTGTTTGTGTACTTGCATGTGTTCCTGCAGAACATTTGTGGAGTGTAGGTGTAGTTCATGATAGCTTAAACTTGTGCAGCATGATGTGCTAAACAGCTTTGGCACAGAAGTACATTAATCAGAACAAGAATCAATTCCCAGAATAATAATTAAATGTGGTTCTCTGAAGTCAAGACTTTCTGTGAGATAATGTTAGCCGTGTTTTTTCCAGTGGCTTATCAATGGAGATGTAACAGATCTTGTGTAGTCACTGAGCTGGCAACAGCTCTTATGCAGTAAACTTTGATGTGTCTTGTGCCATCAATTGCTCAGTGCATTATGGAATATGAGAGTGACTTTTCCAGAACCAACTTTAACTTGTTTTGGTATAGTCACAGTAGTTTCAGCACAGAAAAACAGTATTTTATTAATTTATTTTCTGTATAATACCCTCAACTACAAAGTTGGCAGCGCACACGGAGAACAAATGCCAACATCAGCACTTCCTTTTAAATAAACAGCAAACTCAGATAACATTGACATGCTACAAAGAAGTAGGTAATTTAATATTTTCTTTCCCTATTACTGTTAAGCTATTGGATTGAATTCCTTCTTGATTTAAACTCCATGAAAGAAAAAAAGACACTGAAGTGGCAAATGATCTGATCCTGCAGTAAATGAATGCTTCACAAGTTCTTTCTAGGTTTTTAAAATTAGGTCTTTCCTAAAGTGAAAGCTTGTGTATCATACAGAATGGAATTTAAATTATTTCCGAAGTCACAGCTCAGATTTAGTTGAAACTGAATCCCAAACTATATCAGCCACTGAGAAGAAAATGAGCTCTAAAAGTAACTACACATCTTTAGCATCAGATATTTTGGCTCATTATGTCATCAGAGCAACCTGGAGTTTACTTCTTTCTCCTAGAATTTAGGTTTCAATGTAACAAACAATTCTCATCTCATCAGACTGATGGCATAAAACTTCTTCTCTTTGAGTGGCTGATGAGGAAGGGACAGGGTAATTTTGCCTTTACTTACTGATGCTGAGGTGCATCACAGCAAAGTTCTATGTTGGGTCGTCTAGTCCTTCCCTCCAGGCGGGTCTGAGCCACTTTCAGTGGGTACTCCTTTGCCTTTATGGATCTCTGCAGTAACATGATGGTATCTTCTGTCTGGAAGATTTCCTGAATGACCTGAACAAAGCAGAATGCTTTTGTAAGCCTTGCCTGTGTACAAAACCTGAACTCACCCCTGCTTTTAAGTACTCCTGTTGGAAATACTTCCATTCTGGCATGTCATTTTGCCTAATTTAGGGGAGGAGATCACTATAAACTCCCATCAATCAGACACATTTGTATAATGTTGGCTTCATTTAAAAGGAGATACAGTAATCAAATCTCAGAGCAGAGCTTGGGGAAGGGGGCTGTACCCTCATACATCACAGGAAAGTGTTTGCTGAAGTTGTTTCTGGAAAATATGCCAAAAACTTCCATTAAGAAATGCACCATCTCTTTCCTCTTAGAAAATTAAGAAGTCTGCAGTCAAATAGGAATATAAATTTATTACAAGCACTGAACTATTGTGATGGGGCAAATTCTAACTGTGGTTTTGTGATAAAGCCATTTCCATAGAGGCAGTGTTTATAGCTCTGCAGGGAGTTATTTCCATTCTGCTTCATTATCTGATTTTCCTCCTAAATAAAATCTGTGAACACTTTGCAAATGTAACATTTAGATAAACTGCCACTTTGATTTAAACCTTTGTTCAATTCTTACTTTCCTTCATCTTGTGACAATGCAAAAACAATCAAATATGCCCCTTCTGAAATTATTTCATGCTCCAATTACTTTGGAGACGTTTTCTGTAAGAACATGAGTCATTTTCCTACTGAAACTATGTTCTCAAAGTTTTGAAAACTCCCCTGAGGAGCTGTAGAGGGGAGGCCAAAATCCTTTAAAGGGTTATTTCCTGTAAATGGAGAAGTCATTGAGTGAAACATCACCAAAACACAGCAGTGGAATCAGTATAGCATAGGCTTTAGCTTTAGTGTATGTTATCATAGAATCCTTGAGAATTTTGTAAGTGCTTCTTACCTGTTTAATCTGTATGCATAAAATGAGAAGAACTACAAGGAAAATGTTTTTCTCAGTCTTAAAGAAATACAGAATAAAATGTTTATATTCAGGTCACATTTTCCATCCAGCTGATTATTGTGTTACTTCATTTATCAGAATTCATTACAGCCAAAGTTGTGAAATTGTTTCTATAGATAGCTTTAAAATGGAAGAGAACAAATAGAACTCTTGTTATCTCTCAGTCTGCTAAAATCAATGCAACTTGAATTTCATTAGTTGCTTGTTTAGATCTTCCTGACACAAAGTTGTATCAATTAATTATGCATGTGGTCTGGAAATTTAGTCAGCTCTGAATGCTGGAAGGTTATCTATAGTTGAAACCTAAAGAGTTAAAGATGCCAGGAACCTGCATCCTAGTTCAGATCCCAAAGGGCTTATTCAGCTGTATAGCAGAGCAATGTGACAGGTCTCCTGCTGGCTCCTGCCAGTTCAACCCTTCAGCAATGAAATTTTCCAGTAGATGAATCATCTTGTACTCTGAGGTAGCAGCCTGTGAACATAACTGTACCATTGTGAAGCCAGGTCTCCACATTGTACTGAGCCCTTTGGGTCCAAGGCTGGTTCTGACACACCCTCTCCCCTTCCTACCACCCCCACAAAAAAAGAAATCTTTAATTGCTTCTAGGCCGCAGGGAAAAAATGTGGTTTGTTATGAAGAAAGCACAGTGTGAAAGTGGAAGTCAACAGTAGCAAACTTCTCCCTACAAGCTTATTTTGCATAGGTTCCTTCTTAAGTAGATAATGGCTGTGAACAAGCTGGGTTTTGCAGGGAGTATATATGTTGGTGATACAATTTTCCAGTTGTTTTGCAGAGGAAGTACTTATGCGTTGTTAGATACATTGTTTTACATCTTGCCTCAATCTTTACTGCTTACACATACTTAGTTCTACAGATAAAAGTCAAGGAGAAGAGTTTTAATGAAGTTAAATGCCTTTGTTGTGAATCAAGCCAAATCCTTTCTTTTCTCTCAAAACATCAAAGATTTGGGTCTTCTGCTGCTCTGATGCAGAATTGGAGTAGTTTGTCCTGTAAGAACTTGTCAATCAAAGCTCCTGGGCAGGCTGCTGTGGCCAGGTAACCAAGCATCAGGTGGAGTTTTACAAGCCCCTCAGGCCTGTCCTTTGCTCCTGCTGCTCACCTTCATTGCTAACCAAAAACATCAACCTGCAGGGACATACTGAGGAGGGAAGCAAAGACTAGGCAGTGCTTTTTGAGGTCACCTGCTGCTCAGCAGGGTCCTCCTTTCCTGTGTTTATGTTACAGCCTCTGTCCCTGCAGTGATGTTTCCCCTGCTGCAGCTCCCTCCCTGCCAGTGAGCCACGTTCACAGTGGCCCAGCTCTGTGACCTGCAGTGTAGGGCATGGTGGTGGTGGAACAAATTGCCACAGATTGATTTATTTTTAATATAAAGTGTTATTTGAAAGAAAAACAGTCAAAACAAGCAGTAGTATCTCAGCCAGATGGCTAGAGGTATGTCTCAGTTTCAGAAAGGATTGAGGAGCTTGTTTAGGTTCTGCTTATGGTCAACCAAGTGATGTGTGTGCTCAGTTCAGGTGGCAGGAGGGATCTTTGTGATTCAGACTTTGGGCTCTACTGGTAGTAAAACTTCCTCTGGCAGTAGGGGGAAATGGTGATTCAACTTTGTAGAGCAAATTTATCAGTGAAACGGAATTAGAGCAGCCCAGAGCACTGGGTTAGAAGTGGACTGTGAAACTGGTTGCCTGGTGTGATGCCTACAGTATGTTCATGTTATGGCAAGCATTTAATACAGTCACTGTGCTGATACCTGCTGTCCTGCTATAACATGAATAAAAGCAGTTTAATTGAGGAGGTGAGTTCAGTTACAAGATCTCTTCTACTTAATTGGCACTAATTGTTCTAATCCAATTAGAAAGAGAAGATGAAATGAGTATTTCCTATGTGAGTCTTTTCTTGCCCTCTTTTCTTGTGAAAGCACTATAGGTAACACTACAGGTGAAAGGCAAACAGAGAGGAAATGTAGTGATCTTTAGTAATTCAGATGCCAGTGTCGCTTTACTGCCACAAATCATAGCTGTGAAGGATTGCCTATGTCAAGCCATGGCCAATGCTTCTGGAATGGTTGAGTGCCCTTTCCTCACCCATTCTGCTTGCATGAAAAAATAAATTCAGGGAAAGAGTCTAGTACAGACAAGGCCATGCAGATTGCCCACCTATGAACTGTCCTCAGTCTCTTGCAAAGAGAACTTTAGAAAAGTGATTTTTCTAAAGCCACACTGAAGCCCTCTTCTGATGCACTTTCATGTGGCCATGCAATTACAACAGCCAGACCACAAACCCATGCATATCCAATTCAGCTGTCACATTTCAAGTACATGAATGTCTGTAATCATCAAACCTGAGGTTTGTTTCCATTCTTTTGCAGTGTTTCTTGTGCTGTCAGGCTGGGTCTAATTGCCCACTGCACATACAGCAAACCCAGAGGAGGTTCTGTAGTGACACAGGAGCAGGACATACTTTTTAGAATCCTGAGTCATACATACTCCTTTCCCATAAACAATGGTGTACAACTGGCACAGGAAAATAGTCTTGTATCTAGAAGGGTCTCAGTTTGCAGACCTTGTAAAACCCACAATATCACACAATGTTGAAAAATGGCAAGCTCTGAAGACTAAGTAGGAAATGTTTCTTCAGAATACAGTGATTCATTAGTCATTAAAAAGGAGTTTTTATCTATTACCCACTGAAAATGCAGTTTTATGTCCAACCTCTGTCACATTGTGTGTTGCTATGATGTGCAGTTACTGCACTCCCACACCACATGATTTACTGAATGTTTTAGTGTCCTGCCCATAAAGGTGGCACCATCACAGACACCAGGCCAGTGACAATTGCTACTGAGCAACCTATAGTTGCTGAAGAAAAATTCTGTTTAAACCTGCCTGTAAATTCAAAATTCAAACATGAAACTATACATTAGTCTTTTTAAGCCCTGCTTGGCTGCACATAAATGGATGTGGTTCAGGTTCTTTGCATGTTCACAAATGTTTTTCCTACTTTATAAAAAAAAAAAAAGTGCTATCATTTAAGGCATGTAAAGAAAAATGTCCTCAGGGGATCCACCTCCAACGCATCACAGCAGCTTTGTACAAACAGTTTTTGATAACTTGTTCTGGTCACACATTGGATAAAACGTTTTAGATAATCTGCTGTCCATGAAGGGATTGGTGGGGAGGATCACCAGATGGTATTACACCAGTCTACGTCATTTCTGGATGACCTCCAAAGGCAGGAAGCAGAAACAACAAATGAGAAGCAGCTTGTTCCTGAGAGCTGGGTGAGGGACTGGCTGGGGCAGCTGCCTGGCCGGAAACTTTCCCTTCCAGGACATGAGTAAAGTTTGTGCCGCAGCGCTCCTGAGGGCTGGTAGAAAACTCTGCTCTGTCCTCATTTCTATGGGCTGGATCCAGTAAGATCAAGAGAAGATGCTGTTGAAGTCACACATGTTCACATTGTGAAAATCAAGATAGTCTTATGTACAATACAAGCATTTTTAAAATGCTATATTCTGACAGCTATCCTTATTTCTTCATTGTTTCCACTGTTTCCTTTATCCAAATGCGAGAAGTAGCAGCCCAGTAACATGGTGGGAGAAACATGCTCATGCCTCCTCATTTTATAAATTTCTTAATATTTAATAGTCTCGCACCAGTATTTTTCATCCATGCTTTCATATTTCATCCAAATTACTTTGTGAAAATTACTTTTGTTTAGGTTATTCTATGTAATTGAATGAACAGCATAATTGTGCCCGATTTCACAAGTGATTTTAAGTTATTAAGTGACCACATTATTTCAAAGTAAAACTTAGTTTCTGTATCAGGGCCAGCAAAGTCCATTCAGAGACATTGCCTGCACCCAACAGCTGGCTGGCCCTCAGCACCAGAGAGAGTTTGTTACTTTGCAAACAGACACAGCTGGATCCATGACAAGCTGGATACATCCTGATGTGATAACTCTGTCCTCCCTCAGGCCCCTGTGCTGTTCCCCTCAGGCCTGACCAAGTGGCTGCCCAGTGTGCTGAGGAGCTCAGCTTCCCCTAGATGGTTTCCCCACTTAGCACAGTTCATACTCTGATCTATGCAAATCTTTCTGATTTCATGACATTAAGCAGCAATTTTAGGAGAGAGAAATCTGGTTTTGTCTTCTAGTGAATATTTTAGCTTTCATCTGTCATCTATCTTGGTTTACAGGCAAAAATCTAGCTCCTCCTTTAAATAACTATTCACTCCTTCAATCAGGTTTTTCCAGGCAAGCTTGAGCAGCCTCCACCAACCAGCACACACCTCCCCAGCCACTTCTGAATCACACTTCATTAGTCATTTGAAAATTCTTCTCTCAAACAGGTTCCGGTACAAAATGATAAGATTAACTGTTTAGCCAGGCATGAAAATCTGCAACTGAGATTTTAAGGCATTAAAAGAGGAAGGAAAGGAAAAAAATGCTTAAAAATAGAATAAAAGAATTATGTGGAGGATACACTGGGGCTTGAGAGGGCAGCCTTTGTGGGACAAGTGCCACAGGGAAAGGATTCCCTCTGCCATACATGTACTCCCCATAGCTTCCTGGTGCAGCAAATCCCTTGCACACACCTCCCATTGTATTTAATATGCTTGGTGTTCCTGTTCAGAGGAGCAGGCTGTGTCCTTTTCAACAGCTACAGGAAGGCTCCTGTCACAACTTCTCAGCTAAGAAGTTTGAAAACTATTTTGAGGCTTGAAGGCAGTTTCTGGTTTTATTGGCACCATGGTTAGACCTGGCTTTCATTCTGTATTTTATTCATGGTAGTTATGAAGTTTAAGTAGCTTCATTCCTTGAGTTAGAAAAGAGTTGTATAAATACAAAATAGATTCATTCTTAACTTCTAACCACCACATACACTTCCACACTTGTTGCTAAGACAGGAAAAGGGGGGTTTTTTCTTAAATTTAAGGAATATAACATGAAGAATGGAGGCTATGGGTGGAGTAACTTATTTAAGAGATGGAGCAATCTTGTAGGCTCCTCAGCTATAGAGTGAAAATATACCAGGCAAGAAGGAAAGTGAGAGTTAATTGCCATCATGTGCTGATGTAACATAATGACTTTTCACACCCCAGGGGTAAAAAACCCTCAACCTGTAGCTGTTTCTAAAAGCACACATTCTCAATGAACAGAGTAGAAATACTCAGAGTCAGGGCTAGTCTCTTTTTAGAGGGGGGTGGTTATTTTTTTGTGGTTCTAATGAAGAAGTAGCTGTTTTTCTAGCATTGCTCTGATCCCTGTGCTCCTGGGTACTGGGACACCAAGGCTTGAAGCAAGGGTGGTGCTGGGCACTCTGCCTCTGGGCAGAGAAACACTCCTGTGCACAGCACAGGTGCTGGAGCTGGCAGAGATCATCTGCTATTTAGGTAGGGTATAAATGCTGGGCTGTATAAATACCTCCCCTGCTGTCTGCTCTGACTGATTCCCAGAGCTAATGTACGTAAACATCCTGCACTGTTGGTTATTTCCAGGAGTCTGAAGCCAAGGTAACTATTTATGTTAATATTAACTTTATGGAAAAGAGATGCAAACACGTTAATGAGGGGCTGGCACCATGATGAAAGGTTTTCCTTCTTTTCCTAAAGATTTGTGTACTTTTATACCAGATGTAAAATAGAAGAACCCTAAAGTCACTTGGCTTAAAGGGAATGTTTCTTGAGGCAGGCTGAGGACAGTGTACCACCCTCTGCTGCACTGAGGTGTGTACCCCCTATTTTCTGTTTGCCAGCCTAAAAATACAGTCCTAGAGCAGCTCTGAGCCTGAGACTTCAATTAGACTCTTGACCAACACGTGATTTGTGAGCCCAGTCATGATGAAACACCACGGAACTGTGATGCCTTTTCTGGTTTGCCTTGTAATCCTTACTACCTAGCTAGGGCTTTGGGCTTCTGCCTCCTGTACCTTGTATTTCCAGCATTCTCCTATGTTTTCTTCACATATTTTGTCTGATGAGTAGAAATTGAAGCATTTTGTCTTGTTTGGACTGTTTTGAACAAAGCAGCTTGGATGCTGCATTTGAGAAAGTAATTTAAGAAGCGGCATCCTACCAGGAAGGGTTCTTAGGTGCATCTCTTGGCTTACTTGGAATGTATATTGTTCATGTGTTTCTAAATGTGAACGCTCTATAGCATGAACCTAGGCTATCTGCTATAACAGAATCTCAGCCAGTTACAACAGGAAAAATTTTGGAGCCTATTATTAAATTGTATTTCAGTAACTCGAAGCAAATGGTGCACCAAGATGTTAGAAATTGAGGTACAAGCCCACCAGCAGTTCTAGAAGCAGATAAAATGCTTACACAAACAGATGGACTGTTGGTGCAGTTATAACTCAGATTTGTACAGTTTGGAACCTGAAATGTAGACATTATGTCACTGATGGAGAAGGTCATGGCAAAACTCCTAAAATAATGCTTGATAGAAGTAAAAACAGGATGTCTGCATCACATAAATACTTTCTATGTATCTTCTGGTAAATAAAACACCCTTGTCTAGACAGCAGGGAAGACCATGTTCTAGAATAAACCTAAATAGAATAATAATGGATTTCTGGTTTTCTTTATGTTTGGTTTATATGAGAAATACTAATTTGGTGGCACCTAGGAGGAATAGGGAGCATTGGAAGGACTACTGTAGCTGGTCCATCCAGAGCCTTTGGTAGCAGAACTCATACCAACATCTGCTGAACTAGGTTTTCAACCCAGCAACCAGGAAAGGGGAGATGGGATGCAATATTCACAAATGCCAGCTGAAGGGAAGACCCTTACTCTTGAGAGTACTTCTCAAGTAAGAAAACAATTTGTCAGAGAGAAGTATGTCTCTGAGTAGCATTCATTGCTTGAGCAATCAGTGCAGAAATAACCTTTGAAATACTAATTTTTTTTAAACACAAATGTTAAAACTGTGGCACCGGTGTCTTATTGCTGGTAGATGGGAAAGGAACAGGAACTGTAGTAGCTGCATTTGAACAGAAGTGGAGTAGAATTAAGAGACAGGCTTATTAAGTATATCCTAGCAATATGTTTTTTTTTTCTCTGATTATTACAGACTATAATTCAAGCCTGGAGAAAGAAGAAAGTGTACTCTGTTATGCTTTGCTATTGATAACTACTAAATGACTGCTTATTCCTTACTTCTGACCCTCTCTTGTCTTTTCCTTCTTCTTGTCCTTTTGAGATATGATTATGAGCAAGAGAATTAAAAGGACTCCTGTCATAGAACTTCATCCACATTTCTACACACAGTGGTTTTGCTCAGTAAACCTACTGCTTTTGCCTTTCTTTTGACCAGCCTGAATTACTCCTCACCAGCACAGAAGTCTGCTGCTCTAGCATTTTGTTATTCTGATGAAACCCATTACAATGGAGTTCTTGATAAGTAAAGTATTTCTGCTACATATGTGCTAATTGGAAACTCATCAGGAACAGCAGTGTTAGTTCATAGACTGCCATCTCAGTTGATGTTTTATCCATGCAAACTAATATAGACAAACTATTACAAAGTAATTCTTTATACAAATACGTTCTGCATGTTTCTCCAGGTAGCTTGTTATTGCTCTTTAGTGGTGTAACAGTATAGGGGCATAAATAATTATTTCCCATTATCTACTCAGTACGAGCATTTATGTCACAGTGACTCCAAGACAAAAATCCATGCTCATATGTTGAAATCCTACAGTGCACTTTATGATTGCATATGTGCACTGCCCACTAGCTAATGCTGCAAGTTTTTTTATAAAACAGACACTTAAGAACATTGGAAAATGCCAATGGAAAATGTGAAGCAAATGTTCACAGATTAAATCCATGAGAAACTTGAATGGATGGACAATTCAGGGATAAAGTGTTATGGTTGGCTAGGTCATACACAATCAAAATCACAGGAAAAATTGCATGTAACATCATTCATGCTTTATAAGAAGGGGGAAAAAACCCAAGAAAATATTAATTTATGTGCTGTGACTTCACACATATTTAGCTGGTTAGTCCTTAGAGTCCCTAAAAATAAACTGAAAACATCATAAAGTACTTATGGCAAACAGAATGGCAGGAAAAAGTCTATTGTTTCCAAATGTACATTGAAACAAATGAGTGAACACGAGACTCCTCTATAAGAAAGAGTCTTAACGGCAGAATGTACTGAATCCTGACTGAAGTCACATGCAGCTGCCAGGGGGACCTTGGCAGAGTGACAGGATTTCAGCTGTCAGTGCAAAGGCAGCACTCCTTGTTAGCTTCAGATGGTATCTTTCTAAATTCAACTAATACACTTGCAACACTTCATTTATTTCAATGATGTCTTACTGAAAAGATTATAGAGTTTAATACAGGTGTCTCTCCTTCTGTGCCATTTCTGCTTTGTCCATTAGGAGGAAAAGGCAGAGCAAATGTTAGAAAAGTTCACTGTCTGACCTGGTACAAACCATCAGGCCATTTCCAACCACAACCAGGCCAAAATTCAGGTGAAAATGTGGAAATACATTGATCAAAAGGGATATGAAAACTTGGAACTTAGGTGTAAAAGGTAATGACATTCTGTAATTAAATACTCCCAAATTTTACTTGATTTAGGGCTTTTCCCTTGTTGCTGCAAGATGCAATTTAGTTCAATTAAATTTTTTAGGTACAACTAAGGTAACGTGCAGCTGCCAGCTCTTAGTGAACCTTACCTTGGCCAACTGAGTCTGGAGTTTCTTCTTTGCCTCAGCCACCTCAGTAATACGATTGCTAAAGGCCAGGTTGGTGCTGATGAAATGATTCCATGCTTCTTGAAATGCATTCTCCAAGATGGCATCTGCTTCCTCTCGGAGCTTGGCAGAGTGGGCTCTTGCATGTTGAGAGCGCTTGACATTGTCTTCACTGAATTTAGCCCATGTTTGAGGAACTGAAACACTAAGAAGAAATTTTTTCCATTTTAATTGGACACTGTGAACAAATATCAAGGGATGCAAAAATAAAAG
>VZTY01009285.1:5225-22690 GCA_013400935.1 Turnix velox
CTCCTTTCTCCCTCCTGGGCTCTCTCCACATCACAGCCTGGCATTTGTCTCACACAAAGGCGACGCTCAACCTCCTCGCAGGGCACAATCCTCTTTGTGAGGGCGATATGTTCCCTGTCCCCCCCGTGACAGGTCCATCCTTGAACCCATCTGGGGCTCGGAGGGGGGGGAAAAGGAGAAGGGGGGGTGTCCTCCTGTTTTCTTCCTCCCCACCAACCCCCCCCCCTCTCCCTGCTCCATCCCTCTGCCGTGTGTTTCACTTCAACAGAAGGGACAGAAAACCGGCTGCTTCGGCTTCTAAAAGAAGTTAAGGTGGAGCGTTTCGCCCCAGGGAAAGGAGTGGGGAAAAGTCCTCTCCCTCTTTTGGGACTCGTGCCCAGAGCAGGCAGAGAAAGAGGGGGGTGAAAAGGAGAGGGGAGGGCAATGGGGCAGCTGGACAGGCGGATGGCAGCTAGACAGACAGACAGACAGCCATACCTTCTGCCAAGCCTGGTGGGAATGAGGACATGACCACGACAGAGGTGCTGGAATCATCAAATCAAATCAAATCATCTCTGGCATCAGCAGGAGGTTTGGGAGTAATCCTGCTGCCAGCCCCGGTCCCAGGTCAGTGAGTGGGGTGTTAGAGAATAAAATCATAGAGTCGTAAGAGTTGGAAGGGACTTTCAAAGTTCATGGAGTCCAACCCCCTGCAGTGACAGGGACATCCAGGTTGCTCAAAGCCTCAGCAAGCCTTGGATGTCTCCAGGGATGGGGTCTCCACCACCTCTCTGGGCAACCTGGGATGGTGTCTCCCCACCCTTATGGGGAAGAACTTCTTCCTCATGTCTCACCTAACCCTGCCCTGCTCTAGTTTTAAACCACTGCCTTGTTCCTCATGTGTGTGTGTGTGAACCCCTGGGGTGTGAGGGCCAGGAGGTGGGTAGATACTATCATAGAATCATAGAATAGTTTGGGTGGGAAGGGACCTTAAAGAACATCGAGTTCCAATCCCCCTGCCATTTTCAGGGACACCTCCCACTGGATCAGGCTGCTCAGTGCCTTGTCCAGCCTGGTCTTGAACACCTCCAGAGAGGGGGCATCCACAACCTCTCTGGGCAACCTGTTCCAGTGCTTCACCACCCTCACAGTAAAGAATTTCTTTCTTATGTCGAGTCTAAGAGCAGAAGAAACAGGGATGGCCTTTCCCTGACTCACTGGGATGCAGAACAGATAATTTCATCCTTTTGCTCTAAAGAGGTGAGATTCATAGGGAGGGACATGGCTGATCCACCAGAAGACCAGAAGACAAGCAGGAGGGAGAAAGGGGACAAGCCCTGCGACCCGCAGCCAGGAGGTTCTGCAAGGAAACAAAAGCAGGAGACAGACAGACAGACAGACGTGAGGAATTCACTGGGCTGTTTTGTGCCTGGGGCAGCAGGGACATGCCTCAGCCTGTCCTTTCAAGAGCTATTGTTGCTCGGGGGCTGGGGGGCCCCTTTGTTTCCTTTACCCTTTCACCGGGCTTGGTCACAGCCCGCTATTAAATTATTCAAATCATCTCCCAGCTGAAATCCTCCTCAGTGCTCTCTCTCTCTCTCTCCAGCCCTTGCCACCAGCTCCCAGCACAAAGCACAACTGGGACATACTGGTTGCCTCCACCCCAGAGCAAAGGGGCTGGGGATTTGAACCTCCAGCCCCAGAAGTCCCTTCCAACTAAAACCACTCCATGACTTTATGATTCTAGTGGGAGATGTCCTTGCCCATGGCAGGGGGATTGGAACTTGATGATCTTGAAGGTCCCTTCCAACCCAAACCATTCAATGATTCTATAATTCTATGATTCTAAGATTCTATGATTCTATGTATTGTGGAAAAGCATCATGAGGCCATAAACCAACCCACTGAATGTGGGTTCACCCCTGGATTTAGCAAGCCCAGCCCTTAGTCCTCTGGAGTGGTGGCATTTTGGTGCCATCACTGACAAGGTGAGGAAGAGCAGAGTCCTGCAAATTGTCCCATCCATCCCACAGCCCTGTGGAAAGGCTGTAGAAAGGACACCAGCCCCTTCTAGCCCTGGCAAGGCTGTAGAAGGGACACCAGCCCCTTCTTCTGGGGTGTGGGGATCCCCCAGAGCCAAGCCCGACAAAGCCAAAAGGAAATAGGGTGCTGCAGGAGCAATTTAACCCAGCCCTGAAATTATTCTGGTTGTTGTGGGAGAGGAGAACACCTTCCCCCCTCCACCAACAGCAGGCTGATGGAGCCATCCCTATAACCTGCAGCACAAAGGATTGGCAGAGCCTTTGAATGCAAGGAGCTTCCTAGGACAGGGCAGGGTGTAACCGGCTGGAAAGGCAGCTTCAGAAGAAGAAAACAACCAAAAGAAAAAAAGAAAAGCAGGGAAAAACCCCTGCATCCACCCTGCCAGGAGCCAAAGAGGGAGGCTGTGTCTGCAGCCAGGGCTGTGCCTGCTTCTCCTGGCTGGACAGGACCTGCTCCCATTCCCAGCTGGAGCCTGGGAGATGAGGGAGGGAGGAAAAAGAGGAGAAAACCTGGAGAAATTAATTACATTTCACATAAGAGAGGGATCAGTCAGTTTCTAGCAGAGCCTGTCGAGGTTTTGGTTTGGTTTGGTTTTGGGTTTTTTTTTTTCCTCCCCTCTCGTTGAAAAGAGGAAAGAATCACACAAAATAATTAGAGAGATTTCATCTCAGCCAGCTTATGAAAGCACCGACTTTATACACAACAGATTGGCAACAGCACAAAGATGGATGTGAAAGGCAAGAGCATTTGCAACGTCAGACAGATCAGAGACAGAAGCTCATCAAAAAAATGGCCCAGGGCAGATGGAAGTTAAAGGAAGAAGAGAGAAAAGGGGGGGAAGAAAAAAAAATTTAAAAAAATTTAAAAAAGGGAAAGGAAATGACCCATTTGGAGATAAAAACCGTAACTCCTCTCTGCGATGGGGTGATACATCCCTTCCTGCCAGCAGGAGGGATCCTCGGTGAAAACTCAGCATCTCCCTGGAGAAATCTGGGTTAAAAAACTTCAATTACTGCCAATCCCTCATTGTGTTTTGCTGCTTTCCCTCCAGAAGCTCAGCTGGGAGCCCCAGAGATGGTCAGCAGCAGGATTTAGGGGCCTGGGGACAAATGTCAGCTGGAGGATCCTCCACTGAGCTCCTGGGGGCTGGGGAGGCTGTAATTGGGATGCTCCAGGCAGTCACACAGAGACACTGCTTGTGCAGGGGCCAGGACCATCAAAAGCTTGATGAAGAGCTCACCAAATGGGCTAAAAGCTTAAAGGGGGGGAGGATGGGAAAGGCCAGACTTCTCTAATTAGAAAAGAGGTTTGCACTTAGTCACCCAGCTCAGTGCCTGGGGCCTTAACTCCAGACACCGCTGCTCAAAGGCTGACAGCTCTCTCAGACACCGAGCTGTCAGCCTGGCCTTTGCAACCAGAGATGGCTTTCCACGGAGAAAAACAACCTCTGTGCTCTTCTCCATGAGCACCTCCTCCTCCCCCCAACCCTAGAGCTCCAGGAGGGATGTCTGCCCCATGCCAGGGCCACAGGAGGTTCACAGTGATCCTTGTAGATTCAATGAGACCAGCTCTGGTTCCATGGGAACCATCGTTAGGAGCTCCCTCTCTCCACAGTTGAGGAGCTCCTGGTGTTTGGTGGCAGCCAGAGGTGCTTCCACATCTGTATGGTGAGGCTGGAGATGGCCCCTCTCAGCTCAAACTCACTGGGAAGGAGACTCTTCCACTGCAGCTGAAACACAAAGGGCAAGTGGAAAGAATAAGCTGGAAGCCTCAACACAACACAGGCCTGATACCCTACAGATGGGCACCACAATCCCTGCCCCACTACCTCTCCATGGTGGCACAAGCAGGTGGAAACACCCAGGCAGGGGGAAATGCCATCTTTTGAAGGGTTCTGCCTTCTCTCCTCTCCAGCATGCCTGGCTTCTCCCAGTTTATTCCCAGTTTGCAGTGGGATGGAGAGAAAGGCACAGCAGCGGCCCCACCACAAGTTGGGCAAAATCCCAAACCAGTCACAAACCAGTGCTGGCCACATGGGGAGGAAGTGGTGCAGAAGTGCTGCCCCAAAGGTGGAGTAGCACTTGTCTGTGCCAGCACCTTTTTTGGACCAGATGACAGGCAGAGCTGACAGCAGGAATGACATCAAAGAGAACACAAGAGCTGGTGACACGTTTGGAGAGGTTTCTGGACAGCCTGAGCTGCCTGAAAGGCCAAAATCAGACCTCAGCGTTTTACAGGAGCTCTGGATGAGGTTTTTTTTGTCCTCCCTGGAGAGAGAGAGAGGTGCTGCCCTAGCACTGCTGCTGCTGAGGTTGTTACTTCCAGTTAGTGGGCCAGGCAGGTGGAGAAGTGGAACTGGGCAGTGCAGGGGGACAGCAGTGGGGACTCAGCTCAGCCTCTGAGCCCACAAAGCAGCTGCAGGCAGCGGAAGGGGAAAGAGAGAAAAGCCTTCCTCAACAAAACAAAACCTTTTTAGTGCAACTGACAAACACCCTTCTTGTTCCCAAACCCGGGGAATCAGCCATTCCCTGTCACCTTCACGTGGCAGCTCCCACCACGTGAGGATTTGGCAGCGGGAGCCACAGCTGATCACTCTGGGGCCCTGCCTCCTCCCCTCCGGGCTGTAATTAACCTCCTTCAAGTGGGCTGGGAGTGGAATCCCAGCACCGAGGCCACAATCAGAGGAGGAAGAAAGGCCCCTCCAGCAGTCTGGGCCAGGCTCCCATCTTTACATCCAGGCAACGGAAGGGCAGGTCACCCCATGGGCACGTTTTTAACCACAGGGAGATGCTGCCTTTGGCCCAAGCTGAGAGGAACCACAAAAACCATCACTATCTTTTCCAAGCCACAAGGGGCAAGGCAGCAGCCAAAACGACGCCTCAAATCTCAGCTTCTATTTCAGCAGCACCAATTAGAGAGGCTGCTCCTTTTTTTGGAGACTGGGTGGACTGGTGGCACACCAGCTCCTCACCACCCAGCCCACTCATCTGGGAGGACATGAGATCTTTTCTGCTGTCCCTCTGCTCCCCCCCAGCCTAGAGGAAGTGGCAGAGTAGAATAGAAGTAGGGATTTTTATGAGTTTTGAGTTATTTCTGCTCATCTACAGCTGTAGAGAGACTAGAATAACACTGAACTTATGTGCCAGGGTTTCTTGGTACAGCTTTGGTCACAGAATCACAGAATGCCAGGGATTGGAAGGGACCTGCAGAGATAATTTAGTCCAATCCCCCTTCTACAGAAGGTACACCCACATCAGGTCACACAGGAAAGTGTCCAGGTGGGGTTTGAATGTCTCCAGAGAAGGAGACCCCACACCCTCTCTGGGCAGTCTGTGTCACTGTTCTGTCACCCTCATCCTAACAAAGTTTCTTCTTATATTTCTGTGGAACCTCCTGTGTTCCAGCTTGCACCCATTGCCCCTTGTCCTGTCCCTGGGTGTCACTGAGAAGAGCCTGGCTCCATCCTCCTGACACTCACCCTTTACATATTTCTAAACACCCCTCAATCTCCTCTTCTCCAAGCTAAAGAGATCCAGCTCCCTCACAAGGGAGATGCTCTGATCCCTTCATCATCTTTGTGTCTCTGTGTTGGTGACAAGGCATAGTGGTGTCTGGCTGGGCCCTCATGGCAGAAATCAGAGTGACAAAGGCTCTACTCACGCTTTACTGCCAGCAGAGTGTTCCCATGGCAGCAGGCGACGGAGGTCACCAGGTATGGATGGGTCTCATCCAGCTGAACTGGCCTTGGGGTTCCTGTTTCCTCATCCTTCCTGCCCAGACGTCCCCTGGCTCCTTTCCCCCACGTGCACACCTCACCATCTGCAGGGGGACACAAATCCCTCACTGAACAGAGCTCACCAGCAAAGAGGTCTCACCTCTCCCTGGTAGCCCCGTGGGCTATCTCCAAGGCTTTGCTTGGCCACAACGTGGACTACAAGGAGAAGAAAATCAGCCCAGGACATTCAGGTGTCAGTCTCACCTGCCCCGATGGCCACAGTGAAGGCGTCCCCACAGGCCACCACAGTGACCTTCATCATCTGCAGCCCCACAACCAGGTGGGGGACACGGCTGTTGCGGCAGGAGCTGGTGCCCAGCTGCCCATGTTGGTTGCTCCCAAAGGTGTAACACTGCCCAGAAGCTGGCAACAGAGACAAGAGAAGGGATTCATTCAGCACTGAAGCCCCTGAAGCTCTTTGCTGTCTGCCATCCTATCCACAGAGCTCCAATAGGGAGAGCAGAGAGCATGGTGAGCCTCTCTGAGTCCTCTGCCTCAGCACTGAAGCCTCTGAAGGTCTTTGCCTTCTACCATTCTGTTCCACAGAGCTCCAACATGGGGAGTAGAGAGCACACTGAGCCTCTCTGAAGCCTCTGCCTCAGCACTGAAGCCCCTGAAGTTCTTTGCCTTCTACCATCCTGCTCCACAGAGCTCCAACATGGGGAGCAGAGAGCATGTTGAAGCCCTTGAAGTTCTCTGCTGTCTACCATCCTGCTCCACAGAGCTCCAACATGGGGAGCAGAGATCACATTGAAGCCCCTGAAGCTCTCTGCTGTCTACCATCCTGCTCCAGAGCTCCAACATGGGGACTAGAGAGCACACTGAGCCTCTCTGAAGCCTCTGCCTGAGGGAAACAGAGGCAGGAGGAGGACAGTGAAAATGCAGATCCACCCTCAGGGATTTGGGGACACAAAGCCCTCACCTGTGACTGCAGCTGAGTGTGCTGTGCCAATGTCAGCACACACAATGGGCTCGTGGGTCAAGGGGGCTGACTGCACACAAGTGAACACAGTGGCCTCTTCCACCTGGTCCTCTGGGGAAGGCTCCTCCCCTGAGCTAATCCGATCTAGACCCAGCTTGTTACACCTGCAGGGAGAAAAGCACAGTTGAGGGCTGGCCAAATGCAGCCTGGCACAGGTACAGGGAGCAAGGTGACACTAAGGTAGCTTTTACAGCTCTCTCTCCCTGGGCTGGACAGTCCCAGGAGGCTGTAGGTGAGTTCTGGAGCACGGACCCTCACCCCTTTACCTGTTGCTCCCACAAGCAAGAATCTGGTTGTTCACAGTGAGGAGCATGGAGGAATCAATGCCACAGATGACCCTCTGAGCCTCGTGCTCTGGTGGGACTGTGACCTGCTGGGGGCAGTTGTGGCACTCCAGGGTGCCCAGCCCAAGCCGACCTGGTGGGAGGCACAAAGCAGGACACAGTTGGTGGCAAGGCACAAACTGAGCAAACCCCATGAGCTGCTTGGGACCTATCACCATAGAAGGCAGCAAAACCCAAAGCAGGGGGGTCCTGGCATAGAATCAGAATTGGAAAAGACATCAGAGACCATTTAGTGCTACAGCCTGCAGTGAGCAGGGACATCTTGCACTAAATCAAGTTGCTCAGAGCCTCAGCAAGCCTGGCCTTGGATGTTCCCAGGGATGGGGCCCCCACCACCTCTCTGAGCAACCTGCACGAGGTGAAGCAACTGCAACTCATCCACAGCCACCTAAACCTGTGGAGAGAGAGGAGAGTGGGCAAGCAGGGCAAAGCAAGGGGAGTGGGAGCAGGCAGAGTGGAAAGCACAAGCCCTGTGTTCTGCAGAAGCAAAAACATCTCCTACCATTATCCCCCCTGCCCCAGGCAAACACTTCCCTCTCATTGGAAACTGCCAGGACGTGGGATGCACCACAGGCCACCTGCACCATCTCGTAGCCCAGCAGGGCCTCCACGATCTTGGGCTGGCAAGAGAAGAGCAGCAGCAGTCAGCCTGAGACCTCCCAGCCTGCCCAGCTGTGCTCCCATCCACCCACCAATCCATCCCTCCCACCCAATTCCCCCCTAGTCTCAAAACAAGGCTGGCACTATCCCAGTTTTCATCTAACACAAACACTGGAGGAGAATTATTATTTTTTTTTTTTTTTCCCTTTGGTTGTCTTCAAAGGGTTTAAAGACTACGTGCACGTAGAGCAGGAGATAATGCAAACATCTCTGGGGTGGAAGAAAGGAAGAAAGCAGCCAGGCACAAGGGTTTTGGAAAGGGAAGAGGTGCAGCTCAAGAGTTGGGATTCAACCCCCTGCCCATGTGGGGAGTGTTGCCAGGGGCTGTTAACACTCGCTCTGAGCAGGCAGGGGCTTGGTACAGGATGTGTTGGCTGAAAGAAAGGCTGTTGTGTGGAGGAGCTGGGAGCTATCTAGCTATCGTTAGGGTGTGGAGAGAACCAGGAGCTCTACATTTCACCCAGCCCCTGCTGTGACCTGCTGTTAGATCTGACACCTCGCCACAGCCACTCTCATGCTCATTATCTTCTTCAAGTGAAAAGCACCATTTGTTGGGTTCTGGCTGCTGCTGCTGCTGCCAACTGGTCTCTTTCCCCATCCCCACCCCCCCTCTAAGAAGCAATAAACACCCAGCAGCTCAGCTCTGGGATGAAGGAGCAAACTGACCACGGTGACAAATGGCACTGGGCTGGGAGCCATCGGCTGCTGCCACATCCGAGGGCAGGCAAGGAAGAAAGTGGGAAGGGGAAAGTCAAACCCTCAGCCCCAGCAGTGGGAGCTAATGGGAAACACACAGCTCTTCTTTAAATCCTGGCTCTTTTGAAAAATAACTTTTTCTCAGTGAACCCTGGCAGCTGCAGGCCAAGAGTGAAGCAGGCAGGTGTGTGATTGGAGGCAGGCTCCAAGCTGGGAGCTTGCCAACAGCAACCACAAGGCAGCTCTTGACTTCCCCCAAGCTCAAAGGCATCATTGTGTAGTTTTGGGGAGGGGGGAAAGGGAGAAAAAAAAAGAGGCAGGTTGAGTTTTTTAAAACCCACAGTGACAGGAGGAGGAGGGGGAGAGAATGAGATGCCAGAGCACGCCTGGGATGCACATCCCTGCAGCTGGGATGAGGCCTCTCACGTGGCACAGAGGACATGATCCATCCTCAACCCTGGGGGAGCAGGGTGTCCACCACCCCCTCCCCACAGGACCTTCCAAGACCATCGAAGTTTCCATGCCCCAAACAGCCATTGCTGCCACTGCCAAAGGTCATGATTATCCCCCTGTCTGGAAAAGCAGAGAAAATAATAGAATAAGAGTTGGAAGGGACCTTCCAAGACCATCTAGTCCAATCCCCAGCAGTGACAGGGACACCCTGCACTAGATCAGGTTGCTCAGAGCCTCAGCAAACCTGGCCTTGGATGTCTCCATGGATGGGGCCTCCACCACCTCTCTGGGCAACTTGTTCCAATGCCTCACCACCCTCATGGGGAAGAACTTCTTCCTCCTGTCTCACCTACCCCTGCCCTGCTCTAGTTTCAAACCACTGCCCCTTATCCTGTGTCTCCATGCCCTAAGAAACAACCCCTTCCCAGTTTCCTGTAGCCCCTTCAGGCACTGGGAGGCTGCTGTGAGGGCTCCTGGAGCCTTCTCTTCTCCAACCTCAACAGCCCCCATCTTTCTCAGCCTCTCCTCACAGCAGAGGTGGCTCCAGCCCTCACATCATTCTTGTGTCCTCCTCTGGACCCTCTCCAACAACTCCATGTCCTTCTTGTGCTGAAAGCTCCAGAGCTGGAAGCAGTAACTCCAGGTGGGATCTCACCAAAGCAGAGGCAGAATCACCTCTCATGACCTGCTGGCCACAGCTCTGCTGATGCAGCCCAGGATAAGGTTGGCCTTCTGGGCCAAGAAATCATGTTCCTGGCACACGTGAGGCCCTGGAAGGCATGCACAGCCTGTGTCTCTTAGGCCTTGGACCCACTCTGACTCATAACTTGCTGGGAGGAGAAGGGGGGGACAGAGTCCTTCAGCACACTCAGACAATGCAGTGGCCTGGATGGGCTGCCACAGCTCAGCAAACAAACAGCAAACGATAGGAGAGCTCTGAGATAACATGATTGCAGCTGTGGAAGCAGGAGCTGCTGAACCCAGGCTCTGGCAAGGTGTTAAATACACAAGACTCACTCAACCAGCAGCCACCCAGCACAGGGGGGTGGCAGGAAATGCCACGAAGAAGCAGGAAAAACACATGCCTACAAAGTTTGCCAGTCACATATCTGTCACTGGCTGCCCTGATCCCCAGCAGAAGTGCAAACAGGGCTCCCACGGGACCAATGGGAGGACTTTGCTCCACAAACACAGCTCTCTGCCTGCTGTGCTTGCTCCAGTCCCAACCACAACACCTCCTGGCCTCTTCTAAGGTGGCTTCAGACCCTGCCTTCCTGCATTTGAGGACAAGTGGCAAAGCAGGAGCTCATGCTGATTCCTCACACTGCATTGCCAGTCAACTCCTTGTACCTGTGTCACACTCACACAGCATGAGACAGACTGAACTTCCCAGACACTCCTCATGCTGTACCCCCCTCTGTAAGGGCTGGTTGTGGCTTCACCAGTGCAGCCAGAACACAAAAAAAAAGGAGAGATTTGTGGTTCTTTCCACACCAGACAGACCTTTGGGACCAAGAAGGACCATGCCTGCCATTCCTGAACCCCACCTGCTGTGACAATGAAGCTTCTGTGTGTCCCCCAGCCCTGTGAATCTCACAAGTTTTTTTCTGAGCTGGTTTCAGGCTGCATTTGCAGGCCATATGCCACACAGAGGGGCCTGGGACTCTGTCAGGAGAAGGCAGCAGCTCACCTGTGAGGCAGGCTGTGAAGAGATCACCACAGGACACGTGTTTGATGGTCACACCAGACTGTCCCTCCAAAAAGCGAGACACAAACTGAGGCTGGAGCTGCTCAGTGGCTCCTGGGAGAGAAGGGCCTCCTACAGCACCCATGGGGGGAGCCTGGAAGAGAGAAGCCACCTCAATTACTTCACTCTGCTTGGAGAACTCAGAGGAGCCCCTTCCCACAGCCTGAGCAGCATTACCCACACCCTGGACTGGACCTCAATCCTCCCCACAGGTTGTGTGCATTAAGCAGAGACATCTTCTCCTCAAATCTCATCCCTGAGCCTTCCATGGCCACTGCCTGGATCCCACTTTCCTCCTCACTCACCTCCCACATGATGAGCCTCCCCGATTTGGTGACCCCAGCCTTCTGTGTCCTGCCAGCAGAGACCTGCACCACCTCGGTGTTGAGCATGGGCAGGCGGAGGGGGGTGGTGATCCCACTCCCCCAGGTGTAGATGGAGGACAAGGGAGGGGGGATTCCTGTCCTGGCTGAGCCTCCTCGAACACCTATGGGGTCAAAGAAGAAATGATCAACAAAAAGCCCTGACTCTGCTCCCACAGGAAGAGAAATGACAGCAGTTACCCAGCCTGGCCTGCCAGCCAGCAGAGCCACACCAGCACCAGTCCAAGAGGCTGCTGGGGAGCACCCAGCTAGAGCTGGAAGAAGCAAATGGGAAGATCTCTTTGTGTTTTATCCCAGAATAGGGGGAAGTGGCACCATGACAACTCCAGCTCATTGTTAGCAGTGCCAGCTGCACTGCCCTGTGCTGGGATATTCCCCCTCAGCACCCCCAGCTGCTTCTCAGCCTTTGCTGGGAACAGCAGAAACTTATTCAAAGGTTTAAAAGCTAGAAAAGGCAGCTGAAAAAAAACATTGCTTGGTCCCCAAGGTACTCATGGGCAGTGACATCTCTAAATTTCCTCTCTCCAGAAGCTGTAGTGCCATTCCAGGCACCTGACATCCAAAGGAAAGGATCCTTCCAAATGGAGCTGTGTCCAAAACACTGTGCCAGGACTCACCCCTGGGCCTGGCACTGTTCACTCGTCCCCCTGTCCGGCTGTGGGTCACTGTTGACTCACCCCTGGGCCTGGCACTGTTCACTCGTCCCCCTGTCCGGCTGTGGGTCACTGTTGGCACTGGAGCCAAGGGTTTTTCAGGCCTGCCAAAACAAAATCCAGTCCTTTGTGTCAGCTTGACCCCAGAGCCCTAGATCACAGAAGGTTTGGGCAGAGCTACAGCATCAGCCACAGCTGAGGAGCTCACAGAAGTGACTGGGCAGGTGCTTTAAACCACCTGAGAGAGGGGAGTTGGCATCACTTTGCCTCCCCCTGAGCTCACAACTCTCTGCTCAGTGTGGTGACAAGTCCACACCTGCCTTGGCCCTGAGCCACCAGGCCAGGCTCATCCCATAGCAGCTGCATGGGGACAATGCTCTCCTCAGAGCTCAAAATAGAAGCAGTGAGCTTGTGGCAGCCCCTCTGGAGGGACACTAAGGTGGCAGCATCACTTGCCTTCTCATTTTGACACTGCCCACGTCGGTGTAGAGATTGAGAAGAGGTCGAATGCAGATGGCCTGGGCCATGATCTCATTCAGCTGGGGCCTCCTGGAAGGATCCAGGTTGAGCATGCTGAGGATGAGCTGGCGCAGGTCTGGGCTGTATCTATCTGAGATTGGGGCAAATGTCCCACTCATGATCTTCAACACTAAGGCAGGAAGGTTCTGGAGAGAAAACAAGAGAGAGACAATCAATGCCTGAGCAGTCAGAGGCCAGGCCAAGGAGCAGGAAGCTCTCAGCAGTGCCCTCTGCCTTCACACCTCCAGGCTGGGTGAGAAGAGGGATCCAAGGATAAATTTTCACCTCTCTAAGAGGCCATGGCTCCCTGTGTTAGGTGTAAACCATCATATCCCTCTTACCGCAGCCTCGAAAGCCCTCTTGAGGCTGGCCAGCTCGTACAGCACACAGCCCAGAGCCCAGATATCACTCTTCTGGTTGTAAGGCTTCCCTTCACAGAGCTCTGGGGAGATGTAGCAAGGAGTTCCCACAACCTAGAAGAGACAAAGACATTCACCAGGACGCTGGGAAACTGGGACAGCGAGGAGGGAAGAGAAAGGCTTGATTTAGAGCCCAGTGTGCAGGCTGCCTACAGCACCAGCAAGCAAAGCTTAGTAGAGCTGGGCTTTTGTTTCTTGGTGTCAACATCTGCCTGACCATCTCAGTGAAAAACAGGAGGATTTGTCTTTCTGGTGACCTCCCTTGCACCCACAGAAATTACACAGAATCACAGAATGCCAGGGATTGGAAGGGATCCACAAGAGATCATCTAGTCCAATCCCCCTGCCAGAGTAGGAACACCCAGATCAGGTCACACAGGAAGGTGTTCAGGTGGGGTTTGAATATCTCCAAAGAAGGAGACCCCACACCCTCTCTGGGCAGCCTCTCTGCTCTAACACCATCACCCTGACATCACCCTCCTATTTCTGTGAAACCTCCTGTGTTCCAGCTTGCAACCATTGCCCCTTGTCCTATCCTTGGATGTCACTGAGAAGAGCCTGGCTCCATCCTCCTGCTTAAATATTTATAAACATTTATAAACACCCACCATTTAAATATTTATAAACACTAACGAGATGAATTATCTCTGATTTTGCTCCTCTCCACTTGAGGGAATCAGAGCCCAGAGCAAGGAGTGGGATAGAAACGTCTGGTCAGATTAGATCAGGTGGGGAAGGACACCCAGGTCTCAAGCAGAGAGAGGAGATTAAGGCAGGGGACAGGCAGCAATTCACTTGCCAAGTATGTGTCAGACAAAGCCTGCAAACATCACCCCTCCCACTGTGACAGTGAGAGGAACCCTGCCTACTCTCACCAGTGGGCTCAGGCTCTCCCAGGCACGAGCAGGAACATCTCTCTCACCTCCCTGCAGCCCACAGAGCCACAACAAACACAGGACAATCAGCCTTTGTAAACTCTAAGAAGAAAAACAGCCCCGTGGCACGCGGATGTGGCCTTCTGCAAATGTGCTACATCCAACCTACAGCAGCCTAGGTGGTGGAAGTCCTGAGTTTCCAGCCCACTATCATGGTGATAAGAAGTTCCCCTCCAAATTCAGATCACCCACCGTGTAAGCTTTACTCTTGCTGCTCAAGATTTTGGAGATGCCAAAGTCTCCAATCTTGACGATCATGCGGTGCTTGTCCAGGAGGATGTTCTGAGTCTTGAGGTCCCTGTGCAGGATCTGCTTGGTGTGCACGTGGTGAAGGGCCAGGAGGATCTGCACGAAGAAATGGAGGATGGTGTCCTCATCCAGCAAGGAGTTACAGCGCTTGTGGATGAATTCTGCCAGCGTGCCCCCTGCAAGGAACAACCAAGGGCTGTCAGCAAGGTTGGGCTGCACAGGGCAGCACAAACCCAGCCTAAAAATCAAGGGGATTTAGCCACAGCTTCTTAACAAGCCAAATGTATGAGGGAAAGCACATCCTGGTGGGACACTGCATCCTCCAACCCTCCCAGGATCATGTGGAGAATGGTGGGACAAAGAAAAGAGAGAGAAGTTACTGTTGACATATTGTTAAAGGCAGCAGGAGAAGGGAACAGGTTGCCCAGAGAGGTGGTGGAGGCTCCATCTATCCCTGGAGACATCCGAGGCCAGGCTGGATGAGGCTCTGAGCAACCTGATCTAGTGCAGGATGTCCCTGTCACTGCAGAGGGTTGGGTTAGATGGCCTTGGAAGGTCCCTTCCAACTCTATGGTTCCATCAGAAGGGGCTGTTTCTCACAGCATAGAGTGATAGGACAAGGGGAAATGGTTTGAAAATAGAGCAGGGCAGGGTTAGGTGAGACATGAGGAAGAAGTTCTTCCCCATAAGGGGGGTGAGACACCATCCCAGGTTGCCCAGAGAGGTGGTGGAGGCCCCATCAATACCTGGAGACATCCAAGGCCAGGTTTGCTGAGGTTCTGAGCAGCCTCATCTAGTTCAGGTTGTCCCTGCACACCGAAGGTGGGGTTGGACTAGATGGTCTGTGAAGGTCCCTCCCAACTCTATGGTTCTATGTAAAGAAACACTAAAATTACAGCTCTTGGAGGAGGACATGAACCTCGATGGCAGAACAAGATAAGCCTGTTCTGCAAAGGAGAGTTCTTGGCGTCCAAGAGGCCACATGGCAGCGAGAGGCCCCCATCAAGGAGGGGAAGTCCAGATTCAGGGCTCCTGCACAACCTTCAACAAACCCTCATGCAAATGTTGATTTCATCTTAAGCTCCGTGGCAAATCTCGTTAGAAATCACACCTTCCTACATGGAGCTGTGGGATAAACAGTGTGGCTGAGAGCTGACACAGGGAAATGTGTGTGAAACCTAAGCCAAGGGCAGATGGTAGCACACTTAGCAGTGAGAGAGGTGTTAGAAATCTCCTTGTTTTGGGTATGATTAGTAGGCAGAAGACATACAATCACAGAATCATAGAATGGTTGAGATTAAAAGGGATCTGGGAGGGGTCATGTGGTGCTTTTTTGAGTATCTGTCTTTTGTCTCTTATCTCCAAGGATATCTCCACAATCTCTCTGGGCAACCTGTATCACACTCAGTCATGTGGCTCATGGTCAACTTGGTGTCCACCAGGTGCTTTTTTGCAAAAATATCATAGAATTTGGGTTGGACCTTAAAGATCATCTAGTTCCAACCCCCCTACCATGGGCAGAGACACCTCCCACTAGACCAGGTTGCTCAATGCCTCATCCAGCCTGGCCTTAAACACCTCCAGGGGTTGAGGGGGCATCCACAACCTCTTTGAGCAACTTGTCCCAATGTTTCCTCAGCCTCACTGGGAAGAACTTCTTCCTCATGTCCCATCTAACCCTGCCCTGCTCTAGTTTCAAACCACTGCTCTTCATCCTGTGGCTACAGACCCCATCCAAGAGTCTTCCTCCACCTTNGCATCCACAACCTCTCTGGGCAACCTGTCCCAGTGTCTCACCACCCTCACAAGAAAGAATTTCTTTCTTCTCTCCAGCTTAATTCTTCCCTCTTCCAATCTGCATCCATTCCTCCTAGTCCTGCCATCCTGGACCCTATTAAAAAATCCTACCTCAGCCTTTCCATAGCCCCCCACTCAGGTATTGATAAATGGCCAAGAGAAACGTGTTTGGACTCTTTTGTGATCCAAAGAAGAGAATCTTTAGAAAAACCACACCAGGGGGGACCACAGCAGCCTGACCCAAGGCAAGCTGAGGGCTTGGAAGGAGATGGAGTGGCTGGGGGAGAACCAGAGCCCACCTGGGGCATACTCCATGGCGATCATGAGGGCTTTGTCCTCCAGGAAGTTCTCATAGTACTCGATGACATTGGGGTGGCTGAGAAGCTTGAGGACCTGGCACTCATTCTGGGCAGCCAGCCTCTCGTCTTTGCTCATCTGCTCCACAGGGATCTGTTTCAGGATCACCAGCTTCTGGTCGGCCTTTCGCAGGCAGAGGTGGACGATGCTGTGAGGGAGGGGACAAGGAAAGGTGTTGGGGGGGGACAAACACGGCCTGGCCCCCACCCTGGGGGTGACACATGGCCCCTGTCCCCTCACCCCCTTCCGTGTTGCCACAGTAACAGCGCCTGAAATCCTCCCCCATCAGGTGTCACACACCCTGGGACTTGTCACCCCATCGCCATGGCAACAGCCAGGGCCTCTCCTTCCAGGGTGCCACACGTCGGCTGACCCCCGCGTCGCCATGGCGACAGGGCCCCGGCACCTTGTTGCCACGGGAACGCGGCCTGTTGGCCCTTAGCCCGCCCCGCGCTGTCGTAAGGACGGTGACACCCTAAAAAAGCTCGGGGACCCTTTTTTATCCCTGCCTGGTATCTCACTCACCCAAAAGCCCCTCTCCCCACCACCCGGATCCGCTCGTATTTCTCCATCTCGGGCTCGGCCCGGTCCGGGCTCCCCTGTCTCCATGGAGACACTTCCGGGAGCTGCTACGGCGGCCGCGGGAGGCCAAAACACCGCCGGCCGCGCCCGGTTCATTGAATCCTAGGGTTGGAAGGGACCTTCAGAGTCCATCGAGTCCAAAACCCTGCAGTAACAGGGACACTCTGTATTAGATCAGGATCTCCTTAAGGGCCTCATGGTGGGTTGAAAAGAATGGAGGGGGGGCGTGATCTGCACCCACTGGTGACTGGTGGCGAGGGGACAGCAGTGGCAGTGCCACTTCACGTGGCCATGCTGCCATCTAGCGACACCAAGCCCCTCTCACCGACTTTGGGGGGGTTGTTGCCCTCTCATCCTCCGCCAGCCGGCAGTGTCCCCCTCAGGGGAGCCATGGGGTTCCCTTCCCAGGGACTTCTCAGCCTGGAGAAGAGAATCATAGAATGGTTTGGGTAGGAAAGATCATCTAGTTCCAACCTCCATGCTGTGGACAAGGCTGCGGGGAGACCTTCTAGTGATCGAGAAGTTTAGTGACCTTCTAGGGGCTATGGGAAAGCTCGGGAAGGGGCTGTTTGCCAGGGCGTGGAGACACAGGACGAGGGGAAGTGGTTTGAAACTAGAGCAGGGCAGGGTTAGATGAGGCATGAGGAAGAAGTTCTTCCCCATGAGGGTTGGTGAGACACTGTAAGAGGTTGCCCAGAGAGCTGGTGGAGGTCCCATCCCCGGAGACATCCAAGACCAGGCTTGCTGAGGCTCTGAGCAACCTCATCTAGTGCAGGATGTCCCTGTCACTGCAGGGATTGGACTACATGGCCTTTGATGGTCCCTTCCAACCCTATAATTCTATGACAGAAGAATCACACTGGCTTAGCAAGGTCTTGTTCATTAAAATACA
>VZTY01009286.1:9816-68831 GCA_013400935.1 Turnix velox
TTTCAGGTTATTGTTGTTTAGCCTTCCCTGATATACAATAAAAAGATGCTGAAAAATTTTTTAAACCCTTATTTTACTCCTCCCCTAAACAACAATGACCAATTACTTCACCTCTTAATTTGATGTTGCGAGATTTTCATATTTGAATGTGTCTGCATCCTATTCCTGACAGTCTTGACAAAGGAGGAAGAATTAATGCGTTGAGATACTGAGTTATTACTACTGTGTCATGTTTGATATATTGCAACAGAGGATTGTTTCATGAAAGGGTAATGCTAATCAGCCCACTAGGTTTTATACATCTACTTACTATATTGTACACAGCAGACATGATATTCCACATAAGTTAGAAGTGCTTCCAATATTGGTACCAGAATAATAATCAACCCAGTGAATGGGGAGAAATCAAAGGCACAGAGTCCAGCAGTCAATGGCAGAGAGTCCACCATATTTCACATGGTGGTAAAAAGTAGTAAGTCAAGAGAGAAATAGGTTTCCCAGGCACAAAATGAAAGGTTGAAAGGTGTTTTCAAAGCCTGCTGGTCAAGGTCCATGAGCTAACAGTTTTGAGGACAAAATTTCAGCAGGTCAAAATAGGCAAAGCATCACTCAGAAAATCTGTGTTACAAATATATTTCCCTCTAGTGAGCCTTCTTCTATAGTCAGTGAGAAAGATATTACTGATATCCATAGAAACACAACTGAAATTACTCAGCGGCTTATTTTTTAAATTATCCAACTCCCTCTTCTTCCCTCCTTCCACCAAAAACCTTTTGTGAAAGTCTGCAGAGATGGTGTCCCTGAATCAAACTCCAGTATTTCAGAATGTATCATGCAGAGTGGAGACTCACTGCTCTTTCTCTTAGCAATAAATGCCATCCCAAGTGATGACCATAGGTAAACTGCTGTGATAGTTTGTGCCTTTGGCAGCTATTCAGATTTTTTTTTTTCTTTTTTTTGGCTGGTACACAAGTTGCACAAGTTCTGCAGACAGAGCTTTGATGCATATTTTGCTGTAGTTAGAACTTAAGTAAAGCCCTGTAAGCACAAAAATCTCCAGCTTCCACTATCACCATAGGCTCACATATCACTGCTGCTTCTGCTATCAGGCTTTATACATATATATGTGTATAAACTAGAAGCTTATCACATCTATATTTCTGAAGCCCCTTTAAAACTAAGAATAAATTCACTTGAAAGGAGAAGTGGCAAAAAGAAGCAGGAAGAAACTTAAAGAAAATAACAGAAAGCATTAAAACAAAGCTGTAAGTATGTAATGGTGAGTATACAACTACATTATTTGGCTCAAGGCTATAATTCCCAGGAGAATTCTTTCTTTAATAATAAAAAAGCACATTCTTCTTTATTTTCTGAAGAAATAAGACCTTAGCATGTTGCCTGTTCACCTAACACTTCCTACCAAATTGGAGCAAAGACAGGCTGTTGCAAACTGTTAAACGTGATGCAGGACTATAAAAAATCAGTAGCTGGGGGGAAAGTAGGAAAACCTACTCAACGTCTAAAGGAATTCACAATAGCTCTCTGGTATGTGTGACCCTCAGCATGAGTAGCAGTTGCATGAGCATTGTGCATAAAGACACAATGGTGCCATAAAGTTGCATCCAGTCCCTTATTAGCTGAGCTCAGTAAAAGGACAGAATGAAATGGGCACAACTTGAAATTCTGCTTAAACATAAGGCAAAAATATTACCCTGACAGTGATCAAACAGCATAATAGTTTTGCCCTCAGAGTCTGTGGAGTTTCCAGTCTTAAGCATATTCAAAACTGAACTGGACAAAATTCTGTGCTGACCCTGCTTAAAGCAGGGAGCTTGTACTAGAAGATCTCCAGGTGGTCCTTCTGAACTGAATGATTCTTCAGGTTTGGTTCATAGGAGAGATGCCGAAGGAAGAATCAGGACATTATTAAATGTATTGAAAGCAGTTTACTCTTAAGAACTGAGGCATAGATCCCTAGGTAATAACACTTTACCAGTTCATAATTTAAAGAACAATCTGATTAGAAATGTAAATGAAGTACAGATGGAAGTCTGTACCACCTCATCTAGCCTGTCACTTTTAGTTCAGCAACAAGGGTTTCAAAGAGCAGTGGAAAGAAAGTTTATCCAAAGAATTTCTGATCTAGAAACAATAATAGTTCCTTAGCTCTTCACTACTTACTACCTCTAGGATGCCAGGACTGGATATTCCAAGATCAGTTCAAATGCCCTTAGTCTTTGGATATTAGAAGTTCCACAGATTGTTTCTAGGATCTGTTAGAATTTAAATTTCTAAATTTTCAATTTCTAAAACCATTCAGCATTTTTCCAGTTTTCTTGCTACCTAGAAGCTAGAAGAACAGCTCTGTATTTTAGATGAGTGACAGCCATCTTTGATCCTGAATATCTCCAGAAAGTGTTCAGTGCAAAACTGCTGTTTCCAATGTATTTGCCTTTCTAAACCATAGCAGTAATAATGTGTCCCTTTCAAAAATAATTAGCTATTTGGGGAATTGATGGATTCTATATTTAAGTAGCTGAATCAAATCCATTGTGATTTGCAGAGAGCAGAACATTATATGTTCGGGTAGCTAGATAATTGGATCTGTACACTAGGGACTTTTCTGTCTGTCCCTATCCACAGATGTTCTCATAACAGGAATCACAGTGAAGGATAAAAATCACGCATTTCACAGGAACACCAAGAAATGAATGGGCACAATGTTCCTAGATCAAGATAATGACTCATTGAGAAAACAGCATTTGGGGAGAAAAAAGTGGTAACTTTGAGTATTTCTGTCCAGGGATTAGAATGTCCTTGGTTCTGTTCCCAGGGCTGATACTAGCCTTCTGGATGACTGTCAGTCACTTCACAGCTATATGTCCCAGTTTCCAATTTTATGAATTGTTCTTTGTAGCACACTCATTGAGATCTGCTGATCAAGTTCTTTTATTCTTAGTAGTAATTGCAGAACTCACATTATCATCTTGTGCATGCGCAAAGTTGAAGTACCTTACTGAATGAAAAGTTTTTATTTTGCACTGGGTAGAATAACATTCCCTGTGTGTATTGCCATGTCTCCCTGTTGACCTGTCTCTGTCATTACCCCCTTATTTAATTCATGAGGGCCTGATTCTGAAAAAAATTATTTCAATTTATGACAATAAACTGATCTAATGATCAAAGTCCTGATTTATTTTTCTAATCTTAATTTCAGTATTTTGAGGGTTATCATGGCTTGTTACTGTGTTTTGCACTAGAGAAACTGCCACTTTTTTGTTCTGATTAGATCTAATGTACCTTTAAAAACCACTACTGCACTTGTCTGTCAACTGTTATCTTATTTGTCCTACTTTTAGCAAGAATAAAACCTGATGATCAGACCAAGAGTATAAACAAGTAGACTTGAAATGTTGTGGGCACTGTTAAATACTCCAGAAGTATTATTTATTGACTTTTCTTCCAGTTTCAGCAAAGACTTTTTTTCCTGAGATTCTCTTGTGAAGCAGAAGCAGTAGTCCTAAAAAAAAGCTGCAAACATATTGACAGCCATGCCAGCACATATCTAGTGCTTTGTTTCATGCACAAAATGAGGGGTTCTTTTGACACAACAAAATCAAGTTGTTTCTGGAATCATCAAAAAAGTCAAATATTGAGAACTGTTTCAGCTTAAAAGATTCAGGGGTGTGGAAAAATGAAAAATTTCCATTGTGAACTTCCTTGGTTTTCTTTCCCCCAAATGTTGTGTGACTGTATTGATAAATATACAAAATAAAATCAAAGAAAAAATTGCTGTTGAGCTCCAAGTCTGACAATGTGTTCTAGACTTGCCCTCAGACAGCACTGCTGAGGCTGGAAATCAGCTGGCAGTGCTGGTCACTTCAGGGGGAACTGCTCTTGTAACAGTGGCAGCAAGAAACATAAGAGTGAGATCTTGTTAAATGCAGCCCTTGACATTAGCAGAATAAAATGAGTTCTGACTGCCTGGTGCTCACTGTGGTTTAAGTGACTGAAAAATGACCCATTGCTTTAGAGTTGTGCAGAGTGGATGACTATGGATCTAACCCTTTTCATCACTCAAAATGCAATCACAAAATCCCAGATCTCTGGTTTTCTTAAATCCAATGACTGTTGGGTGTGGGTATTTGTTAAACTGAGGGTAAAATTTATTGCACTTCATAGAGCTGGTAACAGAGAATGCTAAAGAAAGATACAATTGATGCAAATCTCTAATACAGATATTAATTTGTTTTTCATGTTTGTATAATTGTGTAATTTATGTTTTTTCATGGTCCCATTTTAACTTAGAACTTGAACTTAAGAGAAAATTTTTGAGGTTTTTTTCTGTCCTACATTCTCTTTTAAAGTAATGGACTTCTTCTAGAAAATTAATATTGTGTACAGAAGGTTAAACTATGTATTTGCTGCAAGTCATGTGAGGAAGGGAAATTTTTATGGAAGTACCAAGTACTTTAAATAGGAAGGTGATTCTGGTTTTGTAATAATCTCCATCAACCAACTAAACCAGGTAGCATCCTGTAGACTCGTCTTTCTCTCTGTTTAGTACGCTAGATAATTATGTATATTATATAATATAATCACCCTATTCAATATATTATAGTTAGAAACAGTGGCACTGATGGCATGTATAGTAGAACAGACCTGAACAGTAAGGCTGTATTCCCATGTAAGTGTTTCAAGAATACCTTTGTTTTGCCTAATCCTTTATTGCTTCACTGCAGGGCTGACTTTTTTTTGGCCTTTTCTTTCCGGAGAAGTTTCATGGCTTAGAAGCATTTGCAGAACATTTGCTCAAGGTCTGACACTGCAATATTAGATCTGATGATTAACCCAGACTTTACTTCCATATAGTCAAATAAACAAGATCATAAAGATTATTAACAATTTTCCCACCTGGCTGACTATCCCACATCTGAATTACTGCTAAGCACTGTGTTTGCTTTACTTTAGGCAGTCAGTTAAGTCTTATATTCATCAGTGAAAGACATTTGAATATCTTCATATTTACTTAGGATAGGTGTCAACACTGTAAATCACAATTGTTCTGCCTGCAGAAAACCGACCCTCAAACTCCTAATGACATAACATGTGTGCAGAAAGTCTATGATAATAAATATACTCATTCACTCAGATACTCCTTCCTCTCTCTGCTAGACAGTTTTCACACAGGTTTAATCAACTTTTGCCCTTATAGAAAGCAGATTAATTTATCCAGCTAGTGCCTTCAGAAGGCAAGCCTCCTGGTCACTGGCCACAGCAGATGGAGACCTCAGAACACCTGGGAATAACAAGAGAGACTCCCACAGGTTGAACCATAGGATTTGTTCCCTTGCCAAGATTAGAGGATTTAGGGAGGGTTCCCTCAGGAAGGGTCTGATGACCATATGTAATTCTTTGATAGCCCAAACCAGAACATTTAAGTTGATCCTGTGTCCATACCCATCTGAGTGGTGGCAGGGCTTGGTACGCACAGCTGTAGCTAGTGGTGATGAGAATGGAGAATGCAGGTTAGCCCCCAGTCTGCCAGGCAGGATACCTAAGGAAAAGCAACAACTCTTATACTTGCTCATGCTTGGAAAAAAAGAGGCAAGGCCTTCAGACAGGCAAACCCTTCTATGGATGTGCATGAAGAATTTTGTTTTGTTTCCCACACGAATGAGTACATCAAATACATGATACTGCTACAGCTTGCAAATTTGTTTTTATTTATATCTTAGACCATGAGATTTCACTATTACTGGAGAGCTGGTATCATTTGCAGCCAAGTTACTCAGATAGCTCCTACCCTTATAAAAGCATAAAATTAGGTATTCAGTGAGGGGGTACAACCAATACTGCAATTTAAATGAAGGCATATTTTTATTTCTGTGTTTGTCTTTGCAGCCCTAAGAATTACATTCCTATTGTGTTCATAAAGCCATTTTGGACAATTAATAGAGAAAGTCTTTTATTACAAGTGTTATACTGTATAATGTATAACAAGGGAAAGAATCTTAAGTGCCTATTTTGCAAACTTATTTAAAAATTGTTCCACTAAGTTTGCTTTTTATTTCCACTCCTATAACTGTCAAACAGACACGGTGCTTCTGATGGAAATGCTCTAAACTTCCTTTAAGCGTTTTCCAGAGTGCATATTATTTTATTTTTGGATCTTTCTGCAACAAGAAGTGGGAGAGATGGCACAGCTGTCCTCAAGATAAGTGGGTTAAGTGGACATTAAGAAGTTCTTCACAATGGGGGTGGTGAGGTAATGGCACAGGTTGCCCAGAGAGGTGGTGGAGGCCCCATCTCTGGAGACACTTGAGGCCAGGCTTGATGAGGCTCTAACAGTCTGGTCTAGTGCAAGATGTCTCTGTAACCTGCAGGGGGTTGGACTAGATGGCCTCTGAAGATCCCCTCCAACTCATCGCATTCTGTAATTCTATGATACACGGAGCTGCATTAACCATGGGCATCCTATCACAATGGCCACACATCCCCACAATGCCTATTCTTACTAAATGCAAGGATTGGCATCAGGAATTAATCATCAGTGCCTTTGCAAAGGATAAAATGGATACAAAACATGGCTTCTTAGCATGTTAGCTAGTTACAGGAGTCATTTTACTCCTGGTTTTCCTTGGTGTACACCTAAAGATAAACTGTTAAAGGAGGTGTAAGAAAATAAGTCCATCAGACCTCCATTACATTACAAAGCCAGAGGCATAGATGCTTCAATGGGAGCATCAACCTCTTCTGTTGTTGGAAAACCAGACTGGTGACATTTGTGGAAAATGGGTTCCTTGCTCTGCGAATGGCTACACACTTCATTGTCCTTTTAAAATTTAGTTTCAAACTTTTCTAAACAAAATAAAAACTCCTCACTGATAAAAAAACCTGGGTTTTTTTCAGAATATCTCAAGAGTATGTTCAGTTTTGGTATCAAAAGGCTGTCATGGAAATTTTCCTCCAGTTTGACAAATGATCATGTAGAATAAAAAGGCATGTCTCAAAGTGTTTCTACCAAAATGCTTTACCATTGTAAAAGTTTTTTGATAGTGGAATCTAATTTCATATCTATAAGTTCCCAGTTGTGGAATTGTCCCCTGAAATTTCCTGACTATCAGCAAATTTGAACCTTTTCTTACACATCTATCAAAACTAAGTTAGGATTTTAGGGTCCATCCCAAAAGAAATGCAAAGAGGAATATAAAACTTATTACATATCCTTACTTTCTTAATCAGGGTAAAATATAAACCAGCTCGCCTGCATCTCTTTCTTCTCTGACACACATTTCTTATAACATTTCCTCCTATTTTCTGTATCTGTCATATTCCACTTATCAAAGTGTGCTGTTCATTTTGGCAAACCAACATAATGGGTATCTAAACAGGAAAGCAGCTCAGCAGCAGGGTGTCTTTCTTTTATCAGCAGTGCCAGAAAGAACTACAATTTTCCCCTTCTGCATTTAATTTTTATGCTGTTATTAAAAAATGAGCACAAAGAAGCATTTGAAATATGAATTTAGAAGCCGAGGATTAGTAAATTGCTTAGCATCAGAGAACAGCAAAGAAAGCAATTTCATATGAGGTCTGAAAAATAATTATATGGGTTTCCTAATGTTGTCTTATGACCATAACAACTGTTCACAATTACTGAAAAGTGTTTAGGTATGCTGCTGCCTTAACAAGTAGCTTTTATTTTTTGCTCTTGCAGTGTGGAAGTCCCCAGGAGAGATCAGGGTTCTATTCTGACAGCTACAATTACTGGCACATAATATAACAATGCTTATCTTGAAAGATTAGTATGCAGATGTAATATGAGAAGACATCTAGTTAAGAGCTCTTGAATCAGTAATCAGCCAAGACAAGTAATGAGAGAGAGGAAAGAAATATCATAGCCTCCATCTTAGATGGAAGTCTAGAAGAAACTAAGTGCCTACACTTCGCCCGCAGAGTCTTCAACAGTATTAGATGCCCTGTGGATCAGACTGGCACCTCAATTATAAAACAATCCCTTCTTTGTGACCAAAGGGTATAGAAAAAGCCATTTCTCTTATAGAGATTTGCTGGAACAATTTTGTCGAAAAATGAAAAATAATAGAAGAATATATTATAATACAATCAATTTCAGGTTTTTGCTAACTTCTTTTAAATATTTATCCAATACTAAATCCTTGTTTGTTTTTCTTTTCTAGTTTTCAGTTAAAAAGAAAACATATCTTTAAAAATTTCTTTATCTTTTCACCAAATTACTATTATGACTATCTCTCAAAAGCTAGCTTTACAACCGTCATTTTAAGACTGAATAATTTGAAAATACAATTAAATTTTTATAACATTTAGTGATTTTTTTTTATCTAACTTCACAAACTTCACAGGCCATACAATCATAGTGGGTTTTTATCAGGATGCCTTATGTTTTTCTGTTTAAAATATTTTACCATAAATTCTGACTTCACCTGATGTGATCAAGAGATCACTTTAGTGGCTAACTTGTATTTTGAATCATCTTGACTATTTATCCTTATTTATAATCTTGTGCTACATTTATATGCAATATACAAGCTCAAACTTGAAGCTGCTTGTTCATGCTGTGTTTCTTTCCTATAATCAAAATTAGGAAATGGAAAAAGGTAAGGGAAACTCCTTTCAAAGTTCATTTTCTCTCTATTTATTTGTTTGTTTATTTATTCCTATTTCTTTAATTATATATTGTAATTAGTTAATTTCTTGATGTTAAAGTGCTTAAAGCCCTAGAGTTCAATTTGTTTGCTTTACATTCAGGTTTTGTTTAGCTGAACATATGAAAGCCTGTGATATAAAATTTATGACTTAAATATTTTTTATTCTATTTTTTTGCCAAATGTATGGAGTTTTCCAATCCATGACAAATCAAAAATAAGACAGCAGAAACACAGTTTCATGTCTGTGTTAGAAGTAANAACAGTAGTCCTGTTTCATGTCTGTGTTAGAAGTAATGTAAGCAGAGGAGAAATCAGCTCATGCTTTGGTAATATAGCAGATTCCCTGAGTGTTATGGCAAAATACACGCAACCTAAATAGAGCATAAAAGCTGCTGTAGATGTACTGGAAAGTATGTTGAGTGGTTCTCACAGACAAAGTGGCATGTGCCCCAGGGTCTGTGCCTGATTACAGTTTATTAATTTAACAATTAATTATAGATGTCCACTTCATCTTGTTAAATGGCTTGCATATAGCTTAATTATTAACTGTGAATACATTAATGTGTACAGTGCCACTAGAAGAAATGTGTAGGTAAGCTAAACCTTTCTCCTTATTTTTCCCTTTTAAAATCATAACTTCAGAAGTTTTTCTTGATTCAGAAACAGTGGGTTTGTTAGACTTAAAATAAAAGATGTGTCTGGAAAGCCTCTGAACATGTCTGGTTTGGAGATCAAGATGTGGACTTCAGAAATGCTCTACTCTGAGCTAATTCCATCCTAAGAAGGTCAATTAGGAACCAGTAGTAGAGTAACTACGCAAATACTGAGTTCTTTTGGAAATTAATACTTGTGGCCTGGAGTCTCTTTTCCTTCAAGGAAGCAAAGAGAACCGAAGTCCCTTCCAAGACCCTGGAAGCAGAGACCCTTCCAAGAACAGCAATACTGCATCAGAGAAAGATCATTCTAACTCAGGGTGATATATGCAGAAGCAGTCAGCAGCAGATGTCTGCAGATTTGTTTTGGACCAGAGTAAGTAAGTGGTCATGCTTTCCAACAATTTCATTCTCAGAGCTTTGGAAGTTAAATTCTTGGAGGTACATGCAACAGAGCCAACAGCAGCTACATAGCAACAAAGTAGGGAGATTCCACAAAGCTGGAAAAATGAGCTCACAGGGATCTCATGAAGTTATTTCTTTGCTTGACCAAGTTTTCTTGAAACACTTTCTGATACTCAGACTCAAGGTTCTGCAACTGTTTAGATGGATCTAATGTTCTTAAAAGAGCTAAAGGATACTTTGCATTAATAAGTTTATCACTGAGTGATTTAATTTACCTAGTTATAGTCCTGCATCAAAATATCAAAAAGAAAAGAGTGAAGTTTCATCATTCCCTGAGACAACAAGAGGTCGCAAATTACCCTTGATGTCCTTTGAATAAGAGGTATGACATTTTTCATGTGTCAAGAACTTCCCTAGAGACAGAAAAAGGGCTATTAGGGAAGAAATCTGGAAGATTGATTGTGTAAAAATGCTGATAGATGATGTAAAACTAGTAGGAAAACTGAATAGTGTGTCTGAGTACCACCCATCCAAAACAGAGAGTGAAGTATTTTTTTGGCTGTTGTGCTCTTTCAATGTCTGATAGCAAATGCTTCTTTTTTTTTAACTGGAGATGATAGACATTCCTCTCACTAAAATAAGATTGTTGTTCAAGTATCTACTAGATCTTTCTTTGAACTAGAAATATTGAAAACTTTCAGTTTCTAGTGAAACACCAGTTTCTTTTTTTCTAATAACAAAATAATTAACAAATTAAAGAATAATTTAAAAAAATAATAAAAATTAATACTTTTCACAATCATCCCAAACCAAATCTCACAATCATTCCAAAGATCATAGAGAGTATAACTGAAACTTGCCACACTGAATCTACTGCCACAACAGGCTCCAACATGCTTCATCAAGAGTCCAGTGTTCATGAGAATCACTCTGAAACCAAATCAAAATTGTCATGAATCCAGTCCATTTCCATGATTCAAAGAATGTACAAACATTGTTAATGAAGAAGAAAAACAATTAAATGGGTAAAGGGGACTATTAGAACATCACTTCATTCTAACAACTTGATAAAGTGTCCCACTAGGTAATCAATACAGCTTCTGGGAGTCTAGCAGGCCTTATTGATGTTAGTGATGTCTGCATACGCACTAGTTTTTAAGTTCCTGTGCTACATGAACAGATGCCAGAGGAGAAGCCTTTTGTTGTGAATGAGCTGAGTGAATGGAGAACCCAGGGACCAGAAGTTTTCCTTGGAATACATTTTTTGAAAACCCTTTGTATCATCCTGCTTCTGTTCTCAGCATCATTTTCCCCTTCTTTTTTTTACTTTTAAAAGAAAAAACCTGGATTACATTAAGGGATGATTTAATTACTACATTACACTTTTGAAAGTGAAATATTAAGTAAGCATAACTACTACAAACAGAACTGTATGTTTGCCACGTAAACTATCAGAAGAAAAATAAGCTGGTGACATACAGTGAAAAATCCATGCTGGTGTATATCAGCCCTGTTCCTGTCCATGAGAAATTAACTTCCAGTTCTACCTCTTATTTGCCCATTACCAAAGACATCGAAGTTGTCATTTATTTAAACTACAAAGTAATTACTTAATTAAGCCAAGCTCAATTGTACTATATCAGACCTGGATCTTCATCAATCTGCCTGGCTACATTAACAGCAACTAGTTCAATGGTAAAAATGCTGTTTGGTATAGGTGAGCAATGGATACAGTTAATAAAAATGGAAGTGATGAAAGACTTGTTTAAACCAGTACTAAGACTCAGGAGGCTATTACATAAGATTTCTTAATTGTTTGCATGGGAGACGTTAGTGCAGGACAAGAATAAGAAGCAGACTTGAATGTTTTATCCAAGATCTTCAAAAAACTAAGCAGCAGCTCCATTCTGTGTTAGTGGCAACTATTTGCAGATTCTATCTTTACTAGAAAAGTGTAGGAACTATCATGAAGCTTGTTAGGCAGGATTTTATTACACTATAAATGGCAGACATACAGTCTTATTATCAACTCTACATGGCATTTGGTATTACTGAGGTGAAACTGCAATAATCAAATTTTAAACATCCTCGCTCTTTTTTGGAGACTTTTCCTAAGAAGTCTTACATTGACTTCAGAATCAATTTTTCTTTTTGAGAATTTTTCAACAATGTTTTCTGTTGGGTTTCCAAATGCAAATGTAAATGTTCAGATTAAGAGTTAAGAGAAAGCAATAATCTCAGTCAGGTCCAAGAATTACAAAAGTCATTCTTCCTTACTTTTAATTCAAAGTTACAGTGCTGATGGCAAAACAGTTTTCACTGAAAAACCTTTGAAAATTCTAATTTCATTCTAGGTATGTCATAATAATGTATTTTATCACACTGACATCTGATCTGAGTAGATGTTTTTACTTACTAAGGTTTATTTCCCCCTCTGTTATATGTGTTTTAAATAATCTCAGTCCCAGGGGACATAACAGCATGAGGCTCTCTCACACCATTAATGTTCTCCCTGCTCCACAACAGGGAAATTATTCCAAATTGCCAATGAATGTTTATTACAGTAAACCAGGAGTAATTGTTTCCAGCCTATACTTAGCTTGACATTTGCTTCTGTCCTAGAGCACGTAAAAGGCTTATGTGCTCAAAAGCTTCTCTTTTTTACCATTTCCATGAAAAGATATCAGTTCACCCTGTAAGTCTATACATTTCTGGCTTGTATTTAATCAAATGCATTGCTTGTTAGAACTAATTAAGACAGAAGTGATATTTAGGGCAGAATTAATATTTAAGTCTTAGAGATAAATAAAAAATGGTCTGTAAAAAATGGAACTGTAAAAAATATTACAGTTCAGAAGTTGTAAATAAACTATCTCTTGTTAAGAACTGACATGTTACATTTGGTAAATTTAAGCTGTGCAAAGATTTCCAGAAGGAGTCTGATACATCTGTTTAACACTATGAACCAAAAGAATTTCGGTTAGTTTGTTTCAGTGCATAACTCTAGTGAACACCTTGATTTATTTTTGTCTAATAGACAAGGAATAGTGATGGAGAGGCACAGCAAAAATACATAAAAACTTGGTGATACTTAAAGTAGAAAATATACATATGAAAGCAAAAACAAAGAGCTTGTTTCGATAGTCATTCCTGCAATTATGTTCCTGAATATCTTCTACAGGAGGAATAAAATAATTGTTTTATAAAAGGCAATTGTCTGGATAAAAATAATTTCCTGGCACACAAAAAACTTTGTGCTGCTGTAAATCTGGAGTCTTGATGTGTAACCCTGGCCAAGTGGCTAACAGTGGTGTTCAGTGACATGGCTGAGCTGATCTAACAGATCCCTGCTGTGTTCCTGTTTTGCTGCCCTTTCCTTATTCCTTCCTTTTGATTATTTTCTCCTCCAACTTCCTTTGTAGCAACTGGTACTCTTCTGACCTTCAATGAGCCTTTTCGGTTCACTAGCTGGGCAGAAAACTCGGCCACTAAGAAAAAAAAATAAAAAAAGAAATATAAAGACAAGTAACCAAAAAAAAAAAAAGCAGAAAAAAAAAGCAGAAAGTTAGCTATGCCTACTCATTCTAACTTTCACATTCACTGATGTCTGTTCTGGGAGTCAAAATCCAGGAAGGAACTGAAATTAGTAAAATGTGGGCATCCAAGCAACTGTGGCAATTTTTAAAAGTTCAGCCATATACTAAGATATATTTGTTCTCTTTTGCTGCTTATGGGAAAGGAGAAAAAGAAGTAAAAGGAAGCATTATTTTATTCCAGGCAGTGGTAAATAGGAAACAGATAGCTTCACTAGTAACAGTACAGGAATCAAAAGCACAGGTATCACTTGACCATGCTTCCAAAATGGCACACTAAGCTATTGGAGAGATTGAGACAGGAATTCCCCACTGTGGAGAAGAAGATGGTCAAAAAGGTGCAACCAAACCCTTGTGGACATCTTCCCTACCCTACTCAACAGCCTCCAGCACAGAGGTATGCAATGGTGGAATTCTGAAATAATGTGATATCAGTATTTTCACTCCTTGAGGATCATAATCTCTGTAAAGTCATAAATATGAGAATGGAAACACTTGCAAGCTGGAAAGGGAATAAAGACAAAATTAAGAAAAGGAGTAAAAATGGAGGGGAAAAATGTGATTAATTTGAAGACCAATACCAGAAGAGAAACAGAATTGTCAATTTGGTTAGAAATATCAGAAAAGCCATATCATGCCTATGAGTTTATGACCGTTAAGCTTGGATAGATGCCTAAGATCACTGGGCAAATGTGATTTCCAGTCGGGTGAGGTTTAAAAAGGAAAGCCTAATAGTCTCAAAAGGAGCTGTCACTTAGACACACTTCCCCATAGTCTTCTTGACATGTGAACTAAGATGTTAGAAGTGCATGGAGTTCGGAAAGCAAGGCAGGAGAACTAATTTGCTGTGCAGCGTTTAAGAAATGCAAACAGAGAATACTGGATTTTTTGCTAGTAATCTGGCAGCATACTCTATCAGTGGTCATGTACTCGAGGGTTTTCCTACACATCTGCAGCAAATAAATTAGAGCCTGCTATTGGAAATAATGGGCTTTTTTTATTAACTGCCTGGTTAACAGTGTATACATTATTAAACAAACAATTAAAGCTATTTGGCAATACCTATTTTTCATGACCATACAGTGACAAGCATTGCATATATCCTATTTTCTGATTGTGAAGTTGATTCTTTTTCCACTGGACTGACATTCCTCATTCCCTGATTTCCCTCATTCCACATACACAAGGTTTTCAGTATAATGTAGTTTTTAAACAAGTGGTCAAACTGAACCAATTATTTTCTACAGCACTTGTGAGTGCACATTACTTCAAGCAATTGATTCAGTTGTTTTATGCCAACTTATAGCTTCTTCCATTCAAAGAGAAAAATGTTCATTTGATGTATCATACAGCAACTTTGTTCTAAATACTGAATGGAAAAGGGCTTTCAGTGTTTTCCTTTACCATTCCTTCTGGCTTTGTCCTCTAATAAAGCTGGGTGTTAGCACCTATAATACAGACTTTTTCCTTAATCTTATGTGATCAAATGACTCTTTTAACATATATCAGAGATGATCTACATGGGTAAGGTTGCAATCCATGTTCACTATCATTAACATTGTCTCCTATTTTTACATTAAATTCACATACAAATGTATGAAATAAATTCTAGATGTTGGCATGCACATGCACTCACCTATTCTTTTTAGTTCCTTGCTAGCCCTTAGTAACTAAGGTGAGATTTTTTTCTGGATTTACTGGAGGATTTCTTCTGACAATCAACCTGACTCAAGTGTCTATTGGCTTGTAACACATTCTCTTCTAACCTGACAGACTGGCAATTGTTTTGAGCTTTGGGGAATGATGTCTTTCAAATTCGCACTTCACATGAGGCTCTTGTGATGCCACAGCTTATTTACACTGACACAGCCAGCTAGCATTATCTATATAGATAAGGGAACTCTTTTATTTCCTGTTGGAAGTTCAAATCAGGTACTTTCTGTCAAGAATCTATTCCCCAAAGGTAAAATAGAGGTTTATTGTCTATTATGAGAGGAACTATATCAAATCTACAGCTAACCACTTGGACCACACCATCTGTTCTTTTGCAAAGTTTCATTGGCAATATGCTCTCCTTTGTTCACTTTTCAGAGCACCCATCTGTATCTTCGTGCCACAGAAGCACCCAACAAAGAAATATCAAGTCACACTCCAATACCAAAATGACCATTAATCTTTTTTGATATTTCCTGAGTCTGTGTGGCTACAACGAAATTTTCACTGTGACAGGGTCAAAAATCAGGATTTAATTCCAAACCATTAGTTCCCTTAGGAAATGTATGACAAGGCTAGGTTTAAAAGAGGACAGAAGTTACCTCTAAAAGGTAGTGAGAGAAAGTCTATCTTCTCTTGGAGCAGAGGAGTGATTGGGCTGTGTAACTTGCCTCTAGGAAAGGAAAAAAGTCCTAGCCTATTTTGCTGACAAATTCAGATACAATCAGTTGTTCTGTAGGCATGGCTTTCTTTCCTATTTTCAACTTTCCTTTTGGCAACTACTATTCCAAAAAGAAGTTGTCATGGCAGTGCTACCCATGATGCTATGAACTGTGAGGACAGGTTGATCTATCTAATTTTCAGCCTTGAATTCAAAGCTATAACCCACATATGAGCCAAATTCTGTCAGAACTTCCAAAGTACATTTCTAACAAAACACTAACTGATCAGTTAATAAGATGGGAGTCCCTTTAGATTTTTTCTCTTCTCCCCACAGATGCTTTTTGAAAGCCCTCAGCAGACAGTTTGATTGAAAAATAAGCTCCTCATAAATAAAATAAAAGACTATATTAAGTCAAGTAGCTCCCCTGATGCTACTTACTTCATTAACACTCTCCCCTGGTCTCCAGTGGATGTTCAAGTTCTCCTTTGGGGAAATAAACACCTCTCTAATCTGTTTTTCGCCTCAGCATTTTTTAAATTTATTTTTTAATGTCTGATGGGACTAAAACATGTTATCAAGCTTCAGGAGCTTTTATGTTGCTTCTCTGTTGGATCCTCTGCAACAATGTAAGGGATTTCTTTTGGAATTAGTAGTTTCTTAGCTAAACTGATTAATTCTAGGCTAAAATACATTATGAGACTTTCAAGAAATGAGTAGCAAAATATGGGTTGTGTTAGTCAAGCTCTCCCTGCTCTCTCTGCAGGAGGTGACACAAATTTTTTCCTGATTTTTACCAACCTTTTATGGAAGACATTTTTCATTCAGTTGTGTCAGAGCCCATGGGCCACAGACAGGTTAGAGATTAGTTAAAAGCTTCAGTTTTATTCAGTTAAAAGCTCTAAAAACAGTTAAAGCATGATTGCAGCAGTATTCATGATGTCACAGTCAAAATAAAATAAAATAAAATAAAAAAACCAAACCAAAATAAAATGAAATAAAATAAATGCATCTGACAAAGATGCTGAACTGTAATAACACAGCCTGAGCATGCAGGGAATCTATAAGCCATCTAGCAACAATAGCCATAGCTACTCTCCTGCCTTGTGGGTTTCAGGTGATAATTCTCTGCAGGCACTATGACAGAGGTGATTTTAAAAGGATTTAGCTCTTAGCATTAAGCCCTTTGCATCTCAGACCTAACAGCCCTGCACAACCAAACTCCTGTTTGGGTCAGAGACAATGCATTCAAGTAGAGAACTGGATGGCACTTTGCTTCACTCAAAATTTAAGAAATGTATTAGAAATAAAACTAAAGATGAATCACTGTACATGTTCTTTCAGAGTAAGAACAGAGCAACCCTGCTCAACTGCCATTATTATTGTAGTTCCCTCTCCTTTATAGCGTATTATTCTATCACTATAGATGTATGATTTTCACAAGTGTGATATTAAATGTATGTATGAATTGCATTGCAATATTTATTTGCAATTTATTTCATTAGCTTTGATATGTTTAATAAATATTTTGTAAATAAGACCCTTCTTTGGTAGCAAACTTGTATGACTTGGTGCAAATGCTGGCAGTTTGCTATACTTGTGAATATATTGTTCCATGCTGTACATCTATTTACATAGGTGCAACTGGTTTAGTTACACAGTTGTTTGCCTGTCTTCTGACACCTGGGATAAGAAAAACTCCATCTTCCGTGTGCTACCAGAACACCTTATAATCCACAGCAAGGTTTTTATAGTTCAGTCACCCAGTGTGGGTTCAGTTGTCCATTGTTGGCTGTCTGCTGTGCTATGCATTTCTCTCAGTACCTATAGGAGAAGGATGCCATTTTGGGCAGTTAAAAGTTTGAAAGGATGTCCAGGACATAAAAAATTGATACTAGGCAGTTACGTGTGGCTAACTAAAATATGCCCTAAGAAACTTAATGGAAAAACAATAAATACAGGCAATTAGAATCATAGAATAGCCTTGGTTGGAAGGGATCATTTAGATCATCCATCCCAAACACCACCCCAACTGTAACAAGAACTACCCCTAAATCCCATCTCTTAGCTCTATGTCTACCCATCTCTTAGATGTAAAAATTTTTCCTGATGGGATGATGTTTCAACAGCTTCCTTGGGCAATGTTTGATAACCTTTTCAGTGTAAAAATTTTTCCTAATATCCAGTCTAATACCCCCCTGGGACAGCTTCAGACTGTTTCCTCTTGTCCTATCATCTGTGACTTGGGAGAGGAGACTGACCTCCACCTCTCTACAACCTCTTTTCATCACTTTTCTCCAGACTGTGCAAACCCAGCTCCCTCAGCTGCTCCTCATAGGAATTCAGACTCCTCACCAGCTTGCCTCCCCTTCTCTGGAGTCACTCTAGCACTTTTCTGTCTTTTTCATGGTGATGGCCTGATTAATTGATGAAATACAGTTGTCTAAGAGGACAACTGTAGGGAGATCTGAATAATTTTCCGGTCTCTATTAGCTGCATTGACTAAAGTTTCTGAAACACCATTCCCAGGTTGTCAGACATGACACAGACAATATAGTAGACCCACACCCTACTGGAGACCATTAGAGAATATTTAGAGGAATAAAAATATTAATTGGTGTAATCAGGGAAATAAATATGTGCTTCTTTGGTCTACCTGAAAAAATTCTCACTGTAACTTCAATTATCACTTCAACACTGTTTTATATGAAATGGCCCAATTTTTTCAGCATAGAAGAAATGATGCCTTCTTTCAGATAATTTCTTTCATCAAGGACTTCAAAGCATTCAATGAAAACACATTTCTGGTTGTTTACATTACATAAAGCATCACAACACAGAAATGTCTGAGTTTATGAATACTCAGGCTGATGCAACAACAAAATTCAAACTCTTCATTATGGAAAATAAACCCAAATATCACAGAATCTCAGAATGGTTAGAGTTGAAGGCTACCTCAAAGTTCACATTGTTTCTACCCCCTGGCATAGGCTGGGATACCTCCCCTACACAAGGTTGCGCAAAGTCCCATCAAACCAGGCCTTGAACATTTCCAGGGATGGGATCCACAACTTTCATGGGGCACCTTTTAAAATGCCTCACTGCTCTCACAGGGAAAAATTCTTTCTACCCTCTTGAAGTTACCATGTCTGTTACAAGTTTAACCTCATGCTAAGGCAGTCTGTGTTCAGTTTTGGAAGAAAAAGTTGACAACATGGCAAAACACTGCCAAATCAAAAAAAGTAGCGACTCAAACAGTTAAATGAAATATTGTTGAAATTTATACATTGATTCATAGCAGAGAATCAAACAGAAAGAACCTGATGCCTGTGTAATTTTGACTCCTTTGCTACCATTTCATAGAAAGATTTTAGATTAAGAAAAGTTATTTGAGATAGTTTGTGACTAATTCATATACACTGGTTGCAGAAAAACATATGTCTAGGGGAAGATATTGATCCCATACTGCACTTAATTCTTGTAATCTTTTTCTCAAATCTTCTAGTCAGTTTTGTTGGATGCAGCTCATGGGTTGAAGACATATATATTTAGCCACGCAGAGGTAATCACATGCAATGCCTCTCACTAAGAAATAAAACTCCATAGAGACACTTAGGTGTCTAATTACATTTGACATTCCCTACAGTTTCAAGTGTATCCACAGAGAAGTGAGACATACAACACAGAATCTGCAGGAGATGCCACATGGTGCATCGCTGTGAAAAATTCTTTGGCTTTGGAGTTAAAATTACAGACTGACTGGTAAACTTATCTCACTCATCAGTTTGGGCATTAATCTCATCAACTGGAAGGATATATACATAGAGGAGAACATGCATGTGCACAAAGGGTGATGAAAACCTTTTCCACTGGCAGATATTAAAAGTATTTTACCTGCCATCAGGCGAGGGGTGGTCAGCAGGGATAGGGAGGTGATTTTCCCTCTCTACTCGGCTCTTGTGAGGTCCCATCTGGAGTACTGTGTCCAGGTGTGGAGCCCTCAGTACAAAAAAGACATAGAGATTTTGGAAAGGGTCCAGAGGAGGGCTACGAAGATGATCAGGGGGCTGGAGCACCTCCCCTATGAGGACAGGCTGAGGGAGTTGGGCTTGTTCAGCCTGGAGAAGAGAAGGCTGCGGGGTGACCTCATTGCAGCCTTTCAATACCTGAAGGGAACCTACACCCAGGAAGGGAGTAAACTCTTTGAAAGGGCTGACAATAGCAGGAAATGGATCCAAGTTGAAGGAGGGAAGATTTAGGTTGGATGTTAGGAGGAAGTTCTAGATTAGAAGAGTGGTTAGGTCCTGGAACAGGCTGCCGAGGGAGGTTGTGGCTGCCCTGTCCTTGGAGGGGTTCAAGGGCAGGTTGGACAGGGCCCTGGGCAACCTGATCTAGTAAATGTGTTTGTTTGGTGGCCCTGCTAGGCAGGGGGGTTGGAACTACATGATCCTTGAGGTCCCTTCCAACCTGAGTCATTCTTTGATTCTGTGATATATATGAATGTTGGGACATAAAACTATTACAAAAGTAAATTTGACTTTTTTAATCCTTTGTTATTCAACCCTCATTTAATAGGGAAATTTGGTGTCATCACCCCCACTTTGTAGCTAATAAATGGATGGGAAATAGAGGAAGATCCTTTGCCCAACATTATTTCCTGCTTTGTCATCACTGTACTGTGCTGAGCACATTGCTTTCCAGCAGTCAGGTTAGGAGATTGCAGTTTTCCTTCTGTTAAGAGAGATCTCCCAAGTTGCAGTGTTTCTGTTTTGTTTCGCTTGGTGTGCCAAGGGGTGGGTGAAAAGAGGTTGCCATGTCTGAAAATACACTTTTTCATTTCAGCTTATACAAAAATTAAGTCTACTTGGATTCAAAGAGCACAGTCCTCTCCTTATTTTTTAGGCTGCTGTAGCTGAAATGTCACTTTCACCTCTGGGAGCAATGGCACTTCTTACATGATTGTAAATAACAACTTAGACTTCTGACTTGGAAATTAGCCCTCAGCACTTCACTGGAATTATTGTTAAGTGTCTCAGGTCTCCAAAAAGCCCCCGTACAAAATATTACTCCTCTAAAGAAATTTCACTCTTAAGCTTGCTCATTCACATCTCAAACCCAATTTTAAAATGAAATCAGATAATTTTACCTTTGAATCATGTATACTCTGATCATGTGATGCAATAATATAACTCAGGCTAAAACAGGAGAGGGATATAAACTTTTAATGACCATATTGAATTGAAAAATTTGCATACTTGTTTGGTTTTAGATTTAATTACAATGGAAATTGAATTGCAAATGACAGTCATTTGAAGCTCTATAGAGTTTTCTGTCCTATAAGCTGCAAAGGATATGTTTGAATGTGTTAATCCATTCTTTGTATGTTTATATATACATTTTTGGATATGTGCGCATATGTGCAAGCACAAATATTTAAGTCTACTGCAACTATAAGAAAATAAGACTCATGATTCTTCACTCATTGGACAGATGCACGTTTGGCTTTTGTGTATTTTTTCATAAGTTTTTAATTTTTACTAATTTTCTCTGTATTTGTCAGATTTTTGTGGGTGGGGAGAGAAGCAAGGAAATGAAACATGTACTCAGAGTCTCAAAGAAGATTTATTTAATCCAGTGACAAAACAGTATTTGGCATCCTGATGGGAGCAGATTGCTTTCATATTTTTTGTAATTTCCTAATTTCCTATTTTTAAGAGAGAAAAGTGACACAGTATTAGACCTGAATTATTGCCTGGGTGCTGAGACATTTGAGGTTTCAAAGCATATGATTTCTTCAGTGGGGGGTTTGCCACTGAGCCACCGTGAACAGCCCAGCAAAGTTTGCCCTTTCTTGCAGAGCTCGCTGTGCTTACCTTTGAGGAAGAATCTGAAAAATGGAGAGATGAGTTCCCAAAGGCAGCCTTTACTTGCTGTGTGGATCTTTTTATAACATGAACTTGAAGGTTCGTGGCATGCAATAAAATGTCAAATGAGACTGCTCTGTGCCATATCTTAAAAAAAGCCATGGAAATAAGAGTCAGATGGTATTTTCCAAAGTACACAGGAATCCATATTTTGCTGAGCTGGATGGCACTTAGCTCCTAAATTGTTTCCAAAAGTATTCATATTCACCTGTAAATATCTGATTACCTTTGAAGATGTGGTCCTCAATTCCAAGGGAGAACCATGATGATGAGAATATGTGACTCAAATCACCTACAATACTACAGCTATAAATGACACCAGCAAACCGTAAACAAATAGACATTAGCAGTGGCTTGGACCAGACTGTCTAAAAGGAAATACCCTTCATTGCATGCTTTTGGCTCATGCCAAATATTTCGGGGGCAGATAAGAAAGAGTCTTCTGCCCAGATCAGTATCAGATCTCATGTGACATTTGTCCTCAGGAATGGAGAACAGCCATAGACAATTTTCTTATCCCTGATTTATTAGTATAGTCTTTGTGGAGTTAAAATGAGAGAACTGCAGACTTCTAACATTTTTTCTCCTCCCCTTTCCACTGTTAACCTGTGAGAGGTTGGAAGGAATTTTTGGACTAAATTGCAGATGTTGCTGTTAAGCTCTATTTTCACATGGCAAGCCAATGATATAAGAACATATGTAAGAATGCTGGTGGAGGAAACAGGTATGATACTCAGCCATTGTTTTTATCATCATCATACCTGTGAGAGGTAAGCAATAAACAGGCACTTACAGGAATACATCTAATTCCTTAAGAAGGAATAACCATGTAGCACTTCATTTGTAAGATCTGCTCACTGTACAGCTCTGCAAACATGGTGGAAAGCAATGTTTTGCAGTCCATAATCTCAAGACAATCCCAGTTACTCAGTTTTGAAGCCTTGTAATGGAAAGAACTTGATTATCAGACTTTGTGTCTTTTACTCAGAAAGAATTTACTACCGGCTCATCCACCCTCCATTTTGTATGTGCCCTACTCTTAAACCAGGCAGCCTTGATATAAAGGCTTGATATAACTGGGGGATCTAATACATTTTTGACAAGGCTCAGCAGAAATAATATCACCATTATAAAGGAATAAAATGAGAAACATAAAGATGATGTTTAAAATGTCAAAGAGCAATAGATTAAAAATTTTAATATAAGACCTGATACAGTCTTCTGAATTCAATAGAAAGAGTCATGTTGAATACAATGATTTTGAAATTAGGCCTATGAAGAGGAAAGCATCACCATGTCTTAAGCTACAATTCATTCCTCTCCACAGTTCTAATGCATTAACTGATTTAACCAAGGATGCTCAGCAATTTGTCCTTGGGTTGGTGTCAGCTATCACATTGACCTCAGAACAGATCAGGTCACTTAAGGTGTCTGTTTTTATTCAACCTTTGGAACAAAAAAACATCTGGAAGCCTTTAGGGCTGCACAGACAAGTGCTATGGGGTGAAAAAGGACCTGCAAGTATGTATGATGCAGCAAGAGCCTATGGGCTTGTTTATGGCAGACTCTGTCCTGCTGCACCAGGGGCATGGGAAAAGCATCCTGCGCAGAGGTCCCCAGGCTGTGCCAAGCTGTCTCACAGAATGTCACAAAGTCCTTAAATGATAACTAATTGTGTCTTCAGTTCAGATCCGGTCACGTTTGCTGAAATGAGAATTAACTCCACTACCAAACCCTGGGCATAGCAGAGAAATCCTTATTCTGAAGGAAACACACCATAAAATAGTAATGAAATAAAAAAGTGAAATACTGAACTGTTTTTATTTGTGGGGAGTGACACAGTAATCCTATGTCTGGCAACTTATTCAGAGAGTGTGTATCTTAGAATCATAGAATCATAGAATCATAGAATAGTTTGGGTTGGAAGGGACCTTAAAGATCATCGAGTTCCAACCCCCCTGCCATAGGCAGGGACACCTCCCACTAGACCAGGCTGCCCAGTGCCCAGTGGTCTTGAACACCTCCAGAGATGGGGCATCCACAACCTCCCTCCTTCTGTAACAACATCTATGATCATATATAAAACATTTAGAAAATGCTCTATCTCTTCTTTAAAATATCCTCCCAGTTCTTTCTATCAACCATGCAGGCTTATTCGAATACTTTTATCATCAATTTAAATTAGCTTTATGATAAGATAATGGGTATTTCAAAAAGTCCAATGCTGATTCCCATTGTATCTGCTTCTTCTTCCCTCAACTCCTCCTACAAGGAAAAAACTCCAGCAAAAAAAGAAGGTGTTACATTTCCCAAACCACTATCACTTTCAGGGAATTTGTACTCGAGATGCTGTTTTTTCTGTCACAGTGAGTTTGCAGATGCATGAGTTTGCTCAGCCATTCATGGCAGATTGCCAAGTTGCCCTTTAAGCACTTGTGTGCTCACTCCCTGCTGCAGCTCATGGGAGTCTGTGTGTAATGCTCGTCAGTCCTGCTCTCTTTCCAAATTTCCTGAAAGCCCACCTCTGTGCATCAGGCTCACTGAAGATTGCCATAAAACTGGGGTACACGAGATGAATTTTAACTCTTTATATCAATTTCATCTGCCTTTATTGTTGCTAGGAATTTTGGTAACACTTTCTTATTTCTGTGTAAAGAAAATGCAATTTGTTTTTTTTACAGAAAAAGACCTTTATGTCAAATGAAATTTTGTAAATAAATCTCCATTTTTCTTTGTTTTTCATGCTTTTATTTAAATATAAAACTTCCCTCAAAATATTAGCGATAGACCACCTATCATGACCTAACAGATTACTCAGCTTGCAGGTGATTAGAAACCATGAATATGAGTACAAAGGTTTCCACAGCACACAAGGACATGAAGCTTCTATCCTCTAAATTTCTCTACTTTAATACAGATCACCACTGTTACAACAAAATAAAAATCCCAACTAGTGTCCATATCTTTGATTATAAGGTAAATATGTACACATATATAAAGTTATGATGAGTTACTATCAGCAATCAATCAACAGCAGGCCAACAGTTAAAAATAGAATTGATTTTATAGCAAAACCCAATAACATCAAAAACCAAGTAGTTACTATTACAGATTTCTACAAACGTACCATTAGTAAAGAAACTTATCAACAATTTAACAGCAGATATCCTTAGAATAAGTCACTTATTTGAGTATATAACACTTATATGAAGTGAATAAGGTTTCAGAAGAAGCCAAACTCATCTCAGAGGGGGCCACAGACATCCCAGAAGTGGGAGGACAGACCAAACCAACACCAAGAACTGGCCCACAAAGAAGAGCAGACAGTCTCACTTCAAAGTTTATCTGTGTTGCAGAGTATGTAGTCAGTAAGAGTCAAAGATCTTCTAATAAGTTCAAAGTACATACAGAATAAGAAGTTTTCAGAAAGAGGATTCATTTTACATCATAAGACAGTGTAGGTCATCATCATGTTGAGAAACCAATACGTGCTATTCATTTCAATTTTCAATTGTAACGGCCAACAGATGATGTTTGAGATTCATTTTCACTTTCCTAGACTGTTCTAATTTTTTAGATGATAAGTGGCCATAACAATTTCTTGGGTTTGTGTTTATTGCTGGGATCTCAGGATGTCTCCAGTTCCTACACTGTATCTTCAAAGTCACCAGTTGCACTTTTCAAGCACATTTTTGGTTCCAGAGCTGGGTTTCCATATTTACAGTTCGTAGCCAAGCAGGCCTTTTCCTGTTCAGTAATTTTCCCTTCTAGCCTTTACGCCTGCTCATATTAAGATCCTATGTTTGTATTTCACTGTTACAGTCACTGTATTTTATTTTTCATTTTAGTTGACCAGAAAAAAGAACCAAAGGAAAATATCGATCCGTTTTTCTCTCTCTTACTTTTCATGTTGTGAAAAATGTTTTTGACAATGAGATTTTTGTACTGCTTGAAACATCCCATGAGAAGCAAATCTACTTAGGAAGGCTGTTATCCTCCAAGGATTTACCAGTCTCAAGCATCTGTTTCCTGTGAGTGATGAGAGAGCTAAGGAAGGTGGAGAGTCACAGGAGAGATGCCAATACTTCAGGGAAGAGAAGATATGAAGATCCTCTGTATGTTACTCTATATAAAGAAAGCTAAAAGATTGAAGCCATGATTTTAGGGCTTTGTGTTAATTATCTTCAAGGCCTCACAATCTGCAAGCTTTCTTGTCAAATCTAACACTGCAAAACACAGGTGAGACTGGGATGTGGGCAGGGAGACAGCAGATTTCATGAACACAGAGGATCGGAATGGAAAGTTTTGATGCACACAATTGGCAAGCATGCACTGTAAACTGGTTTTAAATTTGTGATTCCTGTCTAATCAGGACTGCTAACAATGTGGGAGTTTCCTATTCTAGGAAGGTGCTGTTTTTAGAAGCCAAGTGTGAAATTTGTAAATAACCAACTTAAAAGTTGTGTTGGGGAATTTCAAATGCTAAAATTATTTTAGCAAAGGCTACCTAGAGAGGTTGTGGTATCTTCTTCTCTGAAGATATTCAAAACCCACCTGGACGCCTTCCTGTGTGACCTGATCTGGGTGTTCCTGCTCCACCAGGGGGACTGGAGTGGATCATCTCTTGAGGACCCTTGCAGTGCGTGACATCCTGTAATTGAAATTGCTAATAATGGAAATAACTGTTTTATTTTCCTTAAATAAGGGTGTTCTTATGTTACACAAACATTGTTATGAAATATTTATGTATATCAAAAATCCTGTTTTCCCCACTATTTATCTCATTTTTAACAAACTCCTTATTTCAACGTAACACAGGTAATAACAATCATTCACAGACATCTGCCTTCCTATTTAACAGTGCTAATAACTGAAAACTACTGAAGCAAAAATACAACTTTCTATTAGCAGCCCAAGTTAATGAATTCCAAACCATACATATTACTCAAGGCCTGGGTGTTAAATAGCTCAGTATTTTTGAACAACATTTAAATAGCACCTCTTTTCTATAGCTGTGGTTGTTTCCAAAATGCCTGCATTTTACCTATGCTTTTGCTCTGATTTCTAAAATAGCATTTTTCAACAGTTGTTAGCTCTTCTTTCAATAGCTCTTGCTTCATAATCACCACTAATGAGCCAACTAGCTTCCTACTGCATTCCCTCGAGCTATATATATATGTACATATACACACAGGGACACTTATTTTTATTTAACTAACATTTCAAGCACAAAATTTAGCAACATTTTTCAGTGTCATTTATGTGCAGGAAAGGATAGAACTCATTCTCTACAGATTAAAGCTCTGTTCACCAGTCACCTACCAATGAAATAAAATGATACTTGCAGGCAGGATGAAGCCTCCTCCTTTGTACCCAGAGATAAAGTATTAGCTCTCTATGAAATTACTCTGGAATACGAAGGAAGGAAATTAAACTTTTAAGGGGATATTTAACCAATCATGATTTCTTTAAATGTTTCAGTGCCACATTTGAAACACTGTCACATTCAAGTGCCAGGGAAAATCCAAAAGTCTTGTACTTCTACTCCAATACTATAGTATATTGCAAGTAGGTCCATGGAAATTCATAACAATGTTAAAAATGCACATCTATTTTTACTGTAAAAGTTGCAAAATTAGACTCAATAGAAGTCAGTCGTGGTCAGTCATGGTACCCTAGATTCAGGGAAAGATTTGACACATCTTCTCACACTTAGCAATCCTGAATTCCCAGAGTGCTATTATGCAGCTTCTGAACCTGGCACTTATATGATATGTCCGTTTTCCAGATGAGAGGGATTTGGTTTGCATCACTTGCCACAGGATACCAATACTATGCTACAGGGTATGAACCATAGCTGGTTAGATTCATTCACAGTCTATATAAAAGGCAAGCAAAGCTATTTTCTTTTTAGGTCTTATTTTAAAAAATTAGGTCAATAACATTTGACAGTCTGGTAATAATTTTAAAATAAATTTTTTGAAAGTATGTTTTTTGACTTCCCAGTTGAGTCATGCACATTAAAACTGTCACAATTTGGGGAAATATTCATATTTAAACAATAAAAAAGTACTGATTAAATGAAGCCGTAAAAATTGCCCTTTTCCCTCTGGAAATTTAGGGTCTGCCTTGGAATTGCCATCTGCTTTAGGAATAAGTGTTCATTACCTATTCTTCCATGTCTCACTGAAGTGATCTAGCAGAGAACAGTATCAATAAGATTTATGTCTAGTTTAGATTTGAAGGTCTTTATTTCCCCCATTTAGTGGATCTGTGTTTAGCAGCTAAAAGTGTCTGCTGATGGAAAATAGATTAACAAAAAGTCTCATGGAGGCTATTTTAATCTACCCAAGGATACTTTCCTCACAGTGAGCAGCTGGAAAGTGTTGTAACACTTACTTAATAGTGAATTATCCCACAGTTCAAGAAATTGTGGAACTCATATTTTCTTCCTCTTTTAATAGAGATTGCATGCTTCACTAAAACTTGTTTTGCTTATATACCCCATTCTCTAAACTAGTAGATTCTGAATATGTGATGCTTATACGTACAATGTAATTCAGTGATGGATTCCCCCCTTGGATTTATATGACAATTACAGTTTTTATTTAAAAACATCTAGGTCTGTAGAAGTGAATGCTTTTCTGTTTTCACTATAGTTGCATCTGACTTTCATACAAGGGCAGTCATTGCCATGCCTAGTCACTGTGTTGTACATTAGAGGTGTTTTTTCATATCCACACACTTGGATTGAATTTCTAAGAGTGCATTGGTGTAAGTCTCACAAATATGTATATGCATCACTGTCTTAAAAGTCTCATTATTTGCTGTTTGATTTCTGATGACCTGAGTTTGGATTTCCTAAAGAAAAACATCCCACAGAGCACAGCAGAATGCATTGGTATTCACAGTATCCTTTTATTTTCTCTAGACAGTTCAATCTCTATCTGACAGACAACTGCAGTATGACACCCATTCAAACAAAATTTGGGGTGATTGGAGACTAGCAGCTTTTCTAGTAGTAGAAAAAGCTGCAGTCTAAATGTTAGCCTCCACTAAACCCATTCCTATTCAGAGCAATTTCATTTCCACTGGTGAAATCAAGAGCAGAATTATGCCGAGATTGTCTGGTAAAGAAGAGGATGTAACGAAAGCTGGATTTACTTTTACAAATCCTCTTAGGGTATTGCTTCAGAAATGATAAGAAAAATAATTTAATTTCATGACCAGCAGCTCTGAAATCCCAGGCTATGAAACAGAAAGGAGACTTGGAGAAAGCTTTCTTGGGATAGCAAGCTGCCTAGGTGCATCAGAGCATCTCACTGAAGTCCCAGATACAAACACATTTCAAATGAGTGCTACAGTCATTGTGCTATTTGGAAATGAAACACACTATTGACAAAAATGTCACCTCTAATTGAACAGTTACTACTGTTCTCACCCATCATAAGGAATTTTTTATTAAGAGAAGAGAGAAAAGAGTTTTTTCATTTTCAGGCACTATGCAATCTAGAAATTGTAGATAAACATGTACAATTTTGGTTTTGAACTACAGATTTATATCACTAAAACAAACTGTGCTGTCATTTCAAGATTACTTTTGTATTCTGGACCAAATCAATTAATTTGGTGCTTTAAGGTATTTTAAGTATCTTCTAGAATTAGACAAGAGACAATAAATCTGAACTGCAAATGCCTCATTTAAAAACAATCTGAGATATTATAATGATCATAAATCATTCTATTAGAGCAATTTTATATCAATTGTGATGAGTATTTTTGAGCTTATTACTGATTTTATAAATGTGACTATGTTGTGTAGATGACCACAATGCATTGTGTCATGACTCAAAATGAGTGTCATCTTGCACTTTCAAGTCTCTGTAATTGTTCCCCAGATTATTTAAGTACTTCACAGCCTGATGTGAAGTGCCATGCAGAATAACACCACCTAAAGTGCATATAATTTCTCTAAATTTCCTGGGAATAGGTAAATTTTTCCACCATTCTCTCTGTTAAGCCAAATTCCTTCCTAATTCATGAGACATTCATTTTTAAATATTGTTGTTTTCTTCCTTTCGGTTATTTTTTTTTAAACCATCTGACTCTTGAGTCTGTGTAGGATATTTTAGATGTGAACTTGTTTGTCTCATTTGATCTGTTCATATTTTTGTATTAAATTCGTGTTTCATTTAAATCAGGACCTTGCTGTGCTGAATAATGAACTAGTGAGTGATGGATCCTTCCCAAAGATGTAGAGGAGGCAGAGATAGTGGCGAGAGATCAGTTCAGTGTAAAAATATAGACTGGAAACAGAGATTAAAACCAAAAACCTGTCTCTCATAGCAATACCTCACTAATTTGAATCCCATTCCATGTTTAAATAATCATGTTTTTTCCATATTTGAGAAAATAACTGATTAACAGGCAAATTTTAATAACTTTACAGTAATTATCTTCAAATGCCTTTTCTGTCTAGATCTGGACAAATCAGTTTTTCTACCTCTTTGGACCATTCCTACTTCTGTAGAAACCTCTGAGTTTGGAAACAACAATACAGATAATTGGTGGCTTATTTAAATATCTTGCTTTTATACATGAAAAGTTGTGTTCAGGCTGTCAGTGGAAAAGGGAAAGTCACTGACACTGGGATGATCATGCATCTTTTTTAATACCAAGGGCAAGGAAACGTTAGAGATGAGGAGAAAGAGAACAAGAAACAAAGATTCTACTTGCCAGTAAAGGAGGAACAACCTGTTACACAATGGGAAATTTGTTTCAGGGATGAGAATATGGTGACCCCTGCAAGCTCTTCACCTCATCTTACCTACTCTGCATGTAACCACAATGCTGCTCCAAGCAGTACTCAACCCAGGAGGCTGTAAACATGACAGTGCTCTAATCCTGCACCTTTGCAGTACTTGTCTGAAGATAAGCCAATGCTATTAAATAAAGAGCCTGTTCTCTGTCCTTGAAAACCGATGTAATGTTGTGATGGCTAAACTATCTGCCTTCCTTTGAAAACAGAGTTGATTCATATGTACTGAATAAACATCTCCAGCCCATGCTATCCTGCAAACCATGTTTGGACTCTGGATCAGAGAATGATTACCGGCACAGGCCAAAATCATGTCAGGTAGCATATAGGTGGTTAAGCAGTATGAGCATCATGGTAAAGTTTGAAGGCTGCTCCCTGACCCTGATTATTTCACCAGTGTGAGCGCAGTGACTGTTAAAATCCTTAGGAGAACACAAGCACAAAAAGTCACATCTGAACACTGGACCATAAATCACAAATGAGCTGGAGGCTTCTGTCTGGTCCCATTTCAACAACTGACAGACAGCAACAAAAAAAAAAGTGGTTGTTTGTGAAGATGCCAGAGGGAAAGCAAAGTGCAGAGCAAAGGAGCATGGGCTGGAGACCTCCAGGCAGTTCTCAACAGATCAACACATCCACAGAGGCATGCTGCTGGTCTAGGAAAAGGACAAACTTTCAGCAGCACCTTAATGTGATTTTGACAGTATCACTGAAGAGTTCTTTTTCTACCTCTGTTTTGACATCCAGGAGACAGAGGGGACAATGACAATAAACTGTGTGTCTCTATGTCCAGACTGTGCTTTGAGGTAAACAGACAAATTCAGCTCCAATTCAGAAACAATATGACGGTGTAGTGCAGCTGCTGGATGTTGTGCCACATTGACACTGTAGTGCATCTGTCTGCTCAATATTTCTCTTTACAGCAATATAAATTAGAAGGAGAAGGAATCCCATAACAGAGGGATTTGACACTCATAAAATTTTAGACTTAAGTTATGAAAGCAAGAATTGTTCTGTCTTTCTATTTTTATTTTAGAAGTGGTATTTACCTAAACTGAGTCAGATTTCCAGACCTTTCCAAACTCCTCTGACAAGAAATTAATGACACCTGTGCCTTGTAAGACAGACTGAGGCTAAGATGTGAGGGTCAGATCAGGAGAATGATTTGTCTCCAGAACCCTGATTTGCCACCTCTTTATTACACTATTCCTGCACTCTACTAAACTGGAGGCATGAGACTCAATAAGGATTTTTACTATAGTCTTGCATGAGGATCTCATACACCACACTGCTAGTTTTCTTGATCAAAGACTTATCTTCCAATGGCCTTTTGTTCTGAAATATAATAATTAATTACTTCCTGTACAGCATTTTCAACATTTTCAGAGCCAGACATGACATTAACTTCCTGGCACAGTAAATCTCAATTGTCAGAGGGGTGGCCAAAGTACTGTAGCACCAGTGAAGGATGGCAGGGCTTAACTGATGGACTGGTCTTCAGAGGTAAGAAGCTTGTACTCTCTAAAAGAAAAAGATTTCTCAGAAACCATTTGTATCCAGATATGGTGCAAACCAAGTTTAGAAATCTTGAAGTTTCAAGCATGGCTACCAGATTAAAAAAAAAAGATATATAAAAAGTGGAGGGTCTGCTACTTGAACTGGATTACAGGATGGATGTGAGGAACTGGGGAAAAGATGATCCCTCTATAATAACTTGGCACAAGCCTGGAGTTCTATTTCGTTGCTCACCTGCCATTCATCTAAGAATGGGTCACTTGTCAGGACAGTGACTTTCTAGGGGAAGAAAAAGACTGATTCTCTGATGAAAGAACTGCTATGCCACTTCTCAAATAACATCTCCAAAAGACCAGTTTTGTAACAGGTGGGCTGATTTCTCCCAGGGACATCTTGATGATACCACCAAGCATTATGATGCATCTCTATCTGTTTTTTTCCACAGGAAGATCACAACAACCTTATTGCACCTGTACGAATTTACAATATGTTCAAGGATAAAACATAAAACCACATGTAAGACAAATATAATTCATACATTTAAAAGAAGACACGAAGCATGTGCCCTCATGCTTAGAAGTAAATGTGATGAAGTAAAGAAAGTAGCATTTATGTAGTCTGCATTCTAGTAAAATCCTTGGTCTGGGTTAACAAGTGAGCTGTTCTACAGAGTATAGAGCCAAATGGCTGTTTTGCATGAATAATTAAGAAAATGTGTCAAAATCTATCAGATCTATAGCAATATAGAGAAACACATAGATGTTGCATGCGATAAGTTGATCAAATGCACAGATAAGGAAAGGGAAGAATTACTGCCTAAGCAATATTGTAATTGTCTGGAGACAATTAATGGCTATCTGAATAGGAATTGTTCATACTGCTCCCTCACAAGTAATCTACATGTTCAGGGCAGAATTCAAGAGAAGTTAGGATTCCTGAGTGTGTTTATTCTTTTTACCAAATGGCACACATAAGTGAGACTTGAATTACAATGGATGTTAGAAAGATTTCCCTAAAGAAACAGATCTACCATTGTCCCTATCCCTACCCAGTCACAATCTTAATGATTCCTGTTGTGTTTTATTTAAAGGAATTCTCTTCTATGAGTGGCAAAGAGTGTAACAGAAAGTCTTAAGCTGGAAAATCTGAAGGTCCATCTCCATATCTGGAGAATCACTACAGGCTATACTTAGATTTAATTGGAATGTTTCAATTAAGCTTTAGAAGTACATGAAACATTTGAAGTATGACCATTTGAAAGATATAGTATGGAGGGTTGGAAGAGATTGGCCTCAGGTGTCTTTTGCTTTCTGTGTGTAGAAAATACTATATATGTATCTGAAATAACCCTATGTTCTAAAATCACACACCAGTCCTTTACAACTACTCTGTGTATATGTGTTTAATAGCCTTTATGTTGAAGGAGAGAGCATAATTTACAGAGTGCTCTAGCTCTCTACTATGCCTTATACTCTGAGACATTTTCAGATACAGAAGAATTACGTCCTACAAGGCTTGAAATTGAAAACAGAAAGGTATAGCTAAATTGTTTGTAAAGTTACTACTACAGAGATATTGATCCAGATCACAAACTGATAGAGCTCTTATGTCTTCAGTGGACCAAAAATTGTACCTATATGTAGCAAATTATGTTTTCTTCATTCCAAAGACAGTGCAGGAGAATAATCTGGGTGGCCAAGGCTGGCAAAAATATTGAATCCTTGTTCAAGGGGAAGTTAGGGAGTTTCTGAATGTGGCTGCATGTAGAGTGTCCTAACCTCCTTCACAAAACCATCTGAGTCATCTGCAACCCTGCAGAGGGTGTAAAGTAAGCAACTAAAAGGAGTGAATTCAGTAAGTGAAGGAAAGAAAAATTTTCGATTTTTTTTTTAAACTATTGTCCACAGCTCCTTAGTAAGTTCCTAAGAGACAAAGCACTTTCAAGTTTTATATTTCTTCATCCTTATCTCCTCCTCCTCCTCCTTTAATGTACATGGCAGGATTCGACTAGGAGGTACAATGTCAAAAGGTTTTAGTGCTTTGTAACCAAAGACAGGAAAAGAAAGTTTTTCCTCAGCTTTCTGCTATTCTTGAAACCTTCTCCAACTGCCCCATTTCTTTTTAAGTCTTGATAATCAGAAAAAAAGGTACATTTTTGTATTTGAAGTAGGCTTAAACAGGATGTTTCAATAGCTCAAAGGCACACTTCACCCGAAGTCTGACTTCAAACAACACAGAGCCTTCTGTAAATGCAACTGGCTCAATGGGCATGTGGAGATATTCAGTGTGTTTTGGATAACAGATTTGACAGTTGTTTTACTATAACTCCTTGAGGAGGTTTTTAATGACATTTTCTGGACACCTCATGAAGTATTATTGTCAGAGACTGATTGCTAGTTATTTGCTGGTTGTAGTAGAAAAGTTTCCATCCATCAAGTATGAGATCAATACCATCCCCTGCACTCAACTTGAAGGAGGAACTAAATAAAAAAAAAAAAACATATTGCAGGTAGTTTAATGGTTCAACAACAATCTGGAGTTGTTGGAACCCATCTCCCTCACATTTCCTTCATGAGAGAAACATCCAAAGGAGAAATTCCCTTCTTGAGGAAAAAAAAATGTGATTAGTGTATTTGATATCATTGCAATTTTGAATAAGTTAAGAGAAAGGGTAAGCTTTGACCTGGTGCTGTTGCCTCCGGCAGTTTTCAAATGGCCCATCTGTTATAAAGCAATGACATTTATTTCTACTCCCTGAACACTCAAGGCAAAAGAACTCATCCCTAATACATGTGCAGAGCTGAAAACCCTCAAACTGTTGTCACTGCTGTCCTCAACCCATTTTTGAGGCACTCATCTTTATGGGGCTACTGCACAGCCCTAGGGCGCTGCATGGGAAAATGAGGTGGGTGCAATGGGCACCAGATGCTCCACTGCTACACTTTCTTCACTCTCATGGGGCCAGAACACAGGCAAAAGTTCTTGAGGTATCCCACTTGTGATCCTGTGTATGCTGGTGAACACCAGAGCCCAGTCTCCATTCCTCTGTTATACCAGACTGAATTATTTTCTACATTTTCTGGACTGAAATGACTGAACAGAAAACAGGATGTGGATCTGGTACAAGTAGCACATACCCAACAGACTTCTAGACAGCAAACACAAGAGAGCTGAAGTCATGATGGTAGGGATTTGTGGGGTATCTTCTGAGAGATCTTCTCAGAGTCCTGAGAGGCTTTAAACAGTTTGTAGTAAATACTTTTTTTGTCACATTCACACTGTGACAGATATGTCAAAGCCAACACGAGGAGCTCAGTACAGATGGCCTTCACATCTGTGAATGAAGTGGAAACAAATCCACAGAAGACAGACATTTAATTAGGGCAAATGGTGGATTATTATTTTGCTGATATACAGACTCCCAGTGCAATAGTTTTGGCAATGACTTGCTCATTGTGAAAAGAGAGGGCTATGGGAAACATGGGAACAGCATTTGAACTCAGAATAGTAAAAACAATAAAATAAGGCAAAATGGACTCCCTTCCTTGTTGAGTTTTTTACGGAAAAACCTGAAAACGCCAAAGGAAGGGGAAAAAGAAACACATACACAATTTCAAAATGTACTTCTCATTTTTAACAGTGGTGCTACTCTACTCCTTTAATTAAATATATATAACCTTCACTTCCAGATGCTGAGACAGTCGACCAGCATAACAACAAAAACATCACAAATTCAAGAATTTTTAAAGAAATGTGATTTAAAAGAGGTGAATTTGTTAAAGTAGCAAAACAAGCACAAAAGTTACCTGAAAGAATTATTTGATTTGCTGCTGTTATTAAGTGAGCGAAATCTATGATATGACTAGGATATTGGTCCTAGTCCTAGAATCAGAAGGATTACATAGAGCGAGCTGTTAATATGGATGCATAAAGGGGCAACTGCCATTTATCATCTAGAAAAACAAATAATTACTGAAATTAAGTGCAAGGAAATTGTCTCCTGACAATTCCAAGAGAATAACCCAAGATTCATGGATGCCAGAGAATTACTCACATTGCCCAGACATATTCCATCTTTGTTCTGTGTTGCCCTTGCTGTAGGTTCTTTTAAGACTTCAGATCACGGAGACAATTATCCCCTTCATTTTTAGCTGTCTTTTAATATTTATTCCAAATCCCTTCTTGATATCCTACATCTAATTCTGTTATTTTCGGTGTTTTCTAAAATGTTCTCATAATCTCTGTATCCACCAATGCTCTTTTGAGGGGATGAGCTTTGGAGAATGAACATGAACAATTGTCCTAACTAATACACCTTGTCACTGCAGCAGCAACAGAGGTTGCTGAAAGCTATTTATTATCATTTGAAAGCTATTTATTAACAAGATCTGTCCCTGGCTTCATCCTTCACTTGCTGCTTACTAAACAAAAAGATACATTTCCTCACTGCAAATTCTCACGTGCCAAGAACAAAAGTAGATGCATTAATGGAATTTATCCCTCAGCATATTCCTTTCCTTTCTTGCACTTCCCTTCACTTGCCTTCACTTTCTTTGCTCGTGTTCAACTAAACACCACCATCACACTAAGGCATCATGCCTGGATACTAGAGGATGTCAGATGGAGATAACTGAAGCTCAACAAAATCAAAATCCTGCCTTTAAGAATAATTTGGGATGATGGCAGAAGGAGGAAGGAAGAAAGCTTACCTGCTTCATTTAATTGTCTTATACAGATGTATAAATCAAGTGCAGTGATGTAAAAATAAAGCTGTCACACAGTAAACCAGAATCTCAGATTAGATCTTAAGCCAGTGCAGAAAATGGACCATTGGACATTTTCTTCCTAAGTTTCTTATTGAGATTTTTATATGCATTCTTTCTTTCCTAATAATACTTTGAAAATAAAATAAGGGGAAGGGAGGAAAGCAATGGGGCAACAGAGAAAGGAAGGAGGGAGATAGAGGGAGAGCAGAAAGTAATAACTACCTAAATGGTGCAGCAAACTGTGCTGTGCTGCAGGCAATTAGATCCAGCTCAAGTAAGAACCTCCTACATTCTAAGCCTTAGGATAGTGAAGATTTAATACATTCAGTCATTCAAATTCTCCTTCAGGTAGACCCAGTGCAGAAAACTTAAACTGAAAATAATTTAGATCCATTATTTTCTGTACATTAAATATATTTTTTTTTATATTGTTATGAACAGCCTGTTTCATTATTTTATTTTAGAAGAAGGAATGTTGATTATCAAAATATAAGGCCTTAGAATTTCTCTAGTAGTTTAACTGTTTTGATAGAGCTGAGGTGATTTATAGCAGCCCTAAATCTACTTTCTCTCATATTATAATATCCTGACAAGTCCGTTAACCAGCCCATATACTAGAGGTATAAAATTTGAGCACTGAAAAGATTTTACTGCTCAAAAAATAAGACCTTGAAGTCAGAAGGGATGCAGTGAGAAGGCAGAAAAAAATTGAAAAGAGGAAGGAGAGTCTGTGCATGTGGACTAGTTCCTTCATCTTGAACCATTTGCTGATGTGGTTCTTAGAGCCTGCAACTTGTTGCACAAAAAGAACTTGTAATTTCGGTTTTAAATACTTCTTTTTAAAGTTGCAGTTACAATTTATATTGGGATGGAAATTAAACAGTATAAACAGTAATTAAACATGAATTTAAATGGCATAAATTAAAAAAAATATATTTTCTAGTAGTTCAATCTGTATCTCCCATTCACTTACTTATGCTGGGGTAGATTTACAGCTATTCAAACAGTCTCCATTCTATTTTTGCACCATGAAATTCACAGTCCCAGATAGTTTAAATACTGCAGTTCACCTGAGTTCCTTACACCAACACAGAGAACTCTCCAAAGTGGTGGAACTATCTTGATTCTTCTCACACCAGAAACTTAGGATCCAATGTCCACAAATCAGCACAATGTAACTGAAGCTGACTGAACTCAAGCTTTAGCTTTCTTGAGATGTGGTGTGACACTGAATTAAAAGAAGATACATGATGACTAAGAAAATTGTAGCGGTGCTCACAAGTTTTTGTTGTCTTTGTTACAAAGACAACACCTATACATGGGCACTTCAGCTGTACTCATCCAGAGATGAGAAATGAGATTACAAAACCACTAAAATCTTACATTGTATGAGACCAGTGTAGTTAACTCCTTTAATTTCTACTGGCCAATTCTATCTCAAAGATTGCAATACGTGACTGATACTCTCAGTAAAACTCTTCAAGTGATTTACAGCTGTGGACACTCACTAATGCCTTCATGAGGTCATGCCTGAAAATTATCCAGGATCATTCATTTATTCAAGGCTTTAAGAAGCACCATTCGGGTAGTTTTCCTTCAGTGGTGAATTTGGTGACAGTTGCTTATTTATGAGGAAAATCGATTTGGAAGTTACAGAGGAGTTTCAAAGCCCAGCTGTTTGCATAGAAGGCTGAAGATCAAATACAGTCAGGTTGCCTTGTGAATTTATTGAGGCCAAAGTTAAGAGTGGTTCTTATGAAGCTGAAATGAAAGGCATATAAAGAAGGAGGCTTAATCATATTGTACTTGCCAGACTCCTTTCATCAGGGTTCCTGGATCCCACTGAAATAATGGAATATATCAGAGAAGAGTTCCCATGCAGAGTGCCCACACTGCTTTACAAAAGCTGACATTACAAATCTCTCATAGAGTCCCTCCTATGCTCCAGGAATGGGTAGGGTGGAGGAAGAGAGCATAAGCAGTACAGTACTACAGGCAGATTTATGATAAAGCTGGTGCCAGGTCCTCTACTTCTCAGGACAATTAGGGCTATAGGTAGCAGAAGTGAAATTAGAGAATATTTTAAATGCACCCTTAGCAGCACTTCAACCTGGATACAGGATGCACGTTTTACTGCTCGTGCTTCTTGATCCCTAGGAAAGAAATTCCATAGGTGATTTTTTAATCAATAGAGGGATTCTTTTTTCATCTTTTTCCCCAACCTATTACTGTGGGAAAATTGTAGCAAACATTTGTAAACTTAGGTCTTGGAGAGCTAAGAAGATTTTACTGCATGACAAGTACCTTCCAATCCCTTTGCTTCAAAATCAGGAGGGGGGATAACTCATGGAGAGTGAAGCCCAGGGGCAGAAGCATGTCATGCACTCCTCTCCTGCAGTCAGCAAGCAATTCCCTCCCTACAGTCTCCAAAGCAATCTCTGATGCACCTTTGCAAGAATCAGACTGAAGCTTATTTTGTTTGTATGGGTGAGAACAACATCACTGAAAGCAATTTGGTTATTTTTATTGCAATTCATTGAGTTTTCAGTGGAGGGAGAAACATAATTATATCATCTCTTCTCATATAATAATCTCTGCTTAGAATAACCTGTTTACTGTAATCAAATGCCTGGTAACAGATGCCAGATAACAAGAGAGATTAAAAGCAGATCCTGTCAAATGAAAAATTTAGACCAAAATCACAAGTTTTGGAAGAAAACATCAATTCTTAATGCCATGTAGGCACTGTAATTCCAAAAAAGATGGTATTTCCAGAACTACCACATCAATGTGTAATGTGAATGGTACACCTGACTTCCTGGCAGAGATGTTTAACCTTTACTAGAACCATTTTTAGGAACCAGGAGATATAGACTCAATATTATGAGGAGAAAAGATGCAGAAATGGCTTCGAAGAGCCAAGAGATGCATGTTCACCCAGAAGAGATGAAATTTTATTGACCATGGAAAGAGCAAAATCAGTGAGTAACAAACTGATAAATCAGATAATCTGTGAAAAAAGTGGGGAAAGTCTCACAAAAAGCTGTTTATCTGTGAGGCATTTCTATCAGCTCAGGAGAAACCAGATCCATAATGCTCTAGGGAAGGGACTTCTCATTTTTCATACCAAGACATACCACACAATCACAGAAAAGCTGCAGTTCATAAAATTCAGAAACCAGAAAACACCCTGCTGAAGAAGAAAAGCTTAGATACCCCACTCCTCCCTCTTTATGTATTAGATAGTAGGTTTACATTGCAGTTGCTTGTCAGGTTGGCACAACACATTTGCTCAAGAAACCTTAAAAAAAAAAAAGGAAAATAAAGAGGTGGAATTAGATAAATTAGATCCTGTAGATTTTGCTACAGGGATCAACATAGCAATGCTCGTGTTTCTGCATGTTACATTGGATTTGAAGACAACTAACCACAGGAGCTAGTCAGAAAATTCTCCTTATATTTGTTTCTTCAAAACAGGTAATACAGAATTACATCAAAAGAGAAGAAAAGGAATTATCCTGGATTGTTTCTTAATTGTTACATAAATTAATAGTGCAACAAATGCTGAAGTTCTTCACAATCTAGGATTGGAGAGGCGGAAGAGGAATCATATTTCCAACATTGACCCTGGAAACATTTACTTAGAGGGAAGTAAAAATAATTCAATTTCATATTTTAATAATTTCTTTTTGTTACTATCATCTACTTGCTTATAAACTTCATCACAAAAAATCTATTTACTTCACTGGCAATTTGACTCCTTCACAAAAGTCCTGGGTGTGACAACTGAGATGATTTGCATATATAACTTTACATATTTTTTTGACATGTACAAGAAAGAATGTAAAACTACTTTGGTTGACTTCTTAAACTACAGAAAAAAAAGTATATAGATAAAAGATAGTACATAGTATGTAGATAAAAGAGATGCAAATGAATCAAACTGAAAGAGAATGAGGTTAGTTCAGATGAATTTGTACTATTTTGTTTGTAACAGATGATATTGAAAATTTTTAAGTCATTAGAGAAATCATAAAGAATTACAGCATTTTAACTACATTTGTAATGACTAAGTAGAAAAGATGAGCAAGGGTATGATAAGAACTCCTTCCTCTGGACTCTCTAAATGTCTTTCCAATGACTACCTCTTTCAAGAGTGAATGGACAAATTTCAGTGCACTGAAAAGGGGCACCATAAAAGAGCTAGTACTCATTACTTAATCTTCAGGAAAAATCAAAGAACCCCTCAATGCTGTACTACAGGAAGAATCTGTCACTCCTGAGATGCACAAAATGCACAACCACATGGTGCCCTGGAACATATAAGAGGCATTATTCACCACTGTGAATGCACCTGGAGTCTGAAAATGGTATCTCTTCTGTTTTCATTCACCTCCAATCAATTTATCTCAACACTACAAGGTATTGTTATCATCTGAGTGGTGGCAATTTTCTGCCTGTCATCTCAGACTCTCAGAAGAGGTGAGTTAATGTAATTTAGATAACTCTGCAATGAAATATGGTTGGACTGAATCATGGAACCTTGCCTTTTTTGTTCACATTAAGAGTCCACAGAGACACAGAGGCTTAGATAACCCAGGAAATAAGTACACCAGTTTATCTCTGAGAATACAAGAAATGTGTCTCCAGATGAGACCAGGCAGCCCATCTGTCTGTATATTGCTGCTGGTCCAGGACTATGTGATACGATAGACTGCTTAAGGACATTATGGTCTGGTCAGTTTTGGCACTTCCTTCTGCAGCTGGTTAGGGATGTTATAAACTACTCTCAAGTCTGTTGCTTTCAGCCTCTCTTTGCACACCTGTGGTTCTCCAGAAAGCTTTTTTTCACCTCCTGGTGAAAAAAATTTAGAAGTTTGCTACCTGCAGTCAATGTCCTACTGATTTTTCTGAATGCCCTTTTGCCTTCACACTGTCCAGAAAAATGGACTTCTTGGTTGTACATTAAAAGTTTATCCACTTCTGAAGTTAGCTTTATTTCTAATTAACATAGCAGGAGCTGTGGGATTTATTCTTATGTATGAAAAATACAGTGTTTAGGAAGGCACCGGTCACAGCTGACAGCACACCAGTGCATCCTGTCCTCAGAGACTGTAAGATAACTAACACATATCACTGACACAACAGTCTGTCAACCTTCTTCTCAAAGCCACATAGCATTCAAGAAAACTTGAAATCAAGATGAGACACAACTGCCTACTGGGATTAGTAGATTGGCTACTGTTATTAAACATAGATTTCTTTCTCACACATCACTGGAGAAAAGACGTGACAAGATAATGGTTAAGTTCAGTTCAGAGTACTTTGATATGAAGGAAGTATACAGCACAAAATGATTGAGACCACTCGTAAAAGTCTGCAATCCAGCAACATGATGTGGTGCCCAGCTGTTTCCCAATTGTCCTGAGGGCTGATCACCTATGTTGAGAAGAAGAGACAAGAAGTTTGGAATGGAGTTTCTTTTTATACTGAAAACTCTCCTGAAACCAGCTGTGCAGCTTATCAAAATACTTAAACTGAAATTTCACAGTACTCTGAGACTCATTTTCAGGTACCTGATGTGATAATTCAGAATCTGATTTGCAGAATTGTACCCTAAACACTTTATATCATGGCTTGAGAGAAAAAAAATACTCATTTTTAAGTTTGCAAAGTGCTAAGAACTTTAAAACTCTCTTCCTTAAATCAGACATCACAAGTAATCTGACTATTTCATTTTCATCTGTCTCTCAGTTCTTTAGCTTTTTGGTGTGAAAACAGCACATTGCTCATTTCTTGGGGAAGTCATGAAGGTAATTTCTTTCATGTTTGAGAAACACAGATGTGAGATGGATGAAAAAAATGAAAGGCTAGTGAGTAATTAATAGTTTTGTCTTCAAAGCCAGCCAGGCAGAAAATGGACTTAAACAATGAAGAAAGAGAAGGCATCTGAAATAGCCACTTTCCACTTTACACCTTCAAAGAGGCGGGTATTCTGTAAGAAAAACATACAGGAACACAACAGAATTATTGTGTGATCATATTGAAAGGCTGCTTCATAATGTTGCTTCTAATTTCAAATGAGTGATTTAGCAGTAGAGCCAGTGTGAAATTCGTTGACAGAACCATTTGCTTTTTGAAACCACAATTCCATCAAAGTGGAAATTATCACAAAAAAGTGTTAATTTTCCTGACATTTTTGGGTTGGAGGGGGGAAGGAAATATATTTCATCCCGTTTTCACTTTTTCAGAGTTAAACTTCTCACTTGACTTTCTTTTTCTATCAAGTCTGATAGTATGCAAGACAAACTATGAATGAGAAAACCAATGGAGCAAAAGAATTTCAAAATTATAGACTGCATCACAGTTACATTTTAAAATCAGAAGCCTATAGAAAAAAACAAATTTATACCATTTACATAGTTTTACTTGTGAACTTCTGACATATATATCTTTCTATAATGATGCAGGAAAAGGGTCTGATGAAAAAGCCACAAGCTGTAGGTTGTTTTGTATTTTTTTTTCAATTCCATCAGATGGCACTGGAAAGGTTAAATCTTTTAGACATGTCACCCAGGACACTTGGTTTCAATTTTTTTGTTCCAGTACTAGGTTGCAAACACTAGCCTAAGTTAAAGAGTACATATTTTCTTAATTTTGAAGGTTGTAAGAAAGCAGCAGAGATGTTATGAAGGAGTTCCTTTTTGCTTTGTTTCAAGCTCTGATCTAATCTCTTACCTACACGCAGATGAACATCAAGAGCATTCCACTTTCAGAAATCATGGAGCCTTTCCCTGTTTAAGTGTTCCTCAGTTCAATTCATTTATTCAGCCACATTGCATTCCAATACTCTTTATTCCTTATATATACATCACACTATAGGGAGTTTAAATACATTGATCCACCTTATTTATGTTCAGTGCTACTTTCATTGCAACTGCTGCCTGCAGTACATGGCAACTCTCAGGATTGCAATAAGAGAAGCTTCACTGCTGTTGAGCTGCCTCATCACTGATGTCAATGCTAATCTTGTTTCACAGAAAATAAGCAAGGGTCTAGTCTAGTGCTAAAGACTCAGGCACATTTATTGCATGTAAGACATAGCCTTAACATTTGTTCAACATGTGAGCATCGTGGCATTGCCACAAAGCTACAACCACAAGGCTAGTGCCAAGCTTATCTATTTTTTTGACTCCATCTTTATAGAGCAGACAAAAAAATGAGCATAAACAATTATAAACTTAACCTAATGGGCACAATGCATCATCATCACAGAAATACAGAATTGTTTGGTTTGGAAGGGAGCTCAAGCATCATCTGTTTCCCATCCAGAAGTGCAAATCCACTTTACACTTCATAAGCATATCCCTTTTATGCCCTTTCTGAATTAAAAAATATCTTGCACCAACAGCCAGAATTCATTATCGTGTTCTCACTTGGACAGTTCATCTGTCTATAACGCTTCTATGGGATACACTTTGGCTTTTCTTTTCACAAAGACTGCATATTAATAAACATAATAACCAAAGCTCCAGACAGTCCTAGCTGTACCTCTCTCATAAGGAGGTTACTCATAATTTGTAAGTAGTTCTTTATCACCACTGACTCAAACTGAAACTTATTTGACCATTTAAATAATTTGGCTACTCTAGTTTAAAGGAAATTTAAACTTTGACAAAGCCAGTGGAGAGGGACTTATCACTTCTTTTTAATATTTTTGAAGACTATTTCATTAACCACATTTGTATAATTCATGGTGAAAGTGAAGAAAACAGTCCTTTATAATATCAGGTCTACACTGTACAGTGTAGTACTCATGAGCACAATTATTAGGTGTCAGATCCTCTTTTCAATTCATGTAAGTGCATAATGTAGATAGAGAATCCTTGTAGTATGCTTTATGTTTATTCAAGTGTGTGTCTTTGTTATATTTCATTGTTTTGTTTCTTCTAGTGCTACCAAACTTAATAATTTTCCCTGGGCTATTTTATTGAACTAATTTATTTGTGTGTGATTTTGTGAAATAAGTATGCTAATATATCTCATCAAGAAGGAAAGAAAGCAGCAACTTTTAACTACTTGATTACAGCCTTTGACATCCTTTAGAAATCAATGATAGACTGTTATATAATACACATAAATTTGTTCTCATCTATTTCTTTAATATTCAAAATACTTCATCTCCTTCATCTACCTCATTGCCATTCTGCATATATCCACCCATATTAATGACAATATACCATGAAATGTGTAGTGGACTCCTTTCCTGCTCACTAGCTGTGACCTTCAATGGCCCCATTATGGTTGCTGAGAAAACTTAATTTACTTGTACACCAACTGCTGAACCCACCAGAGTTCAGACTTCCAACAAAGTCTAACTGCTAATTTATATCTGGGCGTGTAACTTCAAGCAATGGCTCCACAAACAGCTGCCTCATCTCTGCAGAGCAGACAGCTGTAAATGGAAACCATTAGTACTAAGAGGGGAAATAAAGGGAAGGTATTCACATTCACACAAAGGCTTTGTAATTTCAGCTTGTTGACTAAGACTCACCATAGCTTTGACCTTGCCTCCCTCAATTTCACTTGGGTAACAAAGCAACCAGTCGAAATCCTGAATGCCAATTCCTACCAATTCCAGTGCTCCTGATTTATTCCATTTAGTGAAATTTTCCCAAAAGACTATAGTTACCTTTGCCCTATGAATTGTAGGAAATTTCAGCCAGCAATCAGAATGAGAAGCAAGTCTTTGTTTCCCTTTGATTGGGGTATTTTTTTTGCATCAAATCCCAGAGCACAGCATAACATTTCATGACGCATGTAAACAGAGGCAAATCAAAGATGCTGGGGTTTTAACAGCCAAGAATAAACAGCTTATAAAAGAAAGAAAATAAATGTATAAAAAGGTGAAGGAAAGCTACAGAAGACTCTCTCTCATCATGAAACATCCAAAGGGTTGAAACACAAATGCTATGTTGCTTCTTTGGTTTGTCAAGCCTACCTTAGCAGCAGGCTGGTATATGCACAGCAGCCTAGTCTAGGTCCCTTTTGTCAGCACTCAGTTCTGCTTCCTCTGCGTTAACACTTCAGATTCCTGAATGAATCAGCTTGCTCCCAGATGAAAACACAATGTCAAAACAGGACTGAAGAATAAAATAAGCTTCAGACTTCCTAGAAGTAGGGGATGCTATGCTTTTCTCAATTCATGGATGAAAAGGAAATGCTATTTTTATTTGCCTTTCAGTGTTGGCACAAATTTTACTCTTTTCTAATCCCTCCAGTGTACTCTTTTCCTGCTCCTGTTACACTTAATTATATTAATACCTTCTATTAAAAGCAAGTTGTCAGCCAAAAAATTAAGATTACCTTTAAGTACTATAATTTACATTGGTTTTTAATGAGAATCTCTTGCAATAATTCTCTTGAATCTTTTGCACATGAAAGTCAGATTAAAAGGTCCAGAACTGTATGTGTATTTGTGTGAGTGTGTGTGGATACATATGAACATATAAATGCCCACACTCCAGCACACAAGTACATATTATCTGGTCAGTGCCTGGGATGTTTGTCTTCAGACAGTTCACAGAAAAGATTCTCAAAGTGCGCTTGATGCCTCCTCAGCATCTTGAATGGCTTCATTTGATTGCATTTCCCTTAATTCTGATATAGAAAAAAGTAACAGCTGAAATAGCTAGTGATGGCTAGATTGGTACTTTGGACACTGATTTGATTAGGTGTCATTTTAGAGACACTCATTCCTCCAAGACCACTCTCATTTAGACTCCGGCCTCTGAAACCATGGTTACTTCCTTGAATTAATTGTTACCAGCCAAACAGTAAGACATGAAGGAAGAACCTCATAAACTGCGAACCCTTGCTAACGTTGCATGTGTAGGGAAGGAGGGCAGTATGATTGCTTACATCCCACAAGGAAACAGAGACATTCAGGCAAGTGCTGCAGTAAATAGGAACACAGCCCACGTCAGTCCCTTCTGCTTCTACTTTCTCTTCTTCACCCGCAGTTGCTATGGATTCGTATGTTTTTGGGGTGTACATTTCTCTTCTACTTCTTGAAGCAAAATTCTTCTGCTTGATATTACACATCTCACTCACAGTGTCTGAGCTGGTAATGGCCTCTCTAACCTATTTGCCTTGGTGCCTTTTTTCCCTTGCTAACATTGGCTGGCCCAGATATAAAGGTCAATGAGCAAATAGAGGAGGCTTTCCTTACCTAAAGCAGGAGAGCTCATGCATTAAGAACCAGAGCACTGAGGTTCAGCGCCTGGTGTCTGGCAGATCAGCCACAAGCTGTTCAAAACACCTGAACCACTTTTTTTAGTGATATATTCCTGTCTTGAAAGTTTCAAGGACAAAACCTATTCCTCTTATATTCACTGTCAAGGATCCTATTGATTTCATGGGACTGGTTCTCAGCCGTCAAACTAGAAATGTATGCCTTTAATGACAGGCAGAAATATAAAGTAGGATAGATACAGAAAGGGGGAGAATCAAGGATTTCAGTAATTCAGTAATAGTTACCAGATGCACTTTTGTTATTTGAATGTCAAAGAAATGCTTTTATTCCTTAAAGAGCAAACACCCTCTAGGTGATGTGCTAGCACATCTACAATTGCTATTTTCTTGACTGTATGTAGCTTTTTCCCATTTTGTCTTTTCAATAATAAAGGAATTGAATTAGACTCATAAGGTTCAACTTTGTTGATTGTGTTCCAAGATACTGTACAAACATTTTAATCAGAGAGAGTTATGGAATAAAAAAATAGTTTCAACAAACGCTTTTTAAACAGAAAGCCATGGACTAAAAAACAGATTCAACTGACATTTATAAATACCTATCATACAAAAACAGTGTATGTGCTTAAATATATAGAAGAATTTTATCACTGAGTTCAGTGGGGCTGTTTGACTCAATAAATTCTCAGTCTAATTCTGAGGGGCAAGGAACATGTATGTCTATGTAGAAGCTTTGAACATTCATCACAAATACTATCTGAGTCTTGTTAATGATTTTTCTTGCTATTTAGCAGGCACATGACATTTAGTAATGAAGAATTTAAAGTGCTTGAGACAAGATCAATTTGCTCCAAGTAAAATTTGAAATTATCTCGTCCTTCGCATAGGTCCACTGAATTTTTGTAACGTGATCATCTATGGGGATGAGGTTCAGTGCTCTAAAATCTGTCATAGTAGGTATTTTCCATAACAGTGTTTTAGTAGACAATGAAACTTCTAAATTACATCTGATTTTATTATTTTTTTGTTTGTGTCTGTAAACATGCATTGCATACATGGTAACAATGCTCAGGTGGGAAAGGATAAAGACAGTTAAAAAGCTAGAGCGTGTGAAATTATCTTCATGCCACAGACTAAGTATAAGGCACATAGAAGACCAGTTTCTTAATTGCACTAAAAAGCTCCCTTTTTTTATAATACTTGCCAATTATGGTCTGAGATAGAAGGTGCAAAGTAATTGATCAGTCTGATTGTAAAAGCAGTCAAAGGACTTTGCTTTCTTTGTGCATTAGTTACAAGCCATTTGATAATAAACTAATTTAGAAGTAATTCTAAAAACATATATGGAAGTACAAGGCAAAAATGGTGTTACTTCTCAATGGTGTTAATTCTCAGTGTCCCTTTATGTCTTGTGTTAATATTCGAGCCACTCTATTACAGTGACAGTTTAGCTTTGTGCAGAGAAATAAGTCTTTGTTTAAATTGCCTCAAAATGCAGCCTAAGATAACATTAAATTTTGTTGAACTAGGAAGAAATATGCTAACACATCAGTAAAATATCTTGGTGACACTGAGCATAAAAAAATCTCCTTATACAGACATTAATGCCCTAAGTTTTAGGAATTTAATCTTAAAAGAGTATTAGGTGTCTGGCCACTGGGACAATTTGACAGAGGATGTCATTTTCATTGACCAGAAACCATCTAATGATTCCCAGAGCTCTCTGCCACTAGGGAGCACAGCCAAAGATGTCTCATGGTTTTCAAAAGCTGAGTGCATAGACACTTGTCTCCTCCTTGTAGGAGCTTCTTGCAGAAGGCACACTAAATTCAAGGGTAGGTCTTGAATTTAGAAGCATCTTGCATTTTGGTTTTCCCATTGTATTTTTAAAATTTATTTACTTTATTCTGCCTATATTTTCATATCTGAGATAAAAGATGCTGTTATGTCAGCACACTTAGTTTAGGCACCCAGTTTCGATGTTTAAAAAGAGTCTTGCCAGACTAGGCAGGCAGCAGAGAAGACTACTTAGTACGTTTAGTGACAATTTCTTTCTTCAATTGTCTAAATAGGGATTTTACAGGCTAAGATTTGCTACCTACATTACACACCTTAAATCAACAATAAGAATCAGTATGGCTTAACTGCACCATTATTTAAGAGCTAGGAGTATATCTATATGCACTTACATATCACTTCATGCAAGTTTTTTCTTTCCTACCTCTGTCTTTGATAAAGTACATGCTTTTGGTAAAAATTTATTATAATAATCCATTCTATTTAATGTTATTATGTAACTGTAATGCTTAGTTTTCCACAAATATCATTTAAGCATTTTAACATACAATAAGGATTTTTATAATTTCTCCAGAGTTTACTCACAAAAAGTAATTTCCTTTTTTATGCCTCACACATTTTTTTTCTCTGTGTATAATTTCTTGGGACACTGACTGAAGAGTGAAATATATTGTCTTTTGCACCAGTAAAACTCTAATTTCATATTCTCCATTACTAGAGTTAATATACAAAGAACAAAACAGCTTGATTTTCAGATTGTAGAATAAGTTTGAAGCAATATCACTGAGAGCAAGCTGACTAAATTTCTAGCAGTCATATCTGGAAGAGAATACTTGTTGGACACTACAGTGCTATCTTATTAAGAGCCTGCTTTTGACTTTGAATTGCAAAAATTATTTGAACTGAAAGAATTGAGGATTACCATTCAATTATTTTTTCTTTCCTTTCAAGGTACAAAAGGATGAATACCATTACTTATTACATTTCTTTACTTATTTCAGATTTCAAGATTAGGTTATAATAAGAATTTTCTATGAGAAAAGGTATTAGTGGACCGGGTAATATTTAGTGCATAATCAAAAACTTGCTGTTTATCAGGTCCCTGAGAAAAAAAATGAAAATTATTTCTGTACTATTTTCTAGCACTATTCCTACTGTAATTTATTCATCTGTAGTTTTGCTCTAATATCTTTGTCTCTTACAAAACTAGGTTTTTCCACTATAGATTTGCTTGTAAATCTGACCTTTCAGATATGATTTGGAAGGTTTAGTTCACAGACAGGTCTAGACAGATGCAAAATTCCAATTTAAAAGCCTTGCAAAATCATTAAGGTTGCACTGACCTGTCCAGTCCATGACATTGATCTGGTGCCAGATGTGTGCAGGAGGTCCAGTAGACCTCATCAAACTAAACATCTCAAGCATTAATATATGTAAGAATATCTCTTGCCCTATGATGAAATACAGAATATATTTTCTATGTTTTTTGTGAGATCTTTTCCTATCAAAGATCATTCCTGTCTACTTGCATACATCTACTCACTCATTCACACCTGGATGCGTACACATAAAAACATAGTAATGAGCAATGTAATATTCTTAAAATCTCACCTTGTTTTAAAATTTAANCAAAGATCATTCCTGTTTACTTGCTTACATCTACTCATTCACACCTGGATGTGTACACATAAAAACATAGTAATGGGCAATGTAATATTCTTAAAATCTCACCTTGTTTTAAAATTACAAGTTTAGTGGAATTTCCTTTCCTGTTACAATTAATATTATTTCTCTGTAAATCCAAGTATTTTCATCTTCCTGCAAATATTCACTCTCTACCCAGCTTGAATGAACACAGAGGTCTTTCATCCTCTGTCTTGATTCTTTTAAGTCCAACAAGCAGCTTCTGAACCATAAAACATCACATTCATCCAGTAACACAATACAGGTGCTATGCCAAGATCTAAAGATAGACCTAAACTGATCCTATATGATTACAGCAATGTTCTGTCATGAGCCTTTCAAATGTTGTACCAAGAAAGACAAGCTGGAAATAGGAGGATAATTAGGCTCTTTCTTTAGCAAGAGTACATTTCTGCAGTGATGGAGTAATTGCAGCCCTACTGTGATAGAAAGAATCCTTCTCAAAAGGCAGAAAAAGGCCCTAGAAACTGTAGTCATTGAAGAAATCACTGGTTCTCTATTTCTGTTGAGTATTCAAGGAACAGATGCAAATACAAGTTTTAGGTAATACAAGTATGCATAAATTAATATAATATCTAATATTTGCAAATATTGTGCAGGCTGAATTGAATTTTCCCATCAGGTTTGTTTGTTTGGGTTTTTTTACAAGATTTTGTACAGGATTAAGGCTTAGGGTTTAAGCACAAAACTTTCTTCTCAGTTGCTCTATTGCTTCTATTTGTATTTGTGTTTTATGATCTGGCATGCACTTCTTCAGTAAGAAGTTGCCCCAGAAAGGTACATGGGAACTAAATAAACTAATAAAAACTAAAATTTTTTTGTATAAATCCTTTTTTTTGTACCTGAACACTAATGGTTGACTTCATTTCACATAAATTTAGCTAGCTAAATATTAGAAGTCTCTCATTAAGGGCTTGCTAAGAAGCTAGAAAATATTTTTTTCATATTGCTTGGGGATGGAGAGATGATGGTTCCTACAGGAACAAGTGTCTTTCTTCACTGACTACTGAGAGATTTGAGATTACTTACTTTCTATTTTTAGACTGCAGTAACAACTGGGATGTAAGTAAAAAATGAAACTCAAAAGCACAAAGGGGTTGTCCTAGAATTCCACTGTTTGTTCAGTGTCTAACAAAGAGTTTCAGTCTCATAAGTGACAGAAAAGAGATCCTCAAAGGGACAGTAGGTAATACATTTGAAACTTGGTGTTTGCAGGTGTCACAGCTAAATTTGATTAATACAGTTGTTACTTTAAATTGAACCTGTAGAGCTAATTGCCTCTAACAGATTCTTAAGAATTTTGCTTTGATACAAGAAAGGCACTGGAGTGACAGTGATTTGAATTTTGACAGATGAAAATTAAAACTCCAGCTCTTTTCTGAATGATTCAAAAAGACTCATTTTGAAAGCAACGTGGTAGATAAAATAACAGTCTTAAAATAAGACCCCGAAAATAATCAAATGTGGCCTGTGTGTACATACTAGTATAATTTTATGCTCCATTCCTAACATGGATATTACAGTAATATTTCACACAAATCAATTTTCACAAAGAGGCTGCCCTAAAGGTGCATGAAATTCCTCTAGTAGGGGAAATTCACATCATAATTGGTAATGACAATTTAACAGAAAAGTAATGTTTTTGTAACCTCACAGCTTTAAACACAATGGTGGGTTTCACAAAGTTAAACAAATGTTCCATCAGAATGCACTACTTGTAATTAAAATGGTTCCAACATGTGCAGCTCTGTGAAATCTACAAATGTTAATGCATGCACCCAGCTTACCAAAGTTTATGTAGTTTTGCTGTATTTGAATTTAAAAATAACAAGTAATCATTTGCCAGGTGCACCACAAGACATTGTAGCTTTTTCTCATCAGGGTAATAACTTGAAACTAAGTTGCAGTTCACTCATTTCCTTGATGTCTGACTGTTCTAGGTGGCCAAAAAAGGAAACCATGAAGTTCAGATCAGGCCAGATTCTCACACGGATGCCACAAGGACAGGCAGAGCTCCTTCTGATGCTTGAATATATCTAGCCTAAATTCTCTTGCTCTGTTTTTCCTATCAGCTGTGTCCAGGATTCCAGATGGACTCAAATAGTGAGGATGGTTAGTCCCAAAGACAGAGATAGAACTAAGGCCAGATCACTTTTGGCTTGATTTCTTTCAGGTTTTTACCCAGAGTCCATATTTCTGGGCAGCCAATCTATGCTGCACTTCTCATATTCCTTTTCTGCAGAAAATTTTCCTTCATTATTCTCTGTTAATTGTTAAGTGCCACAAAAAGCAGGTAACAACAGGTTTGTCCTCTCTGGTACATTTGTCCTTATATTTGTCCACCTACTCTTTCCCACCTTATCTCCAAAGGTCTATGCAATTAAGATCTGTGTATTTCAAAGAGGAAATCCTAGCTTTATAGTTCAACTGCTGCTAGAATTCTTCTAACCTACTTTCTACATGACTCAGTTTATCTATCAAAAATATAGATTTTTTTAAAAGACATTATCCTTTACTTTCACCCAAGGGCAATTTGAACATAATTTGACAGTGAAATAGTGAAAGAACAATTACATTCACCTACATGTTCTCAATGAAACAAAGAGACATGTAATTTTGTTCCAAAAGTAATTGTCTGATCTGAACAGATTTCCTATTGAATACATCATGCCCACTTCACTCCACATCAATTGTTTCAGAAAACAATTGCCATGCAAACCATAAGCAGGACTGGCTAGGAGATGCAATATCCCCAAATAACATTTGCATGAAGAGAGTAGATCATTATTTGAACACTGTCAGCCAGAACGTGGATTTTCAGATGGCACCAGCCTCAGTTTCTATTACAGCAGTGCTAGCACTACAAACTCAGAGAAGAAGTAACTATGAATTGTGGGGTTTTTTTCAATTTAATGAACATGGAAGACAAGATTCATATGCAACCTTACAGTTTAAGCTAGACTGAAGTAAATTTTTAATAAACTTGGTAGGTCAGCTTTGAATTGTGAGTATATGACTCACTATTGTGAGGTGTGTTACAGATGGGAGGGGCTCGCTCTCTCCTCAGAAAACTGAGGAGTTGAGCTGTTGCTGTTGATTCCTACAAAGAAATTATATGCAAACTTTTTATTCATAACTCTTTAAGAAGCAATTTCTTTGAGATGTGGAAAACATTCGTTTTCTACAGAATGCTAAGTAGGTGTCTGGTAAAATAACATGAATGAAGGAATTAATGCATGAGTATTTGAAGCATCATTAATATCTTCCCTTCTCCAAAACACAGATATTCCTTTTCACAGCAATAGTCAGATGCATCACAGGAAAAAAATTTACATGCATTTTCTGTCAAAGGGTTTGGAAAAATCCTTGGATCACAGAGTCATGTCTTGTGAGTGTTATGAAAGGAGTCTCCGTGCGTTTCACATTTGGCTTTATGCTCAGTGTTTTCCAAAACACTGACTGTTGCCTTTGCATTATAATAAAGAAAACTATGAACAGATTTAATTTTTTTTTAAACAATGAACACCCTGAAGACTGCTATATGACTTCACATAGGAGAGAATGTTCATGCTCCCAACAAAGAGGAGCATAAAGCAAACCTTTCACCACATGCCTACAGTGTAGTTTATTTTTATTTCAGTTAGTAAGGAAATAGGAGACATCTTGACAGGCCATCTACTCCTTCATCTGTACAATAGCAGAATAACCTTTACCCTCTTCTTGACAGATGTTTACCCTTTTTTTTAATGGATGTTTTGTTTGTCACAGGTCAACGAGTGATTTACTGGCAGATAACATAGCCTGGAAGCTTCTGTCATACCCAGTTCTTTTCATGCCTTGAAGATGCAGAAAAGCCTCTGGGCAGTATTATAGTCCCAGTAGCTGAATGTCCATTCAGCACAGATGTGGAACACGTGCTCATTGTTGGATACAGAGGACAAGCTGTAAGCACTCTCCCTTGAGTAGATGTCTGCTTCGTGTCACAGCAGAAGCTGTTGCTGCTCTGCAATAAACTGTAAAATTAGAAAATTGTACCTCACAATGGCCATAGTTTTTCAGCTTCTGCAGGTGATTTGCGACACTTCTAATAGAAATGAAGAAATTAAGCCCATTCCTTGTTCTCTATAATTACACTGACAACATCAATAACATATTCTCCTCCTCTTCTCAGCTAAGCTTCTCCTATTTTTTTTCCTTCTAATTTCAGGCAACTGAAGATTTTAATGAGCATCCCTTAATTTTTTCTTCTGATAACCTGGTTTGGGTTTGGTTTTCTTTTTTTTCATTCTCTTCACTTTTTTACTGATATGTATTCTGACATTTATATAGATGATGTTCTGGGAAAGACAACAATATACATTTCTAAGAAAGAAAGCATGCCAGCATATTGAATAATCATATCCTTGAATTACCTAAAATCAAGGGCTGGCTTATGTAAACTGGGGAAAACATATCTTTGAAAAGGAAGGTTTAACAAGCAGTGTGATAGTAACAAACTGATTTTTTATTTCTATTCAGTTGGCTGCTAGTAGTTTAGTAGGTGTGTGCATCTTCCCTTTGCTAAAATGATGCCATAGTTTCACTACAAGTGCTCTTAAAGACAGCTGGAGGAATTTTGTTGGGTATTGTTCAACTGCAAGCATTGGTATTTTTTATTCTGCCCCAAATTTCTGGCTCACATTGCCACTAGTAGTTTTGTAAGCTGAACCAGATTGCAATAGTCATTATAGCAATATAGTGTTGGACAGATGATGAACTTGGATTTCACAGTGATGCTATTTTGGGCCTTGCCAGAGCTATGAGAATTGGAAATTGATTAGCTGTGATTTATTTTGGGTTTTCTGCCCAGCATTCCAGTAATACCTACCTTGTGCTTTCTATTGCAGAATTTCTGCAGACATTTGTATCTCCCCAGAGAGCAACTTGCACCCCCAGATAAAGACATTGCTTGAGTGTTCCAGTGCACTCCCAATGGCCATGTAGTTGTGTTGGTGCTTCTAATAGTGTAAACCCCCCACAATTCACCCAGGGAGAATCATGCTGCTTCTTTAGAATGGGTGAAATCACAGATGCTAATATATTCAGATATAGAGACAAGACTGTGGACAAGTCTTTGACTGGGGGCAGATGAGCCACAACTGTACCTTAATGGCTGTAGCAAAAAGCCTACCACCAGCCAGCACAGGAGAAGAACTGCAATGACTATTCAGCTGCCAGTCCCACATCCACTAATGGAGGTTCTGCTCAGTGCTCACCTCTAGACCAACAGATGAAAAAGTTGAATAGAGATGACTTTCCTGTAACTGGGGTAAGACCACTACCATATTCCCATAAAGTTACATGCCAGTAAGGTCAAAACTGGCAATCATCAAGTCATTATACTATGAAGCAAAATTAATTTTTCACAATGAACTGAAGCCAAATACTGCCTAGAACTTAACTCTTTGCTATGTATTGGTGTATTCAGAGCATTAATGTAGATATCAACTTTGTATTTTGTGAGCACCTCAAACTAGGATCTATCTTGGCCTGTAGGTGTTGCTGCATTTAAAATAATTCATTAAAATGCAAAAACTCTTGCCTTTGCCAGAGGGAAAATAATCACTTCCATAAATTTTATTAATTTGTTTTCTTTTCTTTTTTGAAAGACCAGGTAGCATATTGCAAAGTCAAGAAACACCTGTTTCAGTAATTCATTTTTTTTAATGAAGAACACTACACCGAAACTCGCATAAAACCTCACAAAATCTCAGTAGATAAACTTNTCACTTCCATAAATTTTATTAATTTGTTTTCTTTTCTTTTTTGAAAGACCAGGTAGCATATTGCAGTCAAGAAACACCTGTTTCAGTAATTCATTTTTTTAATGAAGAACACTACACCGAAACTCACATAAAACCTCACAAAATCTCAGTAGATAAACTTGAAAAAGATACACCAAGTATATTAAGATTTGTAAGTCTTTCCCATGTAATAATGTTTTAAATGGATTCTCCACTATTACAATCAATAAAAGACCTCTCAAAAAGAAAATGGCATTGCAGAATATATAGGGGAGATGTGGACAGAAGGAGGAGAGTAATTTAAAATACACAGTCTGCTCAGTAAAAACAGTGTTTGCCAAACTGTGAAAAGGCCATGATTACCTCAAGTCAGTGCTTTTTCTTATATTGTTTCTTTTCAAATTCAACAAAAACACTCTTCCATCTGCCTGAGAAGCCAAAAGCACATTATCTACCTTAGAGATTTTTTAGTAAGTTCTATTTAGTTTTATTACATCAAAACTATAAAGCAAGATACAAATATTTTGTGATGTTGCTGCTTAAGGAATTTTATAAGGATATTAACTGTATCAGGGCAGAAAAAGAGACAATTTGTGACATTGCTCATACTCTTGTATCCAAAGAAAACAATATTTTTCCTATTAAGAATTTTACTAATATTTTTGAGTGATTATGTCTATAATAGTAAAAAAAGGGAAATGGAATATTTTCAAGAGTCTGTTTGTTTAGATGCATACAAATAGTCACATGTATGAATCTGTTTACTTCTAAAATTGCAGTTATCTTCTATACCACATCTTATAAATCTTTCTCATCTCTTACAACCCCAAAGGCTGTAAAAGGAATGTCATAGACAGGCATTTTGCTTGTAAGTAGGATCAAACAAGGCAGACCAGCACTGAATGTAAATTAAATCAGTGTAACCTTATCTAGAAGGAAAACCAGTTGCTATTGCATATGGAAATTCACAGCTTTGGTGTTTATTTTTTAAAGCTACTAGAGTCTCAAAATTGCTTAAAAACAATGTAATTCTATTTCTATATTTCAAGTACAGATGAGTGATCCTAAATGGATGGTAGTAATTACTCGTTATGGTAGTAATTTCTGCTGTGGCAAGTAATAATGTTATTACTTATGTATTAGAAAGGGACCATTGGCTTATTGGCATCTACAATTCATCTGCATTACCCAAATCAGGATGGCTCATGCCAAAATATTCAGAGGTATCTAAATGGAGGACATTGCTCCTTGTTTCAACTGAGCTTTCCTTCACGATTTATCTATTCTGTCCAGTTCCTTCAACTTCACCATAATGAGAGTGCTGTCAGTTGCAGCTTTGTCCCATTTAGATTTTACAATCATAAATACTGATTGTATGAGTCCCTCAGGCACAAAAACTGTATGAAAATGAAATTTTTCAGCTGGTGATATTGATGACCTTGGCTCCCTTAGATTCAGCCCCATTAAAAATCAATTCTTTCTTTCTTTTTTTTTTTATTTGATGCTTAATGCATTTAAGACTTTTCCCCAACACTTTCTACAAAAGAACAAAACTCATTCCACTTTCTTTTCTACTGGGCATATACATATGTTTGTATGTACCAATACACGTATGTATTTATGAAATTGGATTTTGTTTACGAGGTCTCCCTCCACCCTCCCTGTCTCTCCTCTTTCCTCCCCACATGCATATTTATTGCATCAACTTTATCAGTCAGCCCTGAATTTCAGTATGTCATTGCAGGAAGGACCTATTTTATCAGCAGAGGAACGCAATAATGCTTCTGAAGAGGGTTTTGGTCCTCTGAAGAAAAGGCATTTCCCTTAATTGCTACCTTCAGAAGAGTTTCCAATAAAGATGTTTCTAGAGACCTGACTCTAAGTTGCTGAGCACACATGGGCAACACTGGCATTGACATTTACTGGGACATTTCATAGCTTCAGCTGAGAAGAATTTGCATGTGTCTTTTCAAGAAAGATCTGATTTAGAGGATTTATTTTTCTGAATGCCCTCACAGAACTGTATTCATACATTCCTCTAGGCTTTACATTGAGATAACTGACCAGTGAATCAAGACTCATGAAACAGATGTCTAAAAGATAAGAATACGAAGAAGAAACCCTCTGCCTGATGGAAAGTGATGTAAACAGGTGTAAGGGGAAGACTAGAAGAAATACTCTCTTGTCTCTTTTAAGCCCACATTGACTTTGTTGCAATATTTTCTTTCCATTTTCAAACAATATAAATTAGAATCAAGGATGAATTAACAGCTTATTTGCCAGTGGAAAGTCAGCAGTAACATACCTTCGAAGTTTAACCTCAGGACACAAGAAATGTCACAGAATTACATATCCCACTGCCTGGTGGACATAAATGAAGCTCTCCTGATTTTTATGAACTCAGGTTCTAGATCAAAAGGCATGATTTTTCCAGGTTTCTTTGCTTTTAGCTTTAGTCCAACTATGCTTTATGATTTTAAGACTGTCCAGGCTATTATGTATTAGAAGCCCATTTTCACCAATGCACAAAATTTCTTACTGGAAAATAAAATACTGATAAACAATAATTTATTTCATAAAGAATATTACAAAAACATAAACAGAACAAACTAAACCTGGGAATAGTATCCTCCAAGAGACAAAAAAGAAATGAGATCCCTAAATGGTTGAAAAAAATGAATAAAATCATAAAGATTTTGTTGCTGTTACACCACAATGTGTTCTCTGAGGCTCGTGATCTTT